>CM044432.1:160771512-160794825 GCA_024363595.1 Xenopus borealis | reverse complement strand
TCCACCTAGTGGTCGAATCTATCAAATACATTCATCAAATAAATAAAATAATCAGCTTAAAGAAAAATGCCCAGAAATTGTGCCTTACATTACATTACTAGTAAACTACAGCTGAAAATGTAGTTAAACCCCTTTAAATAACTCATACCTTTTTCTTTCATCAGTATCAGAAGGAATAGATTTGTGCAAGGGAGCTAGCTCTTCTTCATGGGAACTGACCAACTTCGCATTCACTTGCACCCCTGAGATACGGAACGTTGGTCCTTTCATTTTTCCTCGTCTTCCTCCTCAGGTGGGGAAAAATTAAAAGTCAACACAATTGCAGCTTTCATTACAGCAATTGAGACTTATGGAGTTACATAAAGCGTACAGTGTAAACTTCTAGTAAATAAACTGGTAGTTATACTTAAAACTTGCAAATGAAATAAAAACGGAAAACCTTTTCCATAGAACATGGGTTGAAAAAAAGCACTGGAAATGCAGGCTTTCTCAAATCCCTTAAAGCAATGACACACAGGGAGTAAAAAAAAAATGCTACTGTGGGAGACAACTGTCAACAAAATGCCTTTACCGTTCACTAACCTTGTAATTGCTGCAAGTAAATTAAATTACTCACTTTAATATGGCTTACTGAGAGTAATGTAATTTACTTACTGATGTGACAAGGTACGCAAATGGCTAGGATTTTTTGGGGAGATTTGTTGCTCGTGGTACAGATTATTAACGTGGGCAAAAATTTCCTGTGTGTCATTGTATAGTAATGATGCATTTATCCTAACCTCCAAATATTGGGGTGGGGAAAAAACAACCTCAGGAAAAATGTTCATATTGACAAGAGGTAGGGTAATTAAAGAAACGGTCAGTAAATAGAGCTGAAATGTAATAAGAGTGTGGTCAACCACAGAGACAATAAACCAATAATGTGTGATAGATCCCCATATCCCTGGTATTCTCCTTTTCCTCAAAAGTGTAGCAACAGTTCCTCCTCAATGCCTGTCCATTGACAAGATTACCTCTAGCTCTCATTAAAAGTTAAAGCAAGCAAGACAAGACAAGTATGAAGTGGTAGAAAATCATCTTGGTTTCCTGCCAGCTATTAATATAAATGTTGCTGCTGCTTAGCAATAAAAACTTAGATCGGATTCATATAAATGTTATAGAAGAAAATACAAGAGCAAATCCAATAAACATTTACATTGGAAATTATGTCTATTACAGGAGAATTGAAATGTATTAATTTTTCACACAAAAAAAATCCTGCACCATTAAATCTCACAGAAAATGAAAGTGACAGGTCTAAAAGAAATATGGAATATAGAAATAGAGCCATGTCACTTGGTGGATCACCAGACAAAACTATATGTTTGTCTGGAACAAAAACCCAATCGTACAGTATAGACAGATGAGTAGTGAAAAGCCTTCAATGATTACTCCGCAAATCCAGTTGTTCTAGATTTACGGTACTTTTACTAGATATAATATATACACATAAACAGGGTCTATATTGCTCAAATAATTGTTTTATATTGCACATACCTGTCCTTTCTGGACCAGAACTATCCTTCAATGCTTTAATGCAGCCATTGTGTACTAATTCTCCAAGTCGACGAAGGTCAGTCTCAGACTTATCCACCAACTCAGCATCTCGGGCTATTGCATCTAACCTAAAGAGGAAGAGTAAATCTACAAATTAAATTAACAGTTACCTATATTGTAATCAATAATAATAAAATACATTTCACATTTAAAACTATGCTTATGAAAAAATAGGAAATAATATTATATATAAATTGAAAAAATATTGAATTCATAGTTACCTTTCTAGAGGTCCACCAAACTTTTTGTAGCTTTTAATAAACCTATGAAAAGCAATAGTGGAGAGTCTAGCATTATTATTATTTTTTTTTTATTATTATGGGTAATTACCATGTCCATATGCAAGAACGTTAGCTGGAGTCACAGACTAGCAACACAAAACTATTATGGAAAGCTGTGAGCAATATGCACATACAAGAAAAAGTACCATCAGAACCATTTTTCCCCCATTACAAGAACATAGCATTTCCTGTAAAATATGACTAATGCATTTCCAGCCCATGCAACATAAATGAGATTAAAACAATGTAAATGTTAGGAATCTCAAAAAACCAACCTCCGTATCTCTGCATCACTAAAGCCTTTAATATTTTCTCTTGGAATTGTTCGTGGCCGACCTCTTTTTTTGGGGTGTTTTCTATCAGACATGGAATCACTATCAGATCCAGAGTATCTTCTATTCCTGCTGCGCCTACCTTCACTTCCATTAAAGCTGGCCTGAAGTGTAAATTTTATATAAACACCAATGAGGTGGAAAAAAAAAAAGAGGCAATAGAATCCACATTGTAAAACAAAGCAATGCAAATAACATTGGGAGACCTGCTCAGCACTGAAAACAAAACATGAATGACAGAAAGACAAGGAAACAAACACCAAACCTCTTGGTTAAATTAAAAAATATTGCTTCTTAATCCTAATTGGTATTACATAAAGCAAAGAAGCATAAGCCAAGCAGAAACCAGTCACTTGCAATGGATATTCTCACCTGCTTGGCACAATTCCTCATTCTTGGCAAAAGATAAATTTCTTGCAGTTCCTTCTCCCTTTCCTCTTCTTCAATTCTTCTCCTCTGGTCAGTGGGAATGATGTCCTCCCAGGACTTTGAATTTCCATCAGGTTCAACCATATCATCTTCGTCCATTGTCGAAAAGTTGGCAACCTTAAATAAAATTGCTATTTTCAATAAAACTCACAAAAAAATCTTGGATATGCTCAGGTGTAAAGATAATTGTGAACTGGCAGAACATTCCTCTGGAAGGCACATGACTACATTTAAAGTTTACACAAGTGTGTGTTAAGAGAACTGGCTCTGGCAAAAGTAAAAAAAAAACCAAAAAAAAAAAACTAACAAATCTTTTCTAAATCTGTATATTATGCTTACTGGTAATTACTTTTGAGCTGGAGCATCCAAACCTGATGGGAGTTTATAACAATGGAATGGTTGGCCCTCTTAAAGGCTTGCAATCTAGCTAATGTAATAATTTTAATTTACAATGTAAACAAAGCTTCACAAGATTCATGCACATACACACAAGAAAGCTTTTAAATGGCCAGCACTTAGTAAAGTATGGACAAATGTAAAAAGAAGTATTTAAAAAACAAAACAAAAAAAAAAGCATTATTTCATCAATCAGGAAACACAAGGCCTCAGCAGCATTAATGATAAATAATGAAATGTTATGTTGCTTATAGTAAAAATGTGTCCTAGTATGTCTAAGCCCGCTGTTGAATTGTCACCTAAACCTCTTAGCCTTAAAACCCTATAGAGAACCTCAACATTTTCCCTTCAAACATATTTTAGAATTTGTTCATCACAAAATTGTTCTTAGTAATAGTCAATGAAACAAAGGATGCTTTAGAGTAGCGATACCTAACCAATGGCTCTTGTACAACATGTTGCTCACCATTCCCACGGATATAGCGCTCAGTGACTTCAAAACAGGAGCTTATTTTTGAATTACAGGCACATTTTGGTTGCATAAAAACAGGCGCACTGCTAAATAGAGCCTCCGGTAAGCCGCCAGTTCACATCATCTGTTCCTTCGACCCCCAGTGGAGTATAGGGCATCCGTGAATACTCTCCATTCCGATCTATTTGTTGCTATTCTCTTGATATCATTCCATGTTTTTCCCATCTTTATAATTTCTTCTTCCACTGATCTTCTTGACCCCTGTGGATTTCATTATAGGGCTCGTCTTTCTATAGATTTCTCTCCCTTCCTAAGTGTGTGGCCTATCCAACCCCAATTCTTTTTCCTTAACTGAATTTCTATTGGTAGCTGGTTAGTGTTTTTCCACAGTTCTTCGTGTCACTTTCTCTGGCCATTTTATATTCACAAGTCTCCATAGGCACCTGTTTACAAAGATCTGGATTTTTGTAGTAATAGGTTGCATGACCTTCCAAATTTCACTTGCATATAAAAGAACTGCTTTCACATTAGTATTAAAAATGTGAACTTTAGTTCTTTTTGAGATGTTTTTATTTCTACATATAGGGTACAACTGGATAAATGCTCCGTTTGCTTTCTTATTCACTTTTTTACATCATCTTCTGCACCATCATCTCTGGTAACAACACTTCCCAAGTAGCTAAACAACTCCACCAGTTCTATTTAATAGCCAGTATACATAGGTCTATTAAATAGCCATCTGCAGTCTTTTATTTCCATATCCAGGAACTTTTTGCATGCTTGTATTGCTCCCCAACTCTTTTCACATTTGAAGGTGACTGACAAATAAAAAAAAAAAGTTGGGGACGCTGATGCAGAGCCTAAGTGGGATTTGCAGGCCCAGCTCACCTTGAGAAATGTTGTTCTCTATCACCATTCACAGTAAACCGTTATTCCTTATGAGCATATTTTCAATGTAAATAATTGACAGCGTGTAGAAAGAAGGTGTTATGGCCAATAAAAACAGCATGGGTTGGAAAGAAGATAATATTTGGATAAGAACTCTTAACAGGCTAATTACATATTGATATATGAGAAATCTGCACTGTACAAAAAAAGGTTAAAAAGTTGTAGGTAATACCTTAAATTGAGAAAGCAATTCATCTCCTACAGTTAACGGTCCACCTTCATTTTCATGTGTTTCAGCTCTCTTCAAGATTTCATCAATGTCCATTTCCTTAAAAAAAAAACAAAAAAAACCCAAAATGATTATGTTCTGATTTTTAACTAAACCATATTTTTAATTAAAGCAACTTTTATGTTTTAATACCTGTGGTTCTTCCTCTTCTCCTTCTGGTTCTTTAAAAAGTTCTTCAGCACCAAACTTCAAAATAGAAGCCAATTCTTCTTTATTAAACGGAGTAGAGCTTTAGATAAAAATACATACAACCAAAGGTTAGAGTAATTAAATTAAATATTTCTGTAATGCACACATATTTCTTATAACAAATGTTTCAGTGTGTCATGGACCCCAATACAGGCTGCATACAGCCAAGACAGTATGAAGACCAACCGTACATGCATGAAACCCATTTCTATAGAAATTGCTTGGCAAACAAGTTATTTGTCAGATGACTGATCTACTACTTGGATAATGTTAAAAAGCATAGCAACAATATACACACTTGAGAGAATCTAAAAATACCTTGAGGGCGTTGAGCCAGTGTGTAAAACAGTCTTGCCTGTTGTGTCCATTCTTTGAATTACAAGATGATCAAGCACCATTTTCTTTTTTGCTCTTTCAATAATATCTTCTTCAACAGACCCCTTTGTAACCAAACGATAGATATTCACCTAAAATTTTTAGGGTTCAAAGTGACAATTACTAGAGAACCAATCCATTCTTCTAATTGGTGGCAATCACAATGATTTTGTTCATGTTTTTATAACATCTAAGTACATATGACTTTTTACTTATAATGAAACATAAGAGCACTGAACTAACATGAATAATAGATCATTTTTAAGCAATGTCTCAACCTATTTTTCATTGGGCCCAAAAGATAAGAAATCCATATTATGCATACTATTAGGCTACCACTTCTCTTTTGCCGCAAATAAAACATTCTTCTGAACTCTGATAAAATAGATGTATTCAATTATGTATATAGAGAAAGAGAAGAAAGAAAAAAAAGGGGGGGAGCACCTTCCGTTAATGAAAAGGCCTATGCAGATGGTGTGCAAGGTCAGTCTATTAAGTCATAGACATTATCAGAAATGAAAAAGGTAGAGAAAGAAGAAATGACCTATAAAGCTGCACCTTCCCATCTGTACTCGATACAGCATAATAGTGATGTATATACAGCATTAAAACATAACTTTTAATAATTTACGTAAAAATTAGTCCAGCGTTGTGTTTTTAAGTTAAAGTATGGGTCCGGCAGGGCACCGTACTGTGAAAATAATCGGTCTGGGAAAAATGTTACAGGTCCAAAGTTCTATTGTAGCAGTAGCCACTAGTACAGTGAGGGTATTCCACCACCTCACTTGCTGCGTAAATCACAGGAGTTAATGTGGTCCGTTTAAATCGGACTAGTGCCTCAGGCACAGTAAAATATATCTGGCTTGGCTTCGCTTCTTGCATCAGGCACTGATAGCTATCGGCCAGCCTGCTACTGCTCTGTCTGACTTGTGCCTCAGGCACTGTAACTGTCTATCTGAGCAAGCGTAACTAAAAAGAAGTAAGAAGCCTGAAGCTATTCTGTCTAACTTGTGCCTCAGGCACCGTAGCGGACTGTCGAGCACTGGCAAAAAGATAGCAGGAACGGACCCTGGAAGGAGACCAAAAACTACCCGCCCTCACCTCCCGTGGGTGCCCTCCCAATCTCGGAGTCCCTGAGAGAATGGTAGTTTCAGTTGGTGCGAGACCCTGCCTGCCTCAAACTAAAAAGCGCTGACGCACGTTTCGCCTGATCAGTACAGGCTTTGTCATAGGCGTATGTATGTGATTGAATCAAAACTCTTTCACACATATTGTTTGAACCGGATATGAAAACTACTGACCAGTTTCTTACAAATTATACAGTATGTCTATTGTAAAAATATAGGCAAAGAACATAATTATTTACCTGCTTTTTCTGCCCAATTCTATGAGCTCTGGCTTGGGCTTGGAGATCATTTTGTGGATTCCAATCGGAGTCAAAAATTACAACTGTATCTGCTGATGCTAGGTTTATCCCAAGGCCTCCGGCTCTTGTAGAGAGCAAAAAGCAAAAATCCTGCAAAACATTTAGCACATCAATATCAATAAAAGGGATGCTACTTTACTTAGATCGTAGTCTGGTTAAGTCTTTATAAGTTCAGATATATAAAATATAGTCATATTTTTTATATGATTATGTATAAGCAAAATTGTTCTATTGACATTACCCGTCTATCAGCAGTTACGGTGTATTGCTGTATCACATATGTTCTTAAATTTACAAACATGTAAGCAGTACTAAAATGTATCTCTCTTTGAACAAACAAATGTTTCTTACCTCTGATCCTTCAGCATTAAAATGATCAAGTGCTTGCTTTCTTATTTCCCCTTTGATGGACCCATCTAATCTCTAGTAAACAAAACAAAGTTGCGTTAGAAATTTAAACAGACCAAAAAGTTGTGTAACATTAGGGATTTTGGTTCCACAGCAAAAAAAATTCTCCTTGAGCAATCACATGGAAAGGCAGGAGTGGTCTACTGTATGGTGGTTTCACCACTGGTATTAGTAGACTAACGTTAACATGGTAGCGTACCTGAAAGGGAAATTGTCGAGATTTTAAATATTCGGCAAGAATATTCAGCATCCGCACCATCTGAGAGAAAATCAGAACCCTGTTGCCACGTTCTCGTAGACGCACTAATAACTTGTCCAGAAGAATGAGCTTGCCACTGCTTCTTATTAAGTGCTAGAAAAATAATAAAGTTACTTTCTGAATTAAAAAAAACAAAAAACTGTTCTATCGATAAATTAGAAAAAGTTCTAACAAGGCAGCTGTAAATTGTATTCTAAAGCAGGGATCCCCAACCAGTAGCTCATGAGCAACATGTTGCTCCCCAACCCCTTGGATGTTGCTCTCAGTAGCCTTTGTTTGAATCCCAGGCTTGGAGGCAAGTTTTGGTTGCATAAAAACCAGGTATATTGCCAAACAGAGGCTCCTGTAGGCTGCCAGTCCACATAGGGCCTACCAATAGTCAATCACAAGCCTTATTTGGCACCACAAAAAGATTTCTCATGCTTGTGTTGCTCCACGACTCTTTTTACATCTGAATGTTACTCACTGGTGAAAAAGGTTGGGGACCCCTGTTCTAAAGCTATCCTTCAAAATGTTACTGTCCTCAAATAGTTACCCCTTTTTTATAGAAATATTTCATCTTAACACAATTCAGGGCTTATCTCTGTTTCTTAAATTTTATGTAGGCTTGTGGCATTACAGGCTAGGAGAATACTTATCCCTGTTCATCTACTCCTGCCACCAATGCCTCAAACTGCCTGACTACACAATTTCCAGAAATGTGATTAAAAAAACCAATAAGTGCCATGTGGGAGATCTAATGGCCAGCACACCAGTGAGAAATTGGCATCTTATACAAGGCAAAACATGGCAGGCTGAGCAAGCAATACATTGATAGAAAGGTTGATAATATACAGTTGAGCTCACAAGTTTACATACCCTGACAATTTATGATTTATTAACCATATTTCAGAGAATATGAATGAAAACACAAAAACTTTTTTTTCCCTCATGGTTAGTGGTTGGCTGAAGCCATTTATTGTCAAACAACTGTGTTTACTCTTTTATTAAATCATAATCACTACATAAAACTACCCAAACGACCCTGATCAAATATTTACATATTCCAGTTCTTAATAATGTCTATTGCCACCTTTAACATCAATGACAGCTTGAAATTTTCCTCAAGTATTTTTTACTGCATTAATTTTGCCAACAATTCTGAACAAATTTCCTGTGCCTTTGTAGCTCACACATCCCCAAAACATCAGTGATCCACCGCCATTTTTCACAGAAGAATTGTGTACCTTTTATCACAGGCCTTGTTGACTACTCTCCAAGTGTAGCATTTATGGTTGTGGCCAAAAAGTTAAATTTTAGTCTCATCACTCCAAATGACTTTGTTCCAGAAAGTTTGAGGCTTGTCTCTGTGCTGTTTGGCATATTGTAAGCAGGATACTTTGTGGCATTTGCCTAGTAATGGCTTTCTTATGGCAACTCGACCATGCAGCCCATCTTTCTTCAAGTGCCTCCTTATTGTGCATCTTGAAACAGCCACACCACATTTTTTCAGAGAGTCCTGTATTTCACCTGAAGTTATTTGGAGTTTTTCCTTGCATCCCAAACAATTTTTCTGGCAGTTGTGGCTGAAATTTCCCACTTCTTTATTAGAGTTTGAACACTGCTGATTGGCATTTTCAATTCCTTTGATATTTTCTTATATCCCTTTCCTGTTTAATAGAGTTCAACTACCTTTTCCCACTGATCCTTTGACAATTCTTTTGCTTTCCCCAAGACTTAGAATCCAAAAAACATCAGTGTAGCACTGGATGAAAGATGCAAGGGTCTGTCAGGAGTCCAGAGAATCATTTACAAACACCCACTAATTACAAGCAAACAGATCAGAGGTGAAGATGATTACCTTTAATAGCCATTCTAACCCTTTTGTGTCAAGTTGTGTGCATGTTATCAGGCCAAATCACTAGGGTATGTAAACTTTTGATAAGGGTCATTTGGGTAGTTTGTGTAGTGATTATGATTTAAAGAGAGTAAACACAGTTGTTTGACAATAAATGGCTTCAACCAACCACTAACCACGAGTGAAAAAAGTTTTTGTGTTATCATTCATTCATATTCTGTGAAAAATGGTTAAGAAATCATAAATTCTGCTAGGGTGTGCAAACTTATGAACACAACTCTACATAATTTCATGTAAAATATAAATTCAGCTTGTAATAATAATAATTCAGATTCTGAAGGAAAATAAAAAAAATGAAGGCTATTCATTACCTTAAATAGTTATACCTCATAAAACACAAAAATACTAAGCAGTGAGTTCAGAAAAAACCTCAGTCACAGTTGTTAGGCAGCCAGCAAACATTAAAAAAAAAAAAAAAAAGGTTATTTGAGGGGGGTGGGGTGCAAAATGTTAGGCACCTCCTAGAAAGATTAATTGCTAAGCTTTTGGTCCGGGTAGGAAAAGGCGAGTAAAATGTTGGTAAGCACCCTGTTTTTCCACTGGAAAGTGCAGTTATCTCCAAAAGAGGAGCACTGGCCTGGGGAAAAAAATCTATTTCACTGCGGCATGCCTAACATCTTGGCAACCCTCCCCAGTAAAATCGCAGACCGTATACTGAAAGAAATTACTCTATTTCTTAATTTTCAACAAAGCTACCCAAACATTTTTTTATTTGTGTTTCCAACTCAGCTATGTCCTATCAGAAAACAAAATTTTGTGATGATTCAGATATGTAGTGACAAATGCATATAAAAACTAATTGTTACACATTTTTAGAAATGATCAGGGGCAGGACAATTAGGGAATAAAAAAATTAAATGAGCTCAATGATCTGGACATGGGAATTTGCAGAAATCAGGGAAATCCTGCAACACAAAAGGTTATTCCATGAAAATATAAATATAGGGAAGAACTAAGGAAAAGGATAAAAAATGTATATAAAGAAATAAGGAATAGAATGCATAGGAGGCTAGAATAGTATTGTTGACCATGTTTTATGTAATTTCTACATCACTAGATCTTACCTGCAGAGCCTCTTGCCTGTTGTAAAATTCATTCTCTTCTGGTGCCTTAATGAGGTAGCAATGATTACAACACTTCTTTAATTCCATCATAACATTCAAAAATCCTGAAGTACTGCCCTTAGATCCCTTACTTAATGCCTTGTAATTCCTTGTTAGGATCCATCTAATAAAAACAAAGTATTAAAGTTACATAACTACAGGCTTTCCCCTCCAAGTTTCTTAAAGGGCATGTCAACCCCTAAAATAACATAATTCTAAGCAACTGTGCAATATACATTCATAACACATTTTCTATGGTTTTAAAGTTATTTGTAAATGTATTGCTATTGAAATCAATGTTTCTGTCCCTTGCTATTCTCTGTACTGGTGGCTCTGGCTTTTTAAACAATATAACATAAGCCAACCGATTAACGGACCTGTCTTGCTGGAGGAGACTTCCATTTGCATCATTGTTTGAAAAGTAAAAATAACTTTTAAAGCAATAACAATTTTTAATACATTCATTTTGGAAAGTTGCTTATAACAGTGTTTTCTTTTATTAGGCAAAAAGTAATTTTTTGGGTTGACGTCTTGATATTGTGTTAAGTTGCTAGAGAGCAAGAGCAACCAAAGGCCGAAAAACTAAATATCAGTACAATTACGGTTTGGTTAAAGGAACAGTAACACTAAAAATGTAAGTGTAAGGAAAGACAATATAATGTAATGGTTCCCTGCACTGGCAAAACTGGTGTGTTTACTTCATAAAAACAACTATAGTTTATACAAATAAGCTGCTGTGTAGCCATGGGTGCAGCCATTCAAGCACAGGACAGTAGTAGAAAGTAGATAAGTTCTGAAGAATCCCATTGTATACTACAGTGCTTATCTGTTATCTGCTGTGTATTGTGCCTTTTCTAATTTTTCAGCTTTGAATGGCTTCCACCATGGCTACACAACAGCTTGTTTATATAAACCATATTTGTGTTTCTGAAGCAAACACAAATTTTATCAGTGCAGGGCACCAGCACATTATATTGCCATTTCTTTAGGACACTTTCATTTCTTGGTGTTACTGTTCCTTTAATACTGGTCATTTTGTGATCATCAGAGCATCTCTGATCAATCACATTTAAAAAAAAAATAGTTTGTTTTTTGTATGTAATAATAAAAAGTACATTATTTTTGATCTCAAACAAGATGTAATGTATCCTTACTGGAGGCCAACCAATAGTATTGGGTTTAATTAATATTTAAATGATATTTTAGCACACTAAAATATGAAGATTCAAATTACAGAAAGATGCCTTATCTGGAAATCCCCAGAGCATACTGTATATATGATTATGGCTTACTTGTCATAAGGGAGAAGGTAAAGAGATGTGTGCAAGATTTGCACTCTAGTAAATATATCACCAAGATTTGCTATACATATGATTTTTGAAAACCCTGCCAGTAATGTTTGATTTAAAATCTGAACTGGTATGCATAGCAATTGCTGCACCAATCAGGTGATATATTTACTAGAGTGCAAATCTTGCTACAAACAGTATTAGACAGAATTAGAGAGCATTTGACTGCTATAGAAAGGCAAGATCATAAATCACCTATTGGTAAACATTTTGATACATGCACTCAGACTTAGGAGTAAAAGTGATTGAACGAGTTAACGTCCCTGTAAGAGGAGGTGACCCATTGTATCTCCTTAATTCACGTGAAGCGTTTTGGATACTTAGCCTACTTGATACAATATATACTTGTAGTTACAAATAGCTAATGCTACCACTGGAGGTCGCTGTAGGTTTGACGTGTATAAATTGATGCTTTTAGTGGTGTTTTTTGTGCTCATGATTAAGGGCAGCTGTGTTCCCCCGAAACACGTCTAGCTACTCCATATGGCGTGTATTTTAATGCATGAATAAAAATGTAACCTTTTAAAGACGTTTTGGTGTGCGGAACTGCATCTCTTCACCTTCTCCCTATTGTGTACGGCTTGGGACACCAAGGATTTCCTGCACTCTATGTTTGCTGACATGCTGACGACTTTTTGTCTAAAGAACTGAGTCGGAGCGGTTTCTCATTACTCATTCATGAACTGTTACTTGTCATAAGCTCTGTGTGTGCTTTTGCACATTGTAACTTTGTACAGCACTGCATATCCTTGTATCAATCATAAAGGAATACATACATACAAATAGAATGGCAATGAAAGTGCAATTTAACCAAGCTTCCCTAACTTCCAAACTCACTTATAGTACTGTTTTTGTGAAGCACTCATCTCAACTCTCAAAATTTGTTCCACTTTAGCAGGTAAAGATTTTTCCACATCTTTCTTCACCCTCCTTAATAGGAATGGCTCAAGCTCTTTGTGAAGGCTGGCATAGCCATATTCTTTGCCTTTTCCATGCTCTTCTTCAAAGTCTTCCCAAGAGGAAAATCTGCAAATACCAACCAAACATATTAACAGTTTAAGGAGAACACAAGTGTTAATTAAAAAACCCCTACCATTCTACACTACATAGAGCATTCTTCTATCTTCAGTAATCTTCAGGAAGAGAGCAGTGTATCGCAGCATGTCCAGTTGGAACAATCTGCCGCTTTGAGACAACCGCGCATGTGCCGAAAGTCACGGACATTGCCGGAAGAAGACCAGAAGATTTCCGCAGTGCTGTAAGATGGCGCCCCTGAACTTTGATGCCCTGAATCTGCACTGACAGTTTAGTAAAGACTTTGGGGCATTTACCCAGGGTAGCAGCTAAGCTTGGGGGCTTGGGGGGGGGAGAGACAAGGGTCTATGTAGGGTAGGGGGGTAGGGTTTTTTTAATTAAGAGTTTAGTTCTTCTTTAATGGTCTGAAAATGGCACTCATTTATGCACGTGTTCTGAAACCTACTTTTCAGGCATGATGAACTGAAGTAAAGACCAGAGTTCTTTTAGTGAATTTTGCAAAGGAGTTCCAGTGATCAAGAGACGGTGATTAGACTTAAAGTCTATGAGGGACTTATACAGTAATGAATCATCATTTTTTAACCGATGGGCTTCGTCGACTCCAATAAAAGCCCAGTTAACACCACCTAGAAAAGACTGAGGGAGAAAAAGGGTTACATTTTAATATTAAGAATATTATTCACAAATTCTATATTGTAGTAATTAATGCTTTAAGTAAACCAAGTTTGCACCTTTCAATCCTACAATCAATACAAAGATTCAAGCACTTTGCCTATTTTTTTACATTTCATTGTAAAATTACATGGTTATATAAACACAGAAATACACACGAATACACCTTCATAACAAAAACCTAACCATTATTAATTACTAGCTAAACAAAATCCGAATTGCCAAGAAAATCTGAGGCAACATTTGTAAAATTAAAGTAATACGCACACTACATACAAAACCACTTGCAATGCTACAGAATTCTCCAGTGCAATTAAATGGCACAATCTTATAGGTCAGGCTTGTCAATATGGGGGTAGATCGAAGAAAGCACTTTTGAAATCCCTCGGTACATGTTTTTCCTTTGCAACAACATACAGCAGAGTAGTTTTATGATACTATGGAATCGCACTCCCTCATCAGTATGATGGTCAGGCTTGTGAACAGATGGCAGGAGCAAAGCTAATTACTTTTAAAAAAATCTGAAGCATATTTTGTTGCATTTCGTTGTAACATACTGAATTGTATAATCTGATTTCTCAGATACATTTGCAGGCTTTGGTGGGAGGGGGATTAAGTTTTCGTAAACATAAAGAACTTCTCCTGGATGAGTGGACTGTCCACAGCATTTTTTTTATATTTGACAAAATACAGATATGTGATGAGACACAAAGTAGTTGTTCATGGTGCCCAATGTGTTATTTCTTTCGTTCACAAAAAATGTAGTTCACCTCCTTCATGAGAGGATGGTTCCTCATGAACGACCAAGTGAACTACACACTATACAGTGATTAAACACAAAGAAAGTAAAACATATAACTGTGACCAAATATTTAGCACTTTAGTTTGTTATGTTATTATACAAATATGAAAGTACTTCCAAAGGACTGTAACTTTCTTTTTTAAGACAATTAAAAAAAAAAAAACAACAAAAATATATATATATTTGGGCAAAACTAGTGGCTAGTAATAAACCTTCTTCAACAAGACATTTAAAAGGCCAGATGGGGACTTGAGTGATGCAGTTGGAGATGAACTACCAAGGTTTCTAAGAGCTGGGAATTTGTGAGAGGAGGGATGGCTGAAAACTGTGGGGTGGTCTGAAGTTTGTGTACCTGCACAAGGTTTGATTCAGGTAGGCCATTTGCAGCCAATAGTAGTTTTTAGTTCTGTGTTGCAGCTGGTCTACCAGCCCCTATTAAAAACTTGGTGTCCTCACCAGAGGAGAGGTTAAGCTTACCAGGTCACTTTCATTTAAATGTAATAAGCATTGCAATGTGTATTTATCAGACGTCAGGTTAACCTAGGTTGGGTAGTTAAGTTACAATTTAACAAACCAGTTTGGGCAAATGTGAAAAAATCCTAACCCATGCATCACGGCTGACTGTAAAACTTATAGGGGGGAATTTACAAAAGCAGAAAGAGACCATTTCTGGAGTAAAAGTGGTGGTAAACTGATGTCAAATATTTTCTCACAAATGTTCCTAGATTCTGACTCAACCGACACTTTTCATGTTTTAGTGAAAGAAAGTTTATTAATTTGTCTTTCAAAATGGCGCAAAACCTTAATTTTCTCCCGACATTTTAAAAATGTAGTGAAGCTCAGTATAACGCTTTCCCATGCATCACATCAATACTAAGGACATTTATTCTGCTTTGGTTTGTCCAATCTTTATTTCACACCTCTTGTAGGCGCCCCATTGGGGAATTATTAGCATATTAACAGGGAATAGCATTTTATAGTCAGGGCACAAGTTTCTGTCTAACCCTATAGGTGCAAAAGCCTCATTAACAAAACAAGTAAAAAAGAGATTAAAAAAAAATATTATATTATATTAGCAATTTGAGTGAATAGATTATCTAAAGGAAAAGTAAAGTCGCCCAGCCATTTTTTTAGTTTTAGCAGAAATTAGACATTTAACCCAACATATTTGTTATACAAATCCCTATTTTATGCAAAATAGCATTTTTTATTAAGACCTTTATATCTATAAAAGTTTCATAGTAACATAGTAAGTTAGGCTGAAAAAAGACTCGCGTCCTTCAAGTTCAACCTTTTTTTTTTTTTATTTTAACTGCCTAACTGCTAGTTAATCCAGAGGAAGGCAAAAAAACCCCATCCTAAGCCTCTCCAATTTGCCTCAGAGGGGGAAAAAATTCCTTCCTGACTCCAAAAAGGCAATCGGACTAGTCCCTGGATGAACTTGCACTATGAGCTATCTTCCATAACCCTGTATTCCCTCACTTGCTAAAAAGCCATCCAACCCCTTCTTAAATCTATCTAATGTATCAGCCTGTACAACTGATTCATGGAGAGAATTCCACATCTTCACAGTTTCCTAGGTAAAATAACCCCCCCCCAAAAAAAAATTAAAGTCTGACTGACAGGTGTAGTAACCGCTAAAGACAAATTCAGAAAAAATTTCTTTAAAATGTTGCACAAAAGACAAAATCTGAAAACTATCCGCTTAAAAGACAAAATCATAAAAGTGGAGATAAAGGTTTGTGAATTTGGTGGGAAATCCGACATTTCTATCTCCATTTTTATTTTGTCTCAATAGCACCACTTTTGTGAATTCCCCCCCCATAGAGTTTCCACTTTCAGTCTACTTCAGAAGCAGGAGTATTAATAAATCCTCTATGAAACACTAATGACAGGCAAGTTTTAAAGAATATTCCAAACATCCATCTCAAAATCATGTTTAAACCTTAAGGGGAACACATCTTTAATAGTAGTAGGTCAATTGTCTGGTAAGTAATAAGAGAATGATAACTTCAAAACACCAAAACATTCCTAAGAGTCATTTTAAAAAAGCATAAACCTTACCTTGTCTTTTAGCAATATTTCATATGTGGTTAGCAGCACATTAAACTTTAATCTCTTAGTCTGAGGATGCATCCATTCATGGGTTCTTATCTAGAATTAAAACAATCCATTTCATATCCAGTCATTTTCCCTTTGTTCTGTATACAGGTTATATTATGCTATTTAGAGTAACATTTATACATCTTAAAGAAAAATATTAAGTCAATAAACTGCAACTTAAAATTAGATATAGTTTTCTGTAAAAGCATCTAGAGACCACTAGAAGAAACATACCTAACTAGATAAACTTCAACAACTTGAAGCAGAAATGCAACTTCATAGGATCACAACCCCCCCACTAATAAAAACCCCTACCAAGTACCCTACATAGTCCCCCTCCTCCCTGTGTTATTCCTGCATAGGTGATAACGATTAAATGCTCCTAATCCTATATTCACCTATATGTGAAGAATAAGCGCAGCAGAGCTCGTTGGTGCCATCTTCCGGCTCTCTGTATATGTCCGCGAAGTGAGAACCGTATTGGAGCAGTCTTCCGATCCGTAGCAACTGTGCATGCGCCAAGTGCAGAAAGGAAGGAAGCAGAACCGAAAAGCTGGAAGATGGAGCCCATGAGATCCAATGTGCTTAATCAGCACTTAAAGGCAAGAATAGGATTAGGGGCACTTGAAGATGTTATCACCTATGCGGGAGGAGAGCAGGGAGGGGGGGGGACTCTGTAGGGTACTGGGTAAGTTTTTTTATTTGTGGTGGTGGGGGGGGGGGGTTGAGTTCTTCTTTCAGTCCATTCAGTTAGTTTAAACATCATGGGGGTAATTTATCAACACTGGGCAAATTTGCCCATGGGCAGGAATTCAAAATCCATGGCAATCAATCAAACGGATGCATTCATTGTTCTACCTGCAGCTGGCTAAAAAAAGCAAACTAACCCAAAATGCATATGACCCATGTGAAAACGAGCTGCCTCAGTTACTCAACCAATTGATAATTGGATCAGCTGACTGATCACAACCAGGGTTGGATGCAATTAGAACCTCACTAAATACAAGAAACATACATGAGAGTGAAGTATTCACCACAAAGATTCTAGCAAAACGCTATGCAATGATCAACAGAAATTACAGATGAAAAAAGCTCTCTCTGCCACAAAGCATTTTCTAAGACAATTGATGGAGGTAGATAACTCATTCGAAGGCACCTGTGCAGTAGAAGTTTATGTCTGGGGATGTAACTGCAGCATATATATTCAATATTTTTAGAGTAAGAGTAAAAATGTCTTACTCGTGGCTTATTAATGAACAACAGGATATTGTTCCAAAACATTACTAATGGAAACAGGAAACAAAGGACATTTGTTCACTGTAAGAAAATTAGAGGGGCTGTTGTATGGCATTTGATAATGTCTGAGAAACTGCTGACCAAAATGTTGACATTTTAGCAGTACATGTAAATTTCTGTGGTTAAGCCTATCAAATGCAGGTTAACTAGGATACTTTGCCTTCTGTTTTCATAGTTGTAAAAAAACAGAAGCCAACAATTTGTGTGATGGTTTTACTGGGTGACTCCCACTTGTGAAATCCAGCTGGCATGAAATGAAGTTTCTAGAAAAAAATTCTGTTAAAATTCTAGACTCAAATCTATTTTAATTTCTTGTTTAGTAGAAATTGGGCCTGCAGGATCTATTCTTTGAACTATATGTGATAATTAAAAACAATTCAATGTTTACTCAGGTTCCCTTTCACGCATATGTTTAAACAGCAGAAATACCTATAGTCTCCAGTAATTCTCAATTGACTTAACTTACCACATTCCTACTGTTTATATCTCCCAAGTAAACAACAGAATTAATCAAAGAAGCCCAAGTTTGAATTTCTCTTTGCCAGGAGGTAAGTGTAGAGAGTGGAACTACCAGAAGAAAGGGCCCATACAGCTGGTGTTCATGAAATAGATAGTTTAAAAAAGAAATTGTCTGTATTGTTTTTCCTAAGCCCATTTCATCAGCCAAGATGCAACTGTTTCCCCTGCAAAAATAAAAGAACAAAGTTGTCATTTTAGCAACATATTATTGATGCTGCAAATGTTAGGTTCTACCTACCCTATTAGCCAGTTAAATGTTCATTATACTGAATGTTGTTTAGTAACATGCTGTTTGTAGGAGGGATGGAACTAATTCAACCAAACTAAGTCAAGAAATGACAAATGAATAAACATGACAAGTGAATTAGCTGTTATTGTCTTGCTTTATTTTAAGAAAACAATGTTTATTTCTCATATGCATCCTTCAACAAAAAAGCAGAACGATAAAAAAAAAAAGCCATATCCTTACTTGCACCAGGAATGAGCTAGCCAGTTTAACCCATCCAACTGATAATCCCTCAGCTCCAACTGTTTATTCCCACCAATGTATGATGGTTGTTTTTTCAAGGCTACAAACCTAGGTCTCTGCTTCAAAACCTATAAAGAATCAATGAACAATTGAGATAATGCATGCATTATGTTTAATTCAGCTTAAAATAAGAGCGAATTCACAAATAAGTTTACATTTATTCTGTGGATTGAAGATATGGGCATAAATTTATTAAGTTGAATTTTGCAACTTGCTGAGTAGCCCATGGGTTACTATGTACAATACAAACTTTACAACAATACCATACCCACATATAGAGAAAGTGATTTCTATCTGTTGCTCTCTGCCACCGACTTGTGCAAAAGTCTATGCTAATTACTTTTTGCAAGAATGTGTTATGATGAAAGTGTGATCTGCTTGTTTCACTACTATTAGATGCATCTCTAACAGACTTCTTAAATTAACAGATGCCATCAGAACTTAATGGCACTATATATGCCCAAGATAAGTATGTGTTTCAAGGAAAAAAAGTTTGTGCTGGACATACGGTCTATTGTCATTGCTGGATTTAAAAAAGTTGTATTTATTTATTTAATTTTTTTGTAATAAACAATGCAGAAGTGTAAAACAAAGAAGCTTAATTTAATTCCAACTTCTTAGTTATTCAGAGACATGGTACGAGCAGGAGAACACAATCAAACTGCAGTTCATAGTTTTTTGTTTTTTTTTGCTAGATCCTCAGTAGACTGAAAAGGTTGCTGTTGAATCAAAGGGCAAGTCCAAGAAACTGAGCCATTGGATTTTAGTAGATAGGAGCTATGTACCAGTATTGTTGCTGTATGCAATGCCCCCTAGCCCATTTAATTTAGGCAACGTGTAGCCTTACAAACAGAATCATTATTTAACTGGAGTATATGTTGAACATAAGTATATTCTGGCCGTTTAATTCTTCTATATGATGCCACACAGAATTCCATCTTTTTAATATGAATTGGTTTTATTTATCAATAGTGTTGTCTTACCTTACACTCTTTAAAAGGAATGGTCTTAGATTGATTTCTACAAATATATTCATCAATTCGAGCCTGAAACTTCTTAGAAATGAGTGCCCCATCCTCCCAACTGCATTCTGAATATGGAAGCCCTTGCCATTTGCAGAAATAATCTGGATACCCTGCTGCTGATTTCTGGTTTGAATGCGCTGCAAAAAAAGTTAAAATTTTTCATTACCAGTATCTTACTTGGGTGAAGAATCCCCTCTGGGAGCAGATCTGTCTCTATTTTCTAAAAGGCACAAACACCACTATACACGTACATAAAAACAGAAAAAAGCCCAATGAGAAAAGCCCAAAAGTGGACCGTTTGTAAACCCTTTAACATGTTTTATATTTTAATATGAATATGACCCAAGTCATAAAAGTACATGAAGAAAACCTAGTTAAACCAACCAAATATTTGGTTTTGTATTTATTAAAGAAATAAATTGTAACACACTGGTTTGTTGCAAAACTAAGTAAATCCTTAGGATTATCATATAATTTAAAGGTAAAATCCAGTCCAGAGTCCAGTGTTTTCAGTCAGTGGGATGCCAAGCAGGTGCGAGAGAGACTCTGTTTTATTTAAAGAACCGAGATCAGCAAGACCTGATGACACATACAACAGTTGGGAATGAATCAGGGCTCGGCCAAAGGTGTTTAGGACATCAGAAAAGGAGCTGTTTATGACCGTGAAGCTGGAAAAGGTTACAAGATTAATGCTAAAGAGTTTGGACTCCACCAGTCAAAAGTCAGACAGATTGTTTACAAATGGAGGAAATTCAAGACCATTGTTACCCTACCCATAAGTGTTCGAACATCAAAGATAACTAACTGCAAGGCGCCTTATAGTCTGAGAGGTTACAAAGGAACCCAAGGTAAGTCATGTCTTATTTTGCAAATGTTGGTGTTCATGATTCCACCATCAAGAGAACACTAACAGCAATGTGTAGGTATGGAAAAATAGCAAGGAGAAAGCAACTGCTCTCCCCAAAATAATGCCGACTGTCTACAGTTTGCTAAAGATAATGCAGACAAACCAGAAGGATACTGGAAAATGTTTTCTGGATGAATGAAGCCAAAATAAAACTTTTTAGCTTAAATAAGAAGCATTACACTCGGAGAAAGAAAAACCACTACATTCCAGCATAAGATCTGGTTTGGCTCATAAATAGAAAATTCCCATTTTAAAAAAGGACAGCCTCCTGGGATCGTATGATTCAATGGTGCACACAAACGAGTTCTGTCTTTTGCTTCCACACTTCTTCCTGTTTCAGTTAGAGTTGAAATATTTCTGGTCAGGTGATCTCTGAGGCAGCACACAGACCATCACGAAATGGTGGTTCAAAGCAAGAGATGTAAAAGGACAATATTTAATTAAATATATATTACAGCTTGGTAAGATTCTTTAATATGACACTTAATTTGATATAAATTATCTGTTGCTCAAATATTCATTTTGGGGGTATAGTATTAAAACAAATACATGTCTAAATATAATTCTTGTTTCATTTGTTTAACTGGTTCTCTTCATCTACTTTTAGGACTTGTTTGAAAATCAGATGATGTTTTAGGTCACATCTACATAAAAATATAGAACATTTTAAAAAGTTCACAAACTTTAAAGTACCGCTGTAATTTAAATTTAATAGCTATATACCCACTCCCCTTTTCAGTTCGTTTTACCTATGATGCGCTCCACTATCTGATACTGTTTATGGAGATCATCAATAAGTTCTTGCTGACAATTATAATACTCAATATCTTCTGGAGATGCTGATTTTAACCTGTAACAAAGAATAATGTATAATTTACTTGAGCAGTTAACACATACTTTTCAATCATCTTTTAACTAAAACGGATAAAATGAAGGAAAATCAATGCATCTACTAAGCTCTGCACTTTTGAACACATGCACAAGTTA
The DNA here is from genome assembly GCA_024363595.1 of Xenopus borealis. Lineage (NCBI taxonomy): Eukaryota > Metazoa > Chordata > Amphibia > Anura > Pipidae > Xenopus > Xenopus borealis. Next base: position 160,773,261 of record CM044432.1, on the reverse strand, counting down.
AATTGGGGAGTGGATTTAAGAAAAAAAACAAAAGCATGCACACACATTTACTAGCGCACACATTTACAGTTTGTTCAGAAGCAGCTTATATTCAAAATGTGAAGGTGACTGGGTTAGGGGCTCCCGGTGTAAATACTTAAGCAAATAAAAAAGGAACAGAGGGAAAGCCAATAGCAGAGCTTACTGCCAATATGTATTTATTCACACAGCATGTTTTGGACTGCATGCCCTTTGTCAAGTGTCAGAAGGGCGTGCAGGCCGAAACATATGTGAATAAATACATATTGGCAGTAAGCTCTGCTATTGGCTAAGCATCTTATATTATTGTATTAGTTTAAGCAAGTATAGCCAATTGTGGCAGCTCATGCTGTAGAACAAAGTGTCTGTTAAATTTAAAAATATTCTTAACACAATTGATTTTAAAACAAGCGTAAGAGCTTGAGCAAGAGAGGGTTAGACTGATCAGTCTGCAAAAAGTTATTATAAGTTCAAAAAAATCCACCCATGGACAAGTTCTCATATAAACTAATGTGGCCAGTGTTAGTAAGTGGCATTCAAAAAGTTGCCACTTCAGTAATTACTTCTTTTCATGAAAATGTTTTATAGCTATCAGTATGCACCTCTGATATGTAAGGTAAGCAAAGTTCATATGAAAGTTTCCATCCAGGCGTTACATATGTCCATATGTGACAAGTAAAATCTTAGTAGTAGTTACCATCTTTTTTTTTCCTGCTCTTTCTTCTTGTAGTTGTCAAGCTTTTTCATGCCTTTCACATTTTGTTGTTTTAGAGTTTCTTCTGTTTCCCATGTATTGTGAATACTGGACCAACCTTTCCACTTTAAGAAATACTGAGTTTCTCCGGCTTCTTTTGTCTCATTAAAATCTGCATTTGGATCCCCATCAGCCTCGACTGCATAAATGGTTGTGGTGCCACCAGTAGCTAAAAAAGATCAATACATAATTTAAAAATAAAAATAAAACCACCAAAAAAAACCCGACAAATTTATTTTGAACTATGGCACATACTTTGGTTTGTTATTTGTGGTAGCAATTAAAACGCTTATACCCAGTTCACCTTGTATTGTCGTCTCATGTAGTGGTAAAAAAAAGTGGTGGATTATAACCCTAAAACAGTGTCAATACTTCTATATAAACAAAAGCCAAATCTCTTGCTTGCTTTACAATTCTATAACACAACGTATAGTATTATTGGAATTTGTTTAAATTGAGTTAAATACATACTTTTAAATATTTACATTTAAAATAAATGTACATGGGAAATTGTACCATTTACTGCTAGTGGCAACTCACTCGACATAAAAGCTGATAACTGGGAAGTTGAATTCCAATTAATTTTTAATTGACTGAGAAGTGTACAAAACCCAGACGGTTTTGGGGACTTCTACTTTTCATTCATTATCAAATGCCAAAAGATGAAAGAAGGACATGAAATGTTCATTTTACCTCCTTTACGACCAAATCTTGAATCCATTACTCTTTCAATTGTTTCAAATTCATCTTCTTCTGGCTGAGGTACATCTTCACCAACAACTTCTAGCAAATCATCAGAATCTGTTTTCATCTCCTCATCTTCTTTATAACTAACATTTACAGTTGCTTGCCGTCTAGATACCTTTTTATTATAGTCATCATAATCATCATCAGACGAATCTGCATTTCTCCTCTTTTGACTAGCACACTTTCCATTTTTTGTTTTAGATCTGGACAAAAAAAAAAAAAAAAAAAAA
>CM044432.1:160723787-160740853 GCA_024363595.1 Xenopus borealis | reverse complement strand
TTACAGTGTCTATTGATTTGTGTTCAATTTTCCTGATGATACTTGCCTTACCTCCGATTTCACCATAATCGGTAGGGTGGCCAGGTATATTTCATCCAAGGGGATCCCCTACCACCATGCGGTGCCGCCTATGGTTTTAATATTTTGATTTACCATTTTTTCCTTATATTTTGATTTGTTTAAGTTTATTTTAGTTTTGGGGTTGGATGTCAACCTAAATAAAAATTGCTTTTTACTTTACCACTAAGTGTAGATTTGTGAAAACCTGGACTCGGTATCGGGACTGGGAGATTTAGTCCTACATTTTTGGGGGAGATTTCATTGAGGAGCATGTACAGACACAAGCACTACTGTAGTTTTTTAATGCATGCAGTTTGCATGGAATATTGGACTTTGTATTTGTAAATGATTTGTACAGTGTATTTATTGGAACTTCACAATGACATGTTTGTTAATATAATATACACTTAAATAGTGTAAAGAAGAAATGTTAAAAAAAAGTTTTTAAATTCTGTTTAGCTGAAGGTCCCTATCTTTGTATTACTGCTAACTGTCACAGATCAATAACAAGGCTTCATATCTTAAAGAAGAATTTGTGTGCACCCGTGCCTTCACCCTGTGACTGAATTTTCATCTTGTCTCAAGATTGTCATATACTTTAAACTTTACTTCTATTTTCCCTTCAAACTCCTTGGTTATAACTGAGGTTAAGCTGCTGCCATAGTAACATAAATCAGACGAATCAAATCAAAACATTTCAGAACAGAGTTAACTAAATGATGAAATGTGTCTTTGATCCACGGATTTCTAAATCACTACCATGTTGGGTATCCATATCTCTCAACATTTCCCTATCATTTTTACAACATCACTGTTGGTTATGTTTGAGAGTTATACTGAAAGTTTTGTAGCGATATGCATTTTCTATTCTAAATCTCAGTTTTCTTAATAAAAAATTTGATGATTGATGCATGTTGTTTTTTCTTTTCAAATTTGCCCACGCTCCATTTATTTACAATTAGATACACTTTTGTGATCCCTTTATTATTCACAAAGAACGAAATATCAACTATAAGGTCAGATTTATTAAGGTTTGCATGGTAAATTTGAATTAGAGTTTCACAATTTTTTTTGGTCAAAATTCACAAATTCTAATTTTAAATCATAAACTCAAATTTGATTTAGAATGTGAGATTTATCACACAATCCTGAAAACAGTTCTAATTCCAATATTCGCCACCTAAAACCTGCAGAGTTCCTTGACAAGTCAATGGCAGAAGTCCATTGAACCATTTAAAGTTTGCCTTCCTGACATTCTAGGTTATTTTAGGGGAAATTTGATTCAAATCTGATTCAAAATTTCAGGTTATTCATATTTCAATATTAGAAAGTCAAGTTTTTTCATAAATAACCTCCCATTCAAGTTGTGCGTAAATTTGAATTTATTCCCTAAAATATAAAAGCAGTTTTTAGAGCTTTACATCCTCTGTGGAGAATACTTGTTAAGGTTATACAGTGCATTTTTTCTGGCCCCCCTGAAAAACATAAAATTGGAACTCTACAGTACTTCTGTTTCACATTTTGTATGATTTCACTGACAGTTATCTCCAGATTAAACTGAGTCTTCAACAGGTTTGGAAGGACTGGCAAGGGACAACATCATTCTTACAGCTAAACTGAATGCATTTTCACTTACTTTTTACACCCTTCCTCTCCCACACCCTTTTTACTATAATTGTAACACTTTCATTCTAGAGCTTAGTTTGTAACTATTTCCTTTTTTATATTTTGTACACAGATCTCCTTATAAACCACCCTTCCTTCTCACACATTTATTGTAATTTCTCATGATCTGGTAGCACAGACTCAAAACCTGTAGCAAATAACTTGAATGCGCCAATGTTTTTTATGTGACATCCTAATGGTATTTGTGCTCTTACACTTTTCCCACATTACTCATGTTCCTCCCATACAACTTATTTAGTGTCTCTAACATTTATGTCTAATAAAAATATAATGCACAACATTACCTGAGCGTTTTTACATATTATTGATGGTGCTTAACATTTTATATTAAATTTAAATTCTTATGAGGATGGCTTTTAATTATACATAGGTGCAGTAGTGTAATGAGAAAGTACTAATTAATAATGTTATGGAATGTTCATATACAGTATATAGCCACCAAATGTTGAATCCACAGTTCGGTCCCCCTCCGGCTTCTCCCCTAAATTTTATACCTTTAAATGAGAAGCATCATGTGAAATAAATAATATTTGTGCACAAATCAAGTGGATTAGGTGGAAAGAATTTTCTGTGGACTATCGGCCTATATTATATGTTATTTGATGTTTATCAAATTGTAGGCTGCCACAGACCAGAGTTCACTCTGAGATATTATGCAAATAAAAGAATTTATTTAAACAAAAAAGAAAATCTCAATATAGGGTAGCCTTCCGTGTTTCATCCCTTGCTTTTTTTCTTTTGCTCACTCTTGCACACTTTTTGCACATATTTACATACATACACATATACAGTTTTTTAGAGCTGTACACACATTCATAAACAAATTGCTAACTATGCTGACCTTTTGGAACAGTTATTTTGTTATTTCATTGATTTGCCTGATTGTATATGATTTTTGTGATTGTATTGCAGTTTTATGCTTGCATTGCTATTTCTTGTTTTTTAGCTCAATTTTGCAGTTCGTGACCTTCACAGAATGTGAATAGGCAGTGAGAAAATTCATATACACTATTTTCATTTGGGGTCCGTACATGCCAGCTACTTTGAAATATATATATATATATAGCTTGTCTTATGCAGCCGCATGACCTGTTCCTGTTGGGCATGACACCTCGGTAATATTATCACAGTAACTACAAAGCATTCACAACCCCTGTCAGTTTTACATGTCACCTCTCTGAAGAGTTACAATATGCCATTGTGATTGGATTACAAGGATTTCCGATACCAGTCAGTTGAACTGAAGAAGCTGCTTGGATGAGTAGTGAAATGTCTTCAATGATTACTCAGCAAGTCCAGTTCTTTTATAATTACCTATACTAGATATACCATGACCTAGATGAGTGAAAATCTTCATAGTCATGTCTGACACATGAACAGACACAAAGGTTACTGATATAGTACCTGAGAAGGAGAGTGGAGGAGTGCTGGCAGCTTTGAGCTTCGCTGGAACTGTAAATAGAGGGTAGAATGTTTGATATGCCGCATAATTGGTTTAAAGATGATATATTTATTTGCTAAGTAAGATGATAACAGCAAGCTTTCAGAATATTTCAATTTCTTTGTTAAAACAAATTAGTTTTATAGGTTCTGCTTTATCAGTTGCAGACATAGTACGCAAACACCTGTTTTTATGTCATCTTGTTCTTATAATAAATTATTTATTTCTACAAATATTATAGCTGAGATTGTTGTGCAGCCCATGTTAGATTACCTCTTGCTTTTCCCACAGATACAAATTGGCCTGTTCCACAGATACACGATTTTAGTACAGAAATTTTAGTACAGGAATATTTTTTACTTACTTTTTTCCCAACACAATGCTCCTATAAATTGCTTAATAAATCTAATGGAATGTAATCTTTTTACCATACTATTTAATGTTAAAGGCATGCTTTACAGAGTACATTGCATTGTTCTGATAATGGATTTGTATGAGTTAAGACTACATTTGCAAACAAAGCAGTACGATTAGGTGTACTTGTTAAAGAGAGCGTGATTTTTTTTGAATGTACCAATTTATTCTTATATTTGAACAGATGGGGAAAAATTATGCACATTCATAACATAAATTACTTTCCTTACATATTCCAGATTGGAAGTCGGACTCTGAGTGTTGGAATGTACAATAAAGAAATAGAAATAATATACTATTTTATAAAATGGAAAAATTATTTGTTGGTGATCTGTTGCCACATATATGAAGAAAAAGCTAAATTGCAGTGGAGTGTATTCCATGGAGAAGCTATAATCTCATTTAGGTTTATTGATGTGCTATGATTTAGGTGTAGGGTGGTTGTGTTCACTGTTGACAGAGTAACTCAACATATTGTTGCCTGTTGATTTCTAAGCAATTGTTCATTACTTGATTACAACAGAGCATTATGGGAGCAGCCAGAGACAAGTAAGTGTGGTTGCTATGTTGTGGTCCAGGGGTATTTATTACAACCATTACTGTGGGGAAGCTCAGTTGGAGTAACATCTACCAGTAACGGAGCCCTACTATGATATTAGAAAGTAGTCTGGTAGGGACAACAACAAGCCCACTTATTCACTGGATTTAGCTGAAATGTAACCCTTTAAGTGAATATCTTAATGTAAGTTCAGATATTAAATGGGACCTGTCACCCATGCATCAAAACATATATCATTAAATTATTTTGCAAATTAAACAGGAAGCCCTGTATTTTAAAACTTGAACTGTCAATCATATTGCCTGCTCTCCTCTATGCCTCAGAGATATAGGTGTCGCTAGAATTAGCCACTTAGCACCTTGTTAAATCTGCCCCTTTATCTTTGTACCAAGCCCCATGCCTAATATTTGGACATGGTTGGAAATGGAACTTTTGAATTTTGGGAAAGACTGACTTTGTTAATAAAAACAAGATGACAACAAATTGGCTGAGAGACGGAATTGATAATCACAGATTGGCCATCAGTATGGCACTTAAAGAAAAAATGGCCAAGAAACCAGTAGCAAGACATTTCCTGCAAATGGGGCATTGACTACTGACATTTCGATGTATGGCGATCGATTTTCAACCTTAAAGAGATACTGACACCAGAAAATAAACTTTTTTTATCCATCATAACATTTTCTTTGAATGCTTTGCCATAAAAGTATTTTCCTGATGCTTTTATATTACCTTTCTTACCTCTATGTTCTTTTTGAGGGGGCTGCCGTATTTGTGCAGCAGGAGTCCGTTAGCATTAGAAACTCTAAACGAAAGACTCAGATGGGACAGTCAGGCTGGCAAAACAGTCAGGTTTAGGAACTTCAAGTAATAATTACTTACAGAACTTACAGCAAAAAACGATCAATGTGACCTATATGTAACTTTTAATGTAGATTGATATTTTGAAAATATTAGTGTCAGTATCACTTTAATTGTCAAGAGGTGGCAACAGAGACTTAGCATTACTTAAAGGGGATTTATGTTCGAAATCTATAATGTTTCCTAGGCTTTGGGTAAAGATAATAAGGTTATTTGTAATTGGAATGCATTCTTTTTTTTACAGATTTGCCGCTATAATAGCTGTTAGCTTGCCTGTTCCCCCAGATTCAGCTCTGTACACTTGTAAAGAAATCCTCACGGCCTGTGGCCGTCTCATCTTCCTAACCTGCCTGCCCACCAATGAAAAAACAACTTTTCAGAAGTGCACACAGCTGAAGGGAGACTCGGGCGAGAGGGGGAAGTGTAGCACAAACACTGAAATGACCGTGACATTACAACACAGCAGATTGCTCTCTTTTTCATTCCCCCTACACTGTTACCGAATCAGCGCAATCCCCTTGCGCTCGCTGACAGGTACAGTCAGAAAAAGCAGGAAGCATTGCAGCGAGTACAAGGAGATTGCATTGATATCTCTTGCGAAGGAATGGAAAGTTATAATCATATAACTGAATTCTATGGTATCTATGTTTTAGTAAGCACGTTTATGTACAACTGGCTAATCAGGCATCGGCAATGCTTTAGAAAAACCATCCGATGCATATTCCTTATTCAGAGCTATTCTTCATAGCTAACAAATTTGTCTCTACTTCGTCTCCTAGGAAGTGGAAGCATGAAATTATGCTTATGGAATTCCTATTTGACAAGCATATATGCAAAGTCTGCATACCGTAGTAAACATCTTCTATAATTAGGATATGGTTTGGAGATTTGCTGATATCTGATAGTTGCACTGCAGCATCACTTTCTCATAAACACAGAAGTCTTTAGTAAGCGATGTTTTAGGTTTTTCACATAAATTTGAAAAAAAGTTTGATATGTATGTGATTTTTTTTGTCTTTGTCTGTGATTTTCCATTCACCACTTCTTCAATGTAATATTTTAATTAAATTAATCCCAAAGATGCTGGAGATTTTCTTCCATACAAAAGCCCGATCAGTGAAAATTACTGAAATAACTTAGCATTTTCTGCCACAAACCCAGCATGTTTAAGGAAACTTACGTCAGGTTTCTTTGATGATTGCTTACCATAGAGGGCAGAACAAGGAACCAGGGATGAGAGAAATACAAGTGAGATGCGACAGACCAAAATTCTAAACCACTAGCTGAATCACTGGAAGACTTGTTTCTATTTTTGCAGATACTAAATTGTTCAGAACAATAGGTTCCATGCAGGATGCTGCCACTTGATTTGTTTAAGTTGGGAAACTGGGCAGCAAACTGTAAAATGAAGTTCAATGTTGATAAATGGAAGGTTATGCACTTTGGCAAAAATAACATAATTGCAAGTTATACATTAAATGGCAGTGTGTTGGGAGTCCTTAAATGAGAAGAATCTAGGGGTGTTTATAGATAACATATTTTCTAATTCTGGGCAGTGTCATTCTGTAGCTACTAAAGCAAATAAAGTTCTGTCTTGCATAAAAAAGGGCTTAAACTCTAGGGATGAAAACATAAGTATGCCTCTTTATAGATCCCTTGTAAAGCCTTGCCTGGACTATGCAGTATAGTTTTGGACCCCAGTTCTTAAGAGGGATATAAATGAACAGGAGAGAGTACAGAGATTTGCAACTAAACTGGTTAGAGGGATGGAAGACTTCAATTATGAAGGTAGATTGTCATGGTTGGGGTTGTTTTCTCTGGAAAAAACTTTACAAGTACATTAGAGGACATTAAAGACAAATATCAGGGGACCTTTTTACCCATATAGAGGATCACAGTACCAGAAGTCACCAGTAGAAAAGGACTTTCTTTTGAAGCAGCGTCGGTGGTTCTTCACAGTGAGGACAGTGAGGTTGTGGAATGCACTGCTGTTGTTGTGACAAAGTTTAAGTGAATATTTTTTGCTGGTGAAAATACGCTGGCATTTATTTGCTGATACAAAGTAATGCAATCTGCTCACTGTTAACTGTAGCTCAAGCTCATCGTAAAATATTGGGTGCCATATTTGACATTCCCTTTTTTAGCTTCTGTGATTTATTACCAAGGAAGTGTCTCACAGTGTGCTGCTAAAGACAGAATAAAATAGAACTTCAAAGCAAGTATTGCATTAGAGTTACAAACATTATTGTCCAAATATACAAACATTATTGTCCAAATATACCACTCCCAACAGATATTGGGTAATGTTATCAGTAGTAGTTCAGTAACAGATGCAGAGCAGCAACTTCAATTACTTAAATAGCAATTTATAGAATTATGTTAATGCGAGATGGGAACACATTGTCCCAGGTCCCATTATAATTCAGTTATAAATTATATAAATGTTGTTTCTTTATCCACAGTCTCTCTCTTATTATAAAAGTGAATTTGCTTTCAAGTCAAAATTAATAAAAGTAGAGGTTTAACAATAGAAGCAGCAGATCCTGTGGCTAGTGGGATCCTGAATCATCTATAATTTCAGTAACCTTTTGTGAAACTGGTAACCTTTTCCACAGTTTGGTGGGCCCCAAAATGATTTCAGAACATTGTGTTTCATCATTAATTAGAAATCACTCCTATTATTAGTTAGAGATCATTTCATGGTCTTATAAAGGATGTTGTTCTTCAGGGTTGTAATTTTATATGTAAACATCCAATACTTACTGTATATATAGTATTTTAATGCATACCTTTATATATCGATTTTGGTACTAAGTTGCCTGCGTATTGGTTTCTATGAGTTACAAAGTTTGATCTTTTTAATAAATTGCTAAAAAATTTAAAGATATGAAGAAAACAATTCCTTTGATATACACAATATTCATATTAATTTAGAATTTCCCGAAATATATTGGTTATAACAGAGTTTCAAGCATTGTACTCCTTAATATGTCACAGAAACCCTATAAATAGCTTTCATTGAACTGTATTCAGTTTCATATTTGTAATATATCTAATTGCTTATTATGAGGTTGTCAAGAGGTTCGGTGAAGTGGAACTGAATCCTTTATTATGTTTTGATTGGAAATATTCTAGACTTACAGAATGCCCTTCTTCAAAGACCTTTCTTTAAACAAAATATAACACTATATTATTAGAGCAGACTTGAAAACTATACTGCACAGAGAGAAACTACCACTAGAAAGCTTCTTTGAAATGTAACATAGCATCATTCATTTTTACTTAGAGCCCTGAGTAGTTGCCAAACCATCAGTAACATGAATAGGAGGGAATAAACATAATTGGAGAAAGTAGTAAACAGCAAACAATAAAAACAAAACCTCATAAAAACCCAAATTGAATTTATTAAAAAAAAATATTTCACTGAGCCCATTTAATTATGAACACACGGGGGCCGAATTTATAAATTGTTGAGGTTGAGGAAAAAAATTCTTGTAATTTCTTTTCAAATGCCAAAAACCAAGGTAGAATATTTCAGCATGTGTTGTTTCTCCGAAAAGTCACACACCAGCAAGTCTCACATTGTTCCATTCATTTTATTGAGGAAAAAACTTTTTTTATGAATTGGAAAAATAAACTAAAGTTGTTAGAGACTGTTCTGAAATATATTCTGAGGTAAATTTGTGTTGAATGTAGTAAGGCAATGTGGAATTATGAAAGGTTCTGGAAAATCTTGCAGCAGTGAGTTTTACTTTTTAACTTCACATTGATCTTCATGTAGTGTTTTTCTTGATCTGTACCTTTCCTTGTCCTTTAACCTTTTACTGACAAAAAACAAGCTAAATTGTATATTATGGTAGAATGTCTTTCCCTTAGTGACAGTGATGTTTTTAAAATGTATAGGGAGGAATCAGTATTACTATGTAAGATTAGACACAAACATATTTCCTGTACTAGTGCCCCCCAGTCACCCCCAGCCCAGCCACTTATGCCAATACCTATCATTCATGCTAGGCTGGAGGCCATGCCATCCTGCAACAGGCTGGAGTACTTGTTACATTTCTAGCCTAGGAAATGATCATACCACCTCCAGTTCAAGGCGAAGGAAGTGTTCCCTTCTTTCTTCATTGGATCTCTATGCACATTGTGTCTTGAGGAAACACTATACGGGATACAGCTCAAGGACACATTTTCAGGCAAAAATCTTGGCATTCATGCATGCCTACTAATGCTTACATGTTCCTATAGATTTTGATAGGGAATTTGATAGGAAATTCCTCCTGAAGTCAAATAGTGTGAAAGTAGTGTAGGGATCCATAGGGTTAATTTCCCCCCATGATCTGAAATCTCCCATGCTGGGAAATCCCCTGCCTGTCCACCTTTGGGTTGAACCTAGAGTGAAGGGTGGTATGTTCTGGCAGATACCGGAGGTTGCCAGAAGGTCACTGTTGTGTAAATGTTTTGATATAGCTTTCTTGCCATGTGCTCACAGCCTTTGCTGCATATTCGCTCTGGATTTTTAGGCTTATTTATTATTATATTCCCTTTAAATTTTCTTTGCAGGAAAAACTCAGATATCAATGATTTTTTTGGATTTCTTATCCGAAAAGATTATTACCCTGAAAGTTCCAAAAACACCGGGAATTGCACAAAGCTGTTTATTTAAAAAAAGTCCTATTAAGAAAAATACAACTTATGTGGCTATTCAGCATTTGGAGTTTGATAAATAATCCCCAAATATTGGTGATGCTCTGTGTGGACTTGGGGATAATGGGATCCTGATATTTGTGAGAGATTCCTTTAGATGGATGCCAGTAGAATGGGCTTTGGTGTGCTCACACTATGGACGGTGTTGGGAGCATGCCCTAAAGATTCAAGCTTTGTGTGCTTAGCTGAAGGATGTCATCGCTGTAAATGCCTATTACAGCTCTGTGTTGCCTGTGGGAGGGTAGTGAAAGGAACCAGCGTGTATCCCCTTTTAAAAATGCAGGTATTGTTCATATGCTAGCCATGTGGGAGCAACTACCTCTGTCCAGCAGGAGAGGTACAGTATTTGGGCAGGTAGCACCACCTGGGGAAAATAAGAGCTCTTTGGGGAAAAAGGACTGTGACTGTCTTTGTCCACCAGTTGTGGAGTGCTTGACTTTGTGTGGCAAGGAGGTGCCAGGATTGGACTGCAAGGGTTCTCCAGGGTAGTGGGTCAATAATATGTAACTGCATATTTACTTTGCCTTTATTCTTATATAAAGTTTATGGGGGGAATTCATTAAGCGGTGAAAATTCGCTAGCATTGCCCTCGCTAACATTCGCCGCACTTCACCAGGCGAATTTTCGCAAGCACTACGATAATTCACTAAAGTGAAAGTTACGCTAAGGTCAGCGAAAGGTAGCATAGTTGCGCTAGTGTTACTTCGCCAGGCAAAGTGCATTTAGGCTAGCGATGTCTAATTTGCATAAGGCGCGAATTTCAAAATATAATAGAGGTATATGTTACAGCCACTACATTACACTACACAAGCCCAGGAAACCTTTAATAAAAAAATAAAGTTTTCCTATCACCCTAAACATGTGCCCCCTGTATAGTTGAGTTGCCATATGTTAGGAAATGTAGGGGGGAAGGAGGGTAACCCCCCAAAAAAATTTCGCTCTTTTTCAGACTATCATCCTAGAAAGGTAAAACACGCCAGCATTTTTTTGGGACTTAGAAAAATTCCAACATTTTTTTTCAAACTCCTATCTATTGTATTGAATTTCGACAGGTCTGACCTGGCGAAGTAACGTCTAGCGTAAGTGGTAACGTTCAGTAAAATGGTCATCTTAGTGATTTTGCGTAATAACGATCCTTCGTCAGTGCACAACTTCGCCTGGCAAAAGGGTGCGAAGTTGTACAAGTCTATCTACTTCGCTAGTGAAAATTTGCCAGAGTCGGTGTTAGTGAATTTGCGAAGTTACAAATTGACGTCACGCTGGCGAATTAGCGAATTAGACGCTTTGGGCTTTCGTGAATTTCCCCCTATGTGTTTCATAATACTTTGTGTGTTTTATTATTGTTTTTCCTAATGGAGCCACCCACAGGTGTATTCCTGGGTCCCATTAGGTGGAGGCAATGCCATGAGAGGAAATTCCCTTTCACTTAGCAAAGGGAATCTGGACCTGAAAGTGGTAAGAAGGTAATGAAGTAAAATCTATGGACAGGGTGGTGGCCAAGAAGGGGCTACAGAACATACATAAAATATTTTTATAAACTTTTTAAAAGAAGAACTATTTTAAAAAACACTATATGACACCCAAAATAAACTTTTAACACCTTTTGCCTTTATACTATACTTTTGTGTGAAAAATTACAAATCAACTGGAAATAGAACTCTGAATGACAGGAGGTTGAACAGGATCTTCAATGCTTGCTAATTAGCTTATCCTGAAACATTGTACTTGCTCATACAAAATGTAATTGTCACTGGGGTAGTAATGCACTGACTGAAAACCTCTTATACATACTGTATATTTACTGAACCAAGATGTAAGACGTAACAAAAATCTAATGCCTATGAATTATTGAAGTGGCAAGGCAAGCTTTCAGTAAGTATTCATATTTATTTAATGAGAAGTTTTCATTGACATTACCACATCAGAATTCTTTTCTTATTTAAAGTCATGTCGATTCCAAATGCTATCTTGTTCTCACTCTCATACAAAGTTTTGAATGAATGAAAAATACAAAACTAATACCTGAAACCAGAGACATTGGCCTATGGGTGCAAATGGGACAGTTGTCAGAGGGAAAAGTTTTAATTGTCAGTAGCAAAGAGCTACAGCTGGAAAGGGGTTTAATAATAGGACTGCTATTGGTTGGAATTTGCTGCAATATTGTCCAAAAGTACAGGTACAGTGGAATTTATTGCCTAGAATGTGTCAGGTGGTGGGAAGAAGGAATTATTAGTAGGCCAAGGTGTGTACTCACCTGTAGAGCAATGGGCCTTTAGGTATTACAGGAACACGATAGCACAGCGTGTTGAACCTAATGCAAAGAAGCAGCTCTTAATCTCTCCCACCCACCCTATATTAAAAAAAAGTTGCAGCTTTTGAAAAGATGATAGCACGGCAAAAATTAATTTAGTATTATTGGTCAACTGACTTCCTGCCAGTTAAAAGGTGGGAGCAATTATGTACTAGATATACATAGAATTTTGTTAAAAGTACAGGCTATACAAAAAATGCTTTAACAGGAAAAAAAATATTAGCAAGTTTTATTTAGAACACAGTCAAAATAAAATCTGCAGCCTTTTCCTCCAGCTTCAGTTTGTGTAGATGTGTTCATTTTCTTTTATAGTCTGGCATACTTACCATATTAAACCATATACTAAAAATTAAAAGACACAAACTGTAAATATGTATAATATATATAATAATATAATATGATACTATAGACAGTCTGGACCTGATGTCAGATGCATTAAAAAAACCTGTTCCTTCAACTGTTTGATTCAGACATAGGGAGGCAGATTTATCGAAAATTTTATTCGAGTATTTTTAAATTTGAAAATTCTGAATGTAAGCTTATATATTAAGAATCCAATCTTGCATGAAACATGAAAAAACAAATCGAACATAGGATTATCACAGTCCTCCGTTTTCCTTCCCTCCACATTATGCGGCGCAGGACGCCAGGGGATACCTGCATCTGGAATGCACTTTGCACATTGCCTATAGGATCACCACAATAAAGCAGTCAGTCACAGCCATGTTCATGCCTGTCATTCTATAGAATACAACTTTTCACAGTTTATTTAAACATTTAAGATTTTCAGCCTTATTGAGAACAAATGGAACAAAGAGATTGTTACGAATGGTATCCCAAACCCAGAACAAACCCCAAGGTCCCAGCCTTGATTCACGCTTCCAAGGACCAGGAAGAATGTTCTGGACAGGCACAGGAATGAAACATTAGGAACATGGGGAACAATGATCATGGTCATGGAACAGTCCAGGTGAAAACCAACCAGTCAGAGCAATACAAAATTAGGAGACAAGAGGGAAGTCGAGGTCACAGGCTGGGTCAAACACACCAGTAGCAAAGTACAGAATTGTGATCCAAGAGTAGTCAGAAACAGGGTAGAGTCAGGACAGGCAGCAAACTAGAAAAGGTCCAGGATAGGCAAGGTGAAGAACAGGTTAATCAAACTTGGAAACACATGCCGAAAATATTGTAAAAATAGACCAATGTTGGGCAAGGAACAATTGGTCTTGGGCCCTTTAAATATTTGAATATTCAAATTTTGCGCCAAGCACAATGACATCAGATGCAGAGCATGCAGATTCAAAACCAGGAAGTGCTGTGAGTGTGTCATTTGTGCACGTAGAGGAAGAGCGTTGCCTGACAATGCCTGACAATCTACAGCAGTAAATGAAGGAAGAATTTCACTGCATACAGTCAGGTATCTTATAAAAATGCTACAATTTTTTAATTAAATTATATTGGAGATTGTTTTTTTTCTTCATTAAAGAAAGTAAAAATGGGATTTTATTTTTTTGCTTTTACATGCCCTTTAATCTTATATTCCCATACATAAATTTGCCAGGAATTAATTATGTGATCTATTTGAAGAAATAAAAAACAATAGTGTCCTTCTATTTATTATACAAAATAGCATAAAAATGTATGCACTTGAACGAGTCTATTTGAAAGGTGTCTGAATAAACATATTACAGGTCCCAGCACTGATTGAGAGCCCTCAAAGCTTTTGCAAGTGTTTTTATATATCACACTAGTCCATCAAAGCTTTCTCTGGCCATCTCACCTTTGTTTGTTCCTACCAAGTCTTCAGTGTGCTGCATTTCCACCTACAAATTATATTGACAGGCACTAATCCACACTACTAAATTTAAAACATACAAAAAGTTACAAAACACCTACATTGACTGCAGATTCATAATTTGTCATGTTTTGCTTTTTATATGTATATTTACATATATGTTGGGGCCATGTATTTACCACTACACTACAATTACATCTTAGTTCATGAAAATCTAATTTTCCTAAACAATCTAGATACTTTGTCATAAAGCAGAGAAAGCTAATTTGGGTTATGTAAGGAGCCTGTATGGTACCTGTTATTCAGAATGCTTGGGGACTGGGGTTTTCTGGATAACAGATCTTTCTGTAATTTGGATATTCCTACTTTAAGTCTACTATAAAATAATGTTAACATTAAATAAATCAAACAGGTTGTTTTTGCTTCCAAGAATTATTAATTATATCTTAGTGTGGAACAATGATATGGTACTGTTTAATTATTACAGAGAAAAAGGAAATGATTTTTAAAAAATCTGGATTATTTGGATAACATTGAGTCTACATGAGAACGAAATTCCATAATTTGGAACTTTCTGGATAACTGAATTTCTGCATTGTAAGTCATTCACATGAAACCATTACCTGCCAGAAAGCAAAGTATACATGTGTTTTTTAAATTAGTAGCTTGCAAAGGTATATTCTCAAGTACAATGCAGTGCGTTCTCATGGCATTTTTATAATAAACAAGTATTTCAATCTAAACCATTTGGCAGAAGTATTTTTCTTTTATTTCATCTTCAAAGGCAAGCCCTTTTTGGGATTTGCATGATTTATTCAACGTTATTTAATATTCAGATTAGCATTTTAAAGTCAGATATACAAAGAAGTAACAATAGAAAAGGAGGTTCAGATCATAAAGCCATGGCAGACAACAGAAGGCTTTGTTCCATTTATACAGTAACTTATATTTATAAAATATTATCAGTGTCAGTATTATTTCGATTTCTATGGCGGGCCACCACCCACTTATGAAGTAGTTAGCTTGTTTAAGCAAAGGCACTTATTTGCACTATAGGACCACAACGGCTACAATGCCATGTCAAAATATTTAAAATAGTGCTTTTATAATGTATTTTAAGAATCAAACTGCTTGGCATCTGCAGTTTTATGGCTGAGCAATAAAATACTGAACATTGCCCAAATCTAAGTATGGATTTTAATATTTTTAGGCTATAAAATAATAATAAGAAGGTATTCAAGCACTTTATTTGATAAATATTTCCTGTTTGCAGCTGTGTTTTGTCACACTATTTTTGTCTCCCTTTATTTATGTTCATTTCTGCTTCTATGCTATCATCCTGTTTTAATATTTAATTTCACTCATAAAAAACTTATCAGACTTTATTTTATTTTCATGATTGTGATTTAATATGCATGAGCTCTGACTATATGCTGTTTCTCCAGTGCATGACTAGACATTTGTATTGCATCCTATGAAAGGTTTCTCAGTGAACTAAAATGATAAATATCTTCATTTTACTGACTACTCTTACCAGACAACACAGGGTTTATTGCTTACCCTGCTATCTTCATTTTATAGCACCTGAACAGTTGGGACTTATATTTGATTACACACTTCCAGAGAGTGAATTATGAACCCAGAATGTATTATGTTATATACATAACTATGAAAAACTGAGTTAATTCCATGGACCATGCGATAGACATAGATTTTAAAACAAAATATTTTGTGGGAGAAAGATCAGAAACTACTTTTGAAGAACCAATGAAAAAATGTATTGGGAGTTTGTAGTACAATGTAATCGTTTTTCCATAGTACAAATTTAGGGAATATTATGAAAAAAGACTGGGACCTGAGTTTTTCCAGATAAACATAATTTGGATTTGGACCATACCTTAAATCTGCTAAAAATGATTTCAACTTTTAGGGGGGTATTTAATAAAGCTTGAATTTTTCTCACTATTTTATAAATAAAAATTCAACCTAACTCCCAACCATAATTTGGTTTAATTTACTGAAAAATCTGAACAAAAATTGTACGTGTGAAAAGTCTTGACAAAATTGGGCCACAATTCGAATTTAAGTGACATTCAAATTGTCACTGAAAATCTTTTGCCTTTAAACAATCTTTTCCAATAAGAATTGCTGAATATCTCAATAACAACCGTTGTTGAGAATAGGGGGAAAATTTTAAATTTGAAAATTTGAATCAGTGCCCAACAACTATTATATAGGTTGTGAATAGTGAAAAGTGTTACATCACATGTGCTCTACAAAGTAGATGAGAGAGGTTCAGGTAATACATAAAACCCACACTACAATGAATTCGGTGGTGATTATACTCACTAGAGCTCCAAATAAATGTAGCATGAATCGAATTGTAATTGTCCCTTCGCTGTACTTAATCTTCATTTCCTCTTATATGGGCAATAAAATTTGACATGTGCAGAAGCATTTAACAAATCTTTAATAAATATTTTAAAAATACACTCACAAACGTTTGTGAAAGCATGCATATGAAATATAAAGAAGATCCCTGTATTGCAGCTGAGATTCATCCTTAGGGGCAAATTCTAACCTGTGAAGTTGCGCTAGTGAGGGCTTCGCTAGCGTTCACCGCACTTCGCCAGGCGTAGTTTCGGCAGTGCTACGCAAATTCACTAAAATTTGGAACCCTTTGGAATTGCAACTTGGTCATATTCAAAAAAATGTTTATGCATCTTGCATGATATGGACAGATTTATTGACATGTGAGTTTAGAGCTCACCCCAGAAAAGCTCAACCACTTTCTATGAATCCTATGGGATTTTTAGGAGCATATTTATTAGGGATGCACCGAATCCAGGATTCGGTTCGGGATTTGGCTAGGATTCGGACATTTTCAGTAGGATTTCGATTCACCGAATCCTTGTGCCTGGCCGAAACTGAATCCCTAAAATCATGTGACTTTTAGTTAAAAAACAAGGAAGTAAAAATAGTTTTTTGTGCGCAGATCTCTTTTAGCCCCCCTCACTAATTTGCATATGCAAATTAGGGTTCGGATTCGGTTTTCGGCCAAATCTTTCGCAACAGATTCAGGGGCTCAGCCAAATCAAAAATATTCGGTGCATCTCTAATAATTATCAATGGGTGATCATTAACCATTTGATAAATATACTTCTAAAAATCCTTTAAAGGAAAACTATACCCCGAAAATGAATTTTTGAGCAACAGATTTATATCAAATTAA
>CM044432.1:160675124-160688834 GCA_024363595.1 Xenopus borealis | reverse complement strand
GCAGCGAATTCCCACAATTCGTCTGGCAAAAATGAACGCCGGCATCCCAAAATGGACGTCTGCATCCAAAACGAGACGCGGGGGCTTTGCGGATTTTTTGGCAAAGCGAAACGGCCCATATTCGCCCATCACTAACATTAACCTATTCGATGGTCAATTTTTCCAAAATATTACTTTGAATTTCTATTCTAATTTTCTTACTTCGAAAATTCCCTCTAATCCACTTTGACCCTTGATAAATCAGCCCCTAGATCTTCTTGTCAATCAATATCTATCGCAGACCTCTGCATCAAGACAGCATGTACAGTGACAAGTTGTTGAGAGGAAGATAGTGAAGAATAACTTGATTATTTAATAAGCAGTACACAATTTTAATAGATCATTATTGTTCAGTCCTGATAAGATGTATGGTAATCTTCAGAAACTATGCAGCTGGAGCCTTAGCAAAATAATTTCATTAGAGTAGGAAGTTTTTTTTTATATCAAGCACAGAATACAGAATGCATTCAGCAGCTATGAGATATCTCTCCAGCCTACTCTTGCAAGAGTTTTTAAAATGCAGGGTAAACATGATTATCATATCATTATGTTTGTCGTTTGGGTTAAAAATTGCTTCCAGTATGATTTTTTATATTTTTGCATTATTACCTAATGTTATACAATTAGGGGCTGGTTTAGTAAATGGACTTTGCCATGTTAAAGACCTGTCTGTTCATCTGATCCTGCTCACAATCCCCTTTAAGGAAAAAAGTTATTTTTAAAATTATTTATCTGATTTACTCATTACTGGTGACAAACAAACACAGTAGTGCTACACAATCCTCACCACTTTTTGTAGTGTAGGGAGACGACTGTGACTCTGTCTCCTCAGGTCCAATCCATACTTCCATACATATTCAGCAGCACTCCGATATAGTGAAAATTCTATTTATTTGTGCAACAGGTTAAGCCACTAGTTATTCTATTATTTTAAAGATATAAAACCAGGGGGCTGATTTACTAAGGGTCCAAGTGAAGATTCGGATAAAATTTGAATTTTTAAAATTCAAATTTCAAAGTAATTTTGGACTACTTCGACTATCGAATAATCGAAAAATTAGAATATTCGAATTTTCTAATTTCGAAGTACTGGCCCTTTAAAAATCCTTTCACTTTGACTATTCGGCAGCTTAAAGCTGCCAAATTTTAGCCTATGGGGGACCTCAGAGAACTTGTCCTGAAATTTTTTCCAAGTTCTGAGAAATCGAAGGATTTTGGTGAAATCATTTGAATCGTTCGATCGATTTGAACGATTTTTCATTCGATCAAATACGGCTGTTTTCAAATGAAAACAGCCATATTAGATTGAAAATGACCCCCCCCGCCCCCTAAAAATTTGATGGTTGAATTTCTACGTTTTTTCACTTCGAAATTCGACGATTAGTAAGTCTGCCCCCAGGGACCTCAATTAATACAGTATGTTATATTATTGACATAGATGTTATTATATTACCGTTTCTTCTGTGTTGTTGGTTAAAAGTTTTGTTCGAAACTTTTCATATCACATTTTGATTTATTTGTACTATCAGGACAGGACAGATCAAAAGAAACATTGTCCTATCTGAATCCTAATTTGACTCCATGAAGGTTTCTGAGAGCATCTCAGCAGAATGGAATTACAGTAATCTTCAGAGAAATACTATGAGGCTCCCCAAGCCTTTCTCTGTAATGGAGTATCAAACACATTGTCCTTTCTGGTTCACTCTTTCCAGCAAGTCATTTTATTCCACATTTAATTAATGGCCCCAGTGACAAGGAAGCAAATTATGATTATATTTATTTACTGCACATATTACTTTTTATTCTTATATGGATACAAATGATCTGTCAGATAGTGGTTGCAGGCTCCATGTTTCACTTGTCTTTTTATACTGTACATTAGGGAAATGTAGTTAACAATAAATAAGGCACTCATTATTTTTCAGTGCACAGAATGTCTTTCCAGATATTAAACAATATCACATTTTTACCTGGACCAGAAAGCGTCTTCCAAAACTACAAGAGAAATGTGAAATAGGCTGTATGAGAACGACAAGGCATTGCATATGAACAATCTTACCATTTGGCAATGAAGACAAACGTGAAAAATGGCAATAATGTTTTTCTAATTTGAAAGTAATTCTTAATCTGTTACAATTATAAACAACAATTTGTATTTCCAGTCTCTGACTTATCGTCTACACCAGTGGTTCTCAACCTTCCTAATGCTGCGACCCTTTAATACAGTTCCTCGTGTTGTAGTGACCCCCAACCATAAAATATAAAAAAAAAATTTATTGCCAGCCCAGAGCGGATTGTTAAGAAAGTACAGGAGACAGCATGGCTGCATTAAGGTTTTTTTTTTCCATGCGTAGTGCGGCAAAAATTTTTTGCCACACCCCAAATACCATGTTAATTTTGCAAATTTTAAATGGGCTGGGAGAGCTGTATGGCAGTCCCTACTAAGGGGATATAGAAAGTTGTAGTGCAACTGGCTTCCCTACACAGGTTACTGAACTACAATTCCCAGCACCAACACCCAGAGAGCTACAACCTTGGCCTAGGGCTAGTGGGGAGAGAAGCTGCTCCTGGAACCCCTTAAGTGACCCCTGTGAAAGGGTCATTCGACCCCCAAAGGGGTCCCGACCCCAGGTTGAGAACCAGTGGTCTAGACACAAATGAAAAGTGTCATGGTTGTCATTTTTATTCATGCAGATGTTATTCAGTTTTATACAAAATTATAAGATGCATACACTGTGTATAAACTCCATTAAAATGAATGTAATAACATTTGAAAACCTTTATAAAATTGTAAAATGAAATATTACTGGTTACATTCTTAATTATTGACTTCTCCCAAAAAATATTTTTTAAACAAGAGTAAAAAAATCTTTCCCAGTCCCCTGCATAAGCTCTGAATTATACCAGGGATACAAAAAACTTACTTCTGGCACTAAAATACTCTGAGATGTCTCCAAAAGTACATGTCAGGGCATGGCAGCAGCCAAAAGAGCTTGTGTAAGCATAGACAAGGGCAAATTCACAAAAGCGCAAAGCATCTAACACTAGCGCTAACCAGCGTGACATCATTTCGCAACTTCGCCAATTTACTAACAGGTCAGACCTGGCGAAATTCAATACAATAGAAAAAAATTTGTTCCCAAAAATACGCTAGCGTCTTTTACTTTTTTGGGTGATAGTCTGAAAAACAGAGTCATTTTTTTGGGGGTTACCCTCCTTCCCCCCTACATTTCCTAATATATGGAAACTCAACTATACAGGGGCACATGTTTAGGGCTATAGGACAACTTTATTTTATTATTTATTAAAGGTTTCCTGGGCTTGTGTAGTGGAATGTAGTGGCTGTAACATATACTTCTATTACACTTCAAGCCGTATGCAAATTAGGCATTGCTAGCGTAAATGTGCTTTGCCTGGCGAACTAACGGTAGCGCAACTTCGCTAATGTTGGCCACCCTGAGCACAAATTTGCACTTTAGTGAATTTGTGTAGCGCTGGTGAAACTACGCCTGGCGAAGTGCGGTGAACGCTAGCAAAGCCCTCGCTAGCTCAAATTCACAGATTAGTGAATTTGCCCCTGGGAATGCTGAGAGCAGCCTTCTAGTGGACGATTTTGCAAAAGGAACACAGAGGAACTTTATGACCAGGATAGATATCAGAAACACACAAGATGTATTTTACTGAAACACTGTCACAGAAAAGTCACACATCTAACCACTAACTTGTTTTAATTGTGAAGCTGAATATGTACTACATGCAATCACAAACTCCAATCTTTATTCTAGAATCAATGCATTTTTCACAAGATAATTTCTCTGTAGTCAACATTTAATTTTAGAGCAGTCACTCAATTTATAATCCACATTTTACCACATTAACCAATTCATTTTAAACTGTAAAAATACCAGGTTTGGGGTTCAAAGGAAGTAACACAATAAACTACAACTCCCAGCACTCTCCATTAGATTCAAACACATTTGAATGAATAAAAAGTCTTTATTACAAATGAATTATCCATATCAATTACCAGCATAGTAGAAACAATTTAAAACACTTAGGGGCAAATTCAATAAAGCACGAAGCGTCTAACACTAGTGCTTATTCACCAGCATGACGTCATTTTGCAACTTCGCCAATTTACTAACAATGTCCCTAGCTAAAATTCGCTAGCGAAGTAGACAGACTAGCGTAACTTCGCACCCTTTCACCAGGTGAAGTTTCGAACTGACAAAGGGACATAACTACGCTAATTTCGAAACAAATTTTGCAATTTTTTTCTAAGTCCCAAAAAAACGCTGGTGTCTTTTACTTTTTTTAGGGTTATAGTCTGAAAAAATAGCAGGATTTTTTGGGGGGTTACTCTCCTTCCCCCCTACATTTCGGAACATATGGCAACTCAACTATACAGTGGGCACATGTTTCGGGCAATAGGACAACTTCATTTTATTTATTTAAGGTTTCCTGGGCTTGTGTAGTGGAATGAAGTGGCTGTAACATATACTTCTATTATATGTTTAACCTTGCACCGTATGCAAATTAGGCATCGCTAGCGTAAATGCGATTTGCCTGGTAAAGTAACGGTAGCGCAACTTTGCTAACGTTCGCCTCCCTGAGCGCAAATTCGCATTTTAGTGAATTTGCGCGGACTGCCGAAAATTCACCTGGCGAAGTGCAGCCAACGCCAGTGAAGCCAATGCTAGTGCATTTTCGGTGCTTAGTGAATTTGCCCCTTAGACACCAATATCATCGGTGAAAAAAAGTGTTTTATGTTTCAGTGAAAAAGTATAGTACTATAAACTGTAGTTTTAATACTATTCTTCTCTTACTTAAGGCAAATATATAGTTGAACCCTTTTCCATAATGATTTTATGACGGGACAAGACCAGATGTAATGGAAGATATCAAAAGTATGCTCTTTACATACTGTGGGCAGAAAGGTTATTAAATCATTTTAATTTTTGTGATACATTGGGGTATATTTATCAAAGAGTGAAGTTCCGCCACTAGAGGGAAATTCCGCCACTCTCCATTCCTTTCTGTGGGATTTTTAAAGGCATATTTATCAAAAGGTGAACTTTCACTTCACCTATTGATGAATAGGCCTTTCAAAATCCCATAGAAATTAATGGAGAGCAGCGGAATTTCCCTCTAGTGGCGGAACTTCACTCTTTGATAAATTTACCCCATTGTTCTATAACCAGGAAATTGTTGATTTCTCCAACTCTCTGAATTAATGAGTCTTCGATAATCTTGTATAGTTTTTAAAAGTACCTTAGGGGTAATATCTGTACCCATAAAAGAGGGCCATTTTCACCAAAAAATGTAAAAAAAAATTAAGTTGTTTGAGTAATTATAGGCATCTTATTCATCTCAGGATTATCAATAAAGTGAGTAATAGATCCAATAAATTATACAAACTATTAGATTCTTCTTTCTAAGAGATATACTATGAGGCCCATTTACTAAATTTGTGTGAAGGATTCGAAATTCCATCGAATTCGATCGAATTCCAATTGTAAGATTTTATCTAATATTCAAATATGCAAATTTGGCCACTTCGATCATCGAATAGATTGAATATTCGATCATTCCATGATCGAAGTACTTCCCCTTTAAAATTTTATTCGACTGCCTACTTCTCCAGATTGAACCTACCAAATTGCAATAGAAGCCTATAGGAATCCCCCCATAGGCTTTTTTTAATATTACCTGGTCGAATAGCATTCGTACGATCAAACTCCACGATCGTTCGAATCGATCGAATTTTTCGTATGAACGAACGAAAGTTTTTTTCGTATCGAAACGTATCGAATAGCACTCAAAAACTGGCCTAAAAATTCTAATTCGACAATTGAATTTCTGCCGAATTCGAGGGCTTTTAGCCCTCGAATTTGTGAAAAATGATAAATTTGCCCCCAAGTATTATTCAGGAGTATAGTGGTTTATGTTTGCACTTCAATTTATAAATATTTCTTATTGTACTCCAAGACAAATGATCACCTGTTTCAGGATTTGGGGCAGATCTACTAAAGGGTGAAGTGACTAATGCTGGTGATGATTCGCCAGTGCTAGCGCTCGCAGGGACTTCGCTGACTTGCTGATGAGCACAGGTGCCAATTCACTAGTGAAAGATAGATGCTAGCAGTGATTCGTACCAGGCGACTTTTCGCTCACTTACTCCACAAATTCACTAAAATGCAGATTTTACTGAAGGTTACCTCTATTGTCAGACTTGCCTTCGCCAGCTCAGACCAGGCAAAGTGCAATGGACTGCATAGATCTTCCTCAATCTTCTGTTAATTACATCATATTCTGAGATTGGAAAATACATCAAAGTTCAAAAACCGCTGGTGACTTTTCCATTTTTCAGGGTGACTTCAAAAGTCCTTGACATGTTTTGTGGGTAACCGGTTTCCCCCATACATTATCTAACATATGGAATATTATTTTACATTGGGCTCATGTTTAGGGCATTATAACAACTCTATTGACTTTATTAAGGTACCCTGGACATGTCTACTTATCAGTTTAAATGTAATGTATTTGATGCAACATGTAGCATAAAGACATCCCTACAACTTTAAATTTCCCTGCTGTATGCAAATTAACCTAAGCGGAAGACTCTAGTGAATTTGCACTAGGCAGAAATGAACGTTAGCAAATTTTGATTTTCTTGCATTGCTGAAATAACACTACCCAAAATTTTCTAGCATCCTTTTGCCAGGACAAAACTTCACATCTTAGTAAATTAGTGTTTTCCCAGCAAATTTTCATCTGGCGCAGTGTTGCGATGGGTGCAAAGCAGACCCTGGAGAACTTTTGCCAGTTAGTACATACAGAACGCATTTTAGGACATTGTGGCGTCAAAACGAGGCCCTGCATGCGCCCTCCTACGGCTATGGAATGCAGCGTCGGGTGCTTTTTAACTCACCCATTCTCCAAAGCTGCAGTCAGGTATCGGTCTTCCCTCAGGAGCCCTCAGCCCTCCCTCTTTCACCCCTAAGCCCTCCTTCATGAGAAGTCAGCCGTCCCTCATGAGACGTCAGCCCTCCCTCTTGCGCCCCTAGCCCTCCCTCTTGAGAAGTCAGCCCTGCCTCTTCATGCCTCATTCCTCCATCTTCAGTTCTCCGCCTTATGCCCTCAAGCCTCTTCCCTCAGGTAATTTCCCTTCCCAAATAACCGAGGGAAGAGGCTTGAGGGCGGAAGGCGGAGAACTGAAGACGGAGGAATGAGGCATGAAGAGGCAGGGCTGACGTCTCAAGAGGGAGGGCTAAGGGCGCAAGAGGGAGGGCTGACGTCTCATGAGGGAGGGCTGACTTCTCATGAAGGAGGGCTGAGGGCTCAAGAGGGAGGGCTGAGGGCTCATGAGGGAGGACCGAAGACTGATACCTAACTGCAGCTTTGGAGAATGGGTGAGTTAAAAAGCACCCGATGCTGCATTCCATAGCCATAGGAGGGTGCATGCAGGACATCGTTTTGACACGAAAATGTCCTAAAATGTGTTCCGGAAGTACAGATGAAGCCACTTTGGATTGTGTGCTTGACACAGAATAACTTAACTCATCTATCCCATTTGACTCACTTAACACATTATATTGTCTCACAGCATCCCATACAATTAAAGAGTTCACCATTGAAAACAATGGTGCTTTGGTATGATAATGAAAAGGTTAAATGCATTAAATGAGTTAAAATAACTTTAGATAAAACAGTTTCTTCAATTAACCCTGAGTCACGACTCATTTAACACACAAATCCAAGTGGCTGCATCTGTAAATCTGCCCCTTTGAGTTAACTGAGATAAACTTTTTTAGACTATTTATATGACAGTTGAATCCAATCTGATTTGGGGAATCTGTTTAGATATAATTGTGATAGAAAAGGTGAAATATTATAATTTAGTTTATTCTGTTTGGAGAGTATAATTGTGTCTCTGTATATTGGGGTAGACTTTATATCTACATGTTGATCCAATGAGTTTTTATGAAGAGAAGAAACTACAGATTCATTTGATTTCAACATAATCTCCAAGGTAGAATTAGTAAATTCCTCTCTCTCTATAATACAGGTATGGGATCCATTATCCGGAAACTCGTTATCCAGAAAGCTCCAAAAGGCCGTCTCCCATAGACTCCATTATATTAAAATAATATAAATTTGAAAAAATGATCTCCATTTTCTTTGTAATAATAAAACAATACCTTGTACTTGATCCAAACTAAGATATAATGTGTCCTTATTGGAAGGAAAACCAGCCCATTGGGTTTATTTAATGTTTACGTGATTTTCTAGTAGACTTAAGGCATGAAGATCCAAATTACAGGAAGATCCATTATCTTTAAAACCTCAGGTCCCGAGCATTCTGGATAACTGGTCCCATACATGTATATCTAAAATTAGATGCCAAGTTAAATTTGGTCCCCCTAGTTGCTTTGGTTGTCTCAATTTTTCCAGAGAGAGTTTTGTTTTTTTCATGTGCCAAAGGAAATTAAGTTTGGTCTATATTTTTTACATTTTCATGTTTCAATAATAGAGGAAGATTTAAAATAGTATAGAATAATTTTAGAAAGATAATCACCTTGAAGAATGTTACTCTGCCCGATTTAATGGGAAATTCATTCATATTTACACAAATAAATAGACTATATTGCAGGAGATTTCGATTATCTCAATTATTGTTAATGGATTCTTCTTTGACTTCAGCCTGCATAATGACCTTTTGCCTGCTTCTGACCAAGCTTGACTTCAGCATGCCTACAGACCTCTGCCTGCTTACTTACTGTCATGGGAAAATATATTTTTTTCAAAATGCATCAGTTAATAGTGCTGCTCCAGTAGACTTCTGCACTGAAATTCATTTCTCAAAAGAGCAAACAGATTTTTTATATTCAGTTTTGAAATCTGACATGGGGTTAGACATTTTGTCAATTTCCCAGCTGCCCCTGGTCATGTGACTTGTGCCAGTACTTTAAGAGGAACTGCTTTCTGCCAGGCTGTTGTTTTTCCTTCTCAATATAACTGAATAGAACGCAGTGGGACATGGGTTTTTAGATCTACCAGGCAGCTGTTACCTTGTGTTAGGGAGCTATTATCTGGTTACCTTCCCATTGTTCTGTTGTCAGGCTGCTGGGAGGGGGAAAGGGAGGGGGTGAGATCATTCTATCTTGCAGTACAGCAGTAAAGAGTGATTGACGTTTATCAGAGCACAAGTCGCATGACTTGGAGCAGCTGGGAAATTGACAATATGTCTAGCCCCATGTCAGATTTTGAAATGAAATATATAAAAAAAAAATCTGTTTGCTCTTTTGAGAATTCTGCTGGAGCAGCACTATTAACTGTATTTTTAAAAAATATTAGATCCCCAACTACGCCAAAGTCGTAGCCTGCTTGGTGACTACAGCTCGTTGAAGCACAGCTTCCTATTTGTTTGCCTTCTTCTAGTACTGCAGCGGACAGTCATTTCTGGACTCTTCAGGTATTAGGCTCCACAAGTCCTGACACCTTAATGGATTAGATAGGATTTTTAACAACTAAGAGGAGATCATATGCTAAAAATTTTATATGGGTAGCTCTTATCACAACACCTTGGAATAATTCTGAAGAATTCAAGAATCTAATTAAAGGCTCCATAGTGATGTTAAATAACAATGGGGACAGAGGACAGCTTTGACGGGTTCCTCTAAATAGACCTAATGCCTCTGATTGTTCTCAACCTACTACTATTTTAGTTTTAGGAGTTGCATAAATTTGTTTATGTAATGACTAGTGATGGGCGAATCTCCCGAGATTCGCTTCGCCGAAAAATTCGCGAAAATTGGCTAAAAATTAGCAAAACGAATAGCGGCGTCTCGTTTTTCTGGCGAATTTTCGCAAAGCGAAATTTCGCTGGCGATTCGTGGGAATTCGCCACTGGCGAATAAATTCGCCCATCACTAGTAATGACATAAAAAGACCTTTAAAACCAAACAACGCAACATCATAAAAAAGATCAAATGCCTTTTCAACACCAGGCTTAAAAAACATGGAATTCAAGATCTCTTGGTCCTGGAACAAGGACTGAATGTTCTTTATTTCTATTTTTGACAAATCCATTCTGTTGGGGGGAAATTATATATGGTATAACATTTGAAAGTCTATCTGCTATGATTTTAGATAATATTTTGAAATCCAAGATAATCAAAGGAATTGGAGGATAGGATTCTGGAAAAGAGAGGTCTTTAGCCTCTTTGGGGATCACCTTAATTGGAGAAATATAATCTAGATCAGGTTATTTCCATAAAAATAAATTTTGTTATACAAGTTTGTTAAGAAAGACCTTTATAATGTCCTAAACATTTAAACAATCAGGGCCACCAGCTTTATAGTCTTTCTATTTTTGACAAATCCGTTCTGTTGGGGGAAAATATATATGGTATAACATTTGAAAGTCTATCTGCTATGATTTTAGATAATATTTTGAAATACAAGATAATCAAAGAAATTGGAGGATAGGATGCTGGAAAAGAGAGGTCTTTAGCCTCTTTGGGGATCACTTTAATTGGAGAAATATAACTGAGATAAGGTTATCCACATAACAATTAATTTTGTTATACAAGTTTGTTAAGAAAGGCCTTTATAATGTCCTAAAAATTTAAAAAAATCAGGGCCACCAGCTTTATAGCCTTTGAGAGCATTCATTGTTGAGAGGACTTCTTCCATATTAAAGCATTGAATGTATCTAATTGTTCTTGGGTTATCTGAGGAAACTATAGTTTAGACAGAAATGTTTTGCTTTCAGAATTATTTGTTACGAAGGGGAGAGAGGCTTTCATAAAATCTCCTAAACACCTTAACTATTACTTTTGATGAGTTTGTCAAATATCCCTGTTTATTCTTAGGGAAAATCAGTTTGACAGATCCACTACAGTTTCTGATTAGATTTTATAAAACTCAATTAGCCCTTTAAAAAAAAATTCTGTGGTCGAATTTCAAAGTTTTTTTCACTTCAAATTTCGAGCATTAGTAAATCTGCCCAGTATGTGGATAAGCTCCATCCTCCAGGAGGAAGGACACCACAAAGAATGTGGTTTTCCAGCTTTACTTACCAAAAATTGCAGACAAGAAATCCAAGAAATGATGGTCAACAGGGAGGGAAGTCATGTGTCCAATTGTTGACTACAGAGAAATAAATGTAATGGTATACATAATAAGTGCTATTTTCTCTGTTTTCTCTGGGGACACAGAAAACATAGAGGGACCACCACTCAATCCAGTAGAAGTTTGTAAAGCTGCAGACTGAGGAGCATGTGGCTGCTATACAAATCTTCCACATTGCTCTGGTAGAGTGGGCCCTAGCACCAAAATAATACAATGAACTCTCTGCTCCATTTAGTAATAGTAGCCATAGAGGCCACCCTGTCTGTGCATTGATGCAGGGAGACCAAAAAAATATTTTGGACAGTCAAGGTAAATAAAAAGCTCCCTAGCCACATCTAGGGTAAGTCTTTTTGCATTCTTTCACATTCTGATATCAGCTACCTCTTTAGTAATGGTTTGAGAGCATTGTCAGACACCTTGAGGGACCATTCAAGCCTCACTATAAAAACATGGAGTACTGACAGTTCTTTAACAATAATAATATGCATGTAACATTAGCCCCAATAGGATGCACAAACTTTATGGTAGGCTTTGGCCAAGTAATAATATAAAACCATTGTTTAATAGAAATCCACCATTTTACCAACAAGCACATGCATTAGCATCTATTTCTTTTTTAAGCCAACCTTTATTCCAAATAAATTTCACATCTCCCCCCAGCATGCAATCTCAGAAGACCAATTAGTTATGTTAATCCCTTTGCATATCAGAATTGATAAAGGTGACAAAATATAGTTACAGTGGCTGCAAATAATTTATAAAAAGATTTGGCAAGCAAATATTGGTACGAAAAAATATTAAATGAGCTGCTTATAATATTGTGATATATCAGATCACATAGATCACATATAGATGTCACATGTTTACTCACACACTAGCAATTTAAATTTTTCCGTATGCAACTGTAAAATTCAGAAACAACATAAACCCTGGAATAACCGTTATTAGCAGTATGTGCCACAATGGACACCACTGGACACAAATGCAAGGGTGAAAAATGTGCTGCAAATTGTGTGCGATGTACAAAAACAGACACTAATTTGTGTCCACACTGGCACATGGCATGCAAGAGTGGATTTGATATAATGTGCCTGCAGTTGCTCATGCAAAATTCCAAGTTGTTAGCCATGCAGGCTTTCTTCATTAAATTTGCATTAGGCAATTGCTAAAATGCTTAATTTGCAATAATAAGAGCAATAACAATTTCTATGTTTTTTTAAAACTTCTATTTTATGTATTATGCATTTAAACTGTATGGTCATGCTAATGAAAATACATTGAATTATTCCATAATATTACATTCTTTGCTAAATATTTGCCTGTGATTAATGGTGCAATGCACAACTAATTAATTTATTTAGTAATAAAAGGCAAGCCGTATGTATCTATTCCATATTATTAGCATGAAAACAAAACATAATTTCCTTTTTATCTGTAAATCTTACTGTACATTGGGAACAGTTCTTGTCATCCCCGTGTACTGTGATATGGTATCTCAAATTAGGTTTATAGCTCACATTAATCTCCCAAGATTACAGGCACTTTAATTTAAATACCAATAATATAATTAGCTTTTCTTTGTAGCACAACATTAGTGTCTCAAATATAATATTAATAGTCTGCTAATGCTTAGCCAGAAAACAGGGCGTTCAAGTTTAATTGCTTGCCAGCCTGGTAAATAAATATATTTCTCTATCACTTTTGTATTGTGTGTTATTATTATTATTATTATTATTAATAATAACATGTATTTCTATAGCGCCAACATATTGCAGTTTGCCATTATATTCAGTTCCCTGTATAATTGCTTTTTTAATTAACGTATCCAATTTTTCTCATAATGCATTTATATAGCATATTTACCCTTAAATATTTGTGTATTGACTACTGCATAGCATGTATTTTATTATGACATGATTGGTTTTGCTGAGTCACTTTTTCTAAATATATAGGGGAGCACCCATTTGACTGAAAACTCTGTCTGGTATTTACTAAGCAAAAAAAAACTTTAACATTTGAAGGTAAACATTTTCCATCTAAAACTGGCGTAGAAGTCTGTGGGAGTTGTCCTAGGTAAAGCTCAAGTTTTTGGTTGATTTGAGGGTTTTTACCTGAAAACTCAATTTTAGGGAGATAAATTCAATCAATTTGAGTTTTTTATGGACATGAACTCGATCATTAGAGTTTTTCCCTGCTGTATTTCAAACAAGTTTTTGACATTCGGATTTTTTTATAAATAGTCAAACATTCGAAATTTGAGTTTATCTGCGGTATAAAAACCCGCTCATAACTCACAAATTTGATTATTGATAAATATGCCCTATAGTTTAGGGACCCATAGGTTTAGTATGTGCCTATGGCTTTAAATACCTACACCTCCTTATCTCACTAGTTGCTGGGCAGATGCCCATGTATCTAGTTACTTCAACTACAAATAGATGTTATTGGCCTACTGGTCTACGGCCACTTCCTGCCATACAGATAAAGCCACTTTGGATTGTGTGTTTGACACAGAATAACTTAACTCAGATATCC
>CM044432.1:160585153-160608069 GCA_024363595.1 Xenopus borealis | reverse complement strand
TAAAAAGAAAAGAAAAGGAGTTGTTAAAATAATTTCCTGGACCTACCATGCGTGCTGTGTTCCTCTGACTAATGCACAGAAGCATTTTTCATGTAACTGATTTTAAACCAATCTCTTGGCTAAATACTCACGCACCTGTTTATACAACCCCATTACTGTTTGGCCATATGCTGCTGGAATGTTTTGCATGTTTTCTTGCCCTGGTCTCAAGCCATTTTTCAAAGCTCTTGTGGCCCAATCCACTCAGAAAGACCATATTTTATGGAATCACTTAACTAACAATATTTGCAGCGGCAGTACAAGGACATTTGCATATATTACAGATATACAAGATGCAAATTACATTTCCCCGTTGCTTCTAACTGATCTTTCAGCTTGCAGAAAATCAAATGATACTGTATCTATTGCAGTGCATCTTTGCAGAAATGTATAATCATTTTTAAAATCCAAAAACGATATAAAACATGATATAAAATATTAACCCTACAGAACATAATATCAAATTATTTAATTATATATTTTGTTCTGTAGGGTTATCATTTTATATAAAAATAAAGAAAATGTTTAATAGTAGATGTAAAGGAGGAAGGTAAATGCAGCATGATATGGAGCAGAATTGACATTTACTGCAGATTACAATGTAAATAGTGATGGCCGAGCTTATTCGCCTGGGACGAATTCGCAGGCATTTCCCACGATTCGCTGCCGGTGAAAAAATTCGCAAAAAAATAGTATGGTGAAAATTCACCAGTGTCTCATTTAGGCGTCCATTTTCCAAAAACGGATGCCTGTTTCCAAACGAGATGCCGGTGGTGTTTTCGCCGTTTTGCGAATTTCCTGAGCAATTTGGCGAAGCAAAACACCCCAGATTCACCCATCACTAAATATAAAGATAAAAGCACTAAAAGTAAAATGTATATAATATTACTGGGAAAGACATTTAAAGGAACAGTAACAGCAACAAATGAAAGTGTAAAAAAAAGTGATTTAAAGTAATTGAACTATACTGAACTGGTAAAAGTTATGTGTTTGCTTTAGAAAGACTATTATAGTATACATAAACAAACTGCTATGTCGCAATGGGGGGCAGCCACTTAGAAGATAACAGATAAACTCTGCAATCGAATAAAATGGTATTCTGCAGAGTGCATCTGTTATCTGCTATGTAACCTCAGCCTTGAATGGCTGCCCTACGGCTACACAGAAGCTTGTTTATATAAACACACCAGATTTAATAGCGTAGGGCAACACAACATTATATTTTCATTACTTTAAAACACTTTCATTTGTTGGTGTTACTCTTCCTTTAATTTTTAAAGAAGTGACTTTCCACTCTTCAACAGCTACTAACTCAAAGTAGACAAAAACTACATATACATGAGAACACAGTGCATATTTTGAAGGATTTGTAGCTGAATAACTAATAAGATATTAGCGACCATAATTCCAGACACAGAACTTTAAAAAAATAATCTAGTTAGAATATTACTTTTATTGAAAATTGAAAGAAGGAGGTTCTGAGCTGAGAGTTATTGAGCCAGTAAAGACATTGCATGAAATTGTGAGCAACTATAGTTCCCATGAGCTGGTTGCAGTTTTTGAGTGTGTGTAGTGCACACAACTCAGTTATGCTGCCTACATTTTTCATGTTAGGCTTCTTGGTGATTCTATGGTGCAAATTCACTAAAACATGAAATGTCTAACACTAGCGCTTATTCACCAGCGTGACATCATTGCGCAACTTCACCATTTAACAGTGTCCCTGGCGAAAATTCGCTAGCGAAGTAGATAGACCGCTGCAGGGATCTGCAACCTTGGCTCTCCAGCTGTTAAGGAACTACAAGTCCCACAATGCATTTGCCTTTATGAATCATGACAGACTCCTTCATTGCATTGTGGGACTTGTAGTTCCTTAACAGCTGGAGAGCTGTATATATATATAATACACAAAAGCCGTAAATATCTTGTAAATTATATCCTTATAAACGGTGAGTTCTGATGTCATCAGTTATAAACGGTGAGTTCTGATGTCATTTCTGTCACATGACTCCCTGAAACTTGTGTATTATAATAAATAAAGTACCCCCAGTTGCAAAATATGAGGATATTAGAAGTTACCTCGGAGTTCCATGACCTGTATAAAAACACTCGGCCTTCGGCCTCGTGTTTTGATATGGTCATGAAACTCCTCGGTAACTTATAATATCCTTATATTTTACAAGAGGGGGTACTTTATTCACTATATATAACCTATAATCACCAATAGCAGTTTACAGCTCACCTTTTAGTTAACCCATTGGTTATCTTAGTCTGTAATGTAAAAATTCAGAAGATGATTTAACATTGCCAATACTCTCACTGGAGGATTTACCTTCACTATAACCTGTGCTTTCAATAGGTACAGTACTAAGAGAGACAGAATCTTGTCACTCAAAATTGCTGTAGCACTAGGTGCCTACAGGCAGTTGCAATGCAAGGGGAGTGGGTGGGTGGAATTTGAGTTTGTATTTACTTTTATTCCCACAGAGTTTCAAATTGTTTCTTCCTCAAAAGTGCTCAAATCACCTTGAGTGCCATTGCCCTTAACCAATTGAGATTTCTTGCACCACAAAGACTTTATTATTGAGGAGCTAAGGATTTTTTATTACACCCACATTCTCTTTATCCTGCAGTGCTGGCAGAAGCAGGAATAACAGGTGCAACACTTGGATGATAAGTTGGGCAAAGAAAAAAAGCCTAATGAAGATTATTCCAGAATGAGATCTGCATCCCTAGAAGTCAAGAAATGTTCTCAAGAGATCCAGTCATCAGCTAAATCATACTGTAGCTATGGGACAAATCATATAAAATTATGTGGAACAATGGTCACATGCTGTTAGCAATGTTAATGTTGCAGCTAAGCAGCATTTGAATACTTCTTTGGCGGTTGCAAAAATCCTGTGTAAGGTGGCCATACACAGGACAATAAAAGATGCCAACTCAGTTCTTCAGCTTGATGGGAAGGTTTAAAAATCCCATTTATGCAAGGATTACATTGGCTTGTTGATGCAGTCCTCGCCTTGGGGGCCTGCATTCCCAGTGTTGTAATCCAATGGATGGCC
Source organism: Xenopus borealis (assembly GCA_024363595.1). Classification (NCBI taxonomy): domain Eukaryota; kingdom Metazoa; phylum Chordata; class Amphibia; order Anura; family Pipidae; genus Xenopus; species Xenopus borealis. The sequence continues at coordinate 160,604,968 of CM044432.1, read as the reverse complement.
CAGTGAGGGCATATCAGGGAAGGATTTACTTGTTTGGTGACCTTGCCAGACAAGGGGATCTTTACATGTATGACCAGCTTTAAAATAAAAGATATTGAAGTATGACTTGTGTTTCATTACATTACAGAGTTTGGGTTTCAGTGATAACAGTTAACAAGACAGTAACCTAGTAAATCATACCAGTTTATCTTTTTGAAGACATGGGAAAAAATTCAGTAAGAAGGAGTTTAGCTCTATTTAACACATTTTTAAAAGCTTTAAAAATGTTGTCTACACCCCTCTTATAGAGGTCTCCTACTCTACAGGTCTACATACTTCTAAGAGACGTCTCCTGGTTTGTAAGATCCTGGTCTGTATTCTTCTAAGATAGACCTCCTGGTCTACATTCTTCTAAGAGAGGTCTCCTTGTCTACAGCACATTTGTCCATAGGAATATTACAACTTTACACTTTTGTCCTTAGGGAATATTACATATTATATTTACATTTCAAACATTATTCCATACTCACTCCAATACCCTAAAAGTGTAGCTCATTTTATGAAAATGTAAAAAAAAGCATGTTAATATGCCTTAGCTCCCCTAATAATTTCCAGGCAACATATACTCGAAGGACTGTATTGCTTCTATCAGCACAACCAACTATAAGCTTATTCTGTAAGAGTGGGAAAGTTTAAGCTAAAATATTTTGCCTGCAGCATACTCAATAATATACTCCTTCAGTTAGTGAACCACAGGTCCAATTGCTGCCTCTGGTTATTTCCATTCTTTTAACTGGAATTTCTGCTCATTTAGTCTAGTAGAGTTCTCTTACTTGCTGTTTATACAGGCAATCACAACTCCCTGTTCCAGGTAGGAATGCACTAGAGAAGTATATTTGGTAAGGGAAGGGCAGCATTTATTCTGTTGCCTCTTACAGCAAATGCTCAGAGATTTCTTATCTATTCAGTGTAAAGTAAGAAATGAAAGGAAGTGTTGATGATAATTATGTGAAAAAGTTGTCCTCAATTTCTTTGGTAACGTCCAAAATCACAGCATCCATAAAAAAAACATTGACTTATGGGATAAAAACATATTTTTATGTCCCTGGCAAGGCCTCACTTGCAGTATGCAGTGCAGTTTTAGGCTCCAGTGCTTAAGATAAGATAGGGCAGAGACTAACTAACTAAACTGGGATGGATGATTTAAATTATGAGGGTAGACTTTCACGGCTGGGATTTTTTCTTTGGAAAAAAGAAGTCTACAGTGCATTACAGGCCATTATAGACATAGTTGCATGGGGTTTTTTTTCCAACCCATCTTAACTATAGTAAGTAACTATATAATTATGTATCCACATTGACAACTACTAACCCATACCCAAAATATGAAAAAGTTGGGGCTAACAATATTGGAGTAGGTACTATGTAATTTCAGAAACATGCAAGGTATTAGCGTGTAATTTTCTTTTTTGATCCAGCCCATTGTGAAAGCCATGGAAATATGTTTAAGCTGGCAATGGCTCCACACCACGGTTCCCTTAGCTTCACTAAATGCATTATTGCAAAGCTATATATCAAAATAAAACATTTATATAAATATTGGAAAACAAACAGATCACACTAGTACTTGCAATCATAAGTGACCCTTCTTTAACAGAACCACATTAATTTGCAGTTAGTTTATTTTTATACAATGATAACATAAAAAAAATATTACCAAATGATACAATCTATTTTCACTATCCTGCCATTCTTGCAGCAGTAAATAAGGTAGTGTAGGTTTTTGAATAAATGTTTTATAGTAAACTAGAAGTCAGCTCATTTACCATGAACTGTACAGGGAAAAGCTGGCTCCTATTTCCTTGCCTGTCAGATACACAATACAGTTATGCATTTGATATTTGTTAAAAATATACAATTTCAAGCATTTGCTAAAATATTTACACCGTGCAACACCGTCTAACAGCAAAAGCAAAGAACTGCAGGTAAATTATTTTTCTCAAACTGCTGAAACAGCACAGTGTATCTTTATTTCTTTCAAAGAAGGGGGCAATTGCAGATATAGGCTTTGCACAGCAGAGCAGCTCATGTAAAGGGGGCATTGCTTTAAGCATTTATAAACCATAAGCCATTCTCAAATCAGGAATGTGATTTTCATAATTTGAGATAAAGAGGATTGTTTCTTCTCATTGCTATGTAAGTTTTTTTTAGCAACAAAAGGCTATCAGGACTATGTTTAATGAACCAAGGAGAAAATGGCATGGGTCAGAGTAGTCCAGAATCTCATGTATGTCTATGAGGAAGTGGCAAGATACTATGAAATGCTCCGAAATTTTTCCACGTTGATCTCACATTTCATCCTGAATAAAATTTTGAGGAAGATACCCAGTGTGGTGAATGAGCACAATCTTGGTCTGCTCTGTCTTTTGAGGTAGTCTAGAATAGTTAAACAAAAGTCATAGTTCAGGCATGGGTCAGGACAGACAGCAAGCAAAATAGACAGAAACAGGCCACACGTCAATACAGTGGAACAGATCAGATAATATTTCAGATAATTATGCCATTACATTTCCTTACAAGAGCTACAGTTATTATGTGAGAGAATGGTGTTAGACTCCTGTATTGTGTTTTTAAATCCAGTACTGTCTGCCTAGTAGCTGCGGCTCCTTAACCTTTGTGCTAAGAAGGCATAGTGTATTATCCTGGATGTCTGTGCTCTATACTCTAGTTTTACATAGGTTCTGTTGTATCCAATTCCAGCTGCCCAGCAACATACAAGCCATACATTCATTTATTGCCTGTTATAGGCTACTATATCATGTTGTTTCTTGTGCCAGTCTTTCCCTATTGTCAGTGTTGGACTTGCCCACAGGGATACCAGGAAAACTCCCGGTGGGCCCAGTTGTCAGTGGGCCTCTTGCTTCTAACAATTTGGCCTATTTCATGTTCATTCCCTATTTCTTTATGTGGAAAAAGAGGCTTAATAATGGAAGAATAGAGTATTGTAAGTAGATCTAAAAGAATAGGAGAATAAAGAGGTTAAGTGAGGAGAGAAGGAATAATAGTTTGGAAAGTTGGGCCCCTGGTCTAAGGTTTTCTGGTGGGCCCCTGGCATCCCAGTCCGACACTGCCTATTGTATTTGTCCCTATGTCCTGACCTTCATCGGGTTCTGGTCCTGTTTCTGTTCTGAGACCCTGTCTGCTGCTTTGTCTGTTCAGTTGTCTTTGATTTGTTCTCTATATTTTATTATTTGACCTCAGGTTATAAGAAATTCACCTGGATGACCTAGCTGACATCAGGCCTATTCTTATACTGTGGGTTTATGTATTCCCTCTGCTTCCCTGTTTTAGCCCTTGTTTGCCTAAATTATTTTCAGTACACAGACTGTAGTAAAACCTTCTGTAGAGTCTTGCAACTTAGTCTCTGTATGCCAGTTTCCTTCTCTGCTCTAAATCCAGTTTCTACTACTGCCATTGTGGGAAATCTCAAATACCTTTAACTACTCTATGCTAATCTTGGTTAAATATTTGAGTACCAAAGAGCTTTTATAGCAACAACTTGGAAATCCCAACAACATAATCCAAGTATTAGCACATAAGAAACTTATTAAAAAATTTATATAATGGAGAAAAAAATCCTGATAGTACTTACAGTAATTGGCCATATATTTACTAATACATTATAAGCTGGTAATAAATACTATTTTACAGTATATAAACTCATTCAGCTATATATTCATTAGTGTAGGCATTGGCAGTGGTGCCAAATAAATCTGCAAGATTTAAAGCAGAATATACAGTTAAACTAAATGAGCGCTAGATGGACTTCTACGCTTGCATAATTAACACCACTTATCTCATTTGTTACTTATGTTATCAATCTGAATAACCATGCACACCATTCCTCAGATAAAGCATAATTCTTGTGTTTAAGAGCACAACTCTGGGATATTTTGCCTGTACTGCATGGAATAAGCTAAGAAAAGTTAATACTTGTAAGAATTGTGTAGATTTTAGAAAGCCATCTTGCTAGAGTTTGAATTCCTTTTATGAGTGCATAATCAAAGATGGCAACTGACCATAAGCAGTTGCTGGGAAGAGGACATTTCAAAATTCTTTCATTTCTCTTTCAGAAATAGAAACATTGTAGATACTATTCATCTTTCTACATTATACCTTTCCACACATCAGTGTTTCTAGCATGTTTCTACTTGAATAACTATTATCCATGTAGCCACCATAATTTTGTCTTGTTAAAATTCCTTTGTTGTTTCCATAGGGAATTCTGAATCCTTTACAGTTGTTTTCAATTCTGCTTCAAAGATCATTGCCTTTCTAAACTTCATGCTTAAAAAGTAGATTACCTAAATAACATAAACTGATTATTAAAATCTAAGAAATATTTCTAGGCCAAAAATAACCTTTTGATCAGATTTTATTTATTGATATTCTGTAGCATTCAGCTACCTATACAGTAATGTATCATATGATGTTGCCTCTATACGTGAGGCAGAAAGAATAGGAATAGGTTTTATCTGCTGTGCCCTGGCATTTCATATCAAACCAAGGTCTGAAACCCATATTTAATAATAGAACATTGATTTGCCCAGGTGCAGTAATCCATAGAAAGCAATAAGGTGTTTGCTTTTGAACAGATGACAAGTAAATACTACCTGCTATAGGTTACTGCACCTGAGGAAAGATAGTGTCTTACAGGGATATGGAATGGCTAGAGTTATATGGATATAAACAAGGCTGTGTAGGTAGGAGGCAATAAGAAGAGACCATTTGTAGACATTCAATATAGCAAGCTATACCTTTCTTACATGATGTTTAAATGAATAGATGATGGACATCTGGCAACATACAAGGTAAGGAGGAGGTTTTACTATGTGACTCAAAGATGGTCAGAAAAATGTGTCAAGCCCATAAAACCCTCATGTGGAACACACAGTTTTTATCGGATTCTATTCACACTTTCCTTAATTATTACTTTGAGTTTCGGTTCTACAGATCTTAGATCTAAACTCTGGGAGATACTTCAGTAACCGTCTCCCCTTGGTGGTATTGTGACACTCGTTTTCTGTACTAATGTCAGCTATCTTTTTTTGGATCAGACTCACTTATATTGTATCCCTCTATGCCCTGATAATATTTTATGCATTTGAGAATATAATGTGTTTTTGCAATAACATGATACTATTTGACCTCTGTATACATAAGTAGCAAGAAAGAGAAAATTGCAGAAAATTTATGTTTTGTGTTTAAAAACAGATGGTTTTTATGAGGCCAGTTAACTGGCTGCAATTTTATTCACAAACACAATATCAATTCAGATCACTGACCTGACCTGTAGAACATACCTGTCTGTTTGGTATCATGATGTGCATCTTGAATAAATGTTAACTTATTATGTGGGTCAGTTTGATGACCATTATTAAAAGTAATTCTATCAAGTTATATAGGATTATATTGTACACAAATGCAGTGCCTTTATTTTGCCATTTTCAGTCTTATCATTCATGGACCGGTTTCAATTTGTATATTTGATAAAAATATAATTCAGTTTGTAAACAAATAGTTTAGATGTAAAAATAATATTCTAAATATTTTGTTTCAGAATATATCTGCAAATGAACCAGACTTCTTTCTGCTGTAAATATGGTTCATTTAACAGTGTTGCCAATGCTGTATTATCCAGTATTTTACTGTGTCATTTATTGCAACAGTGCTAAAAGCGATGCATGTTTCACAGTTCATTTAATTTTTATAATGTGTAAAATTAGGTGGTTTTGTACTGTCAAACATCTTATTTAAGGTGAAGTGTGTACTAAGCTACTTAATGACACAGCCCTAGAAATACTTATGTGGAAAATGATTCAGATACGTGGGTATACTAAAAGGTACATGCATTTCAGAACAACGTGGCTGGATAATTTCAGACAAGCATGTTTGTCTTTGGCCCACCAAATGATTTCTTTCTGAATTTGTGATTACTTGGATTCTGTTTGGCATATTATTAAATGGGCAGTATAACCCTTTGCTTAACATAAGTTAAACTGGGCTTGTACTGAAAATAGATTTGCCTGTTCCTCTCCATCCTTTGTGGATTATCTGTGCACTAATAAAAGGATGCAATAACATACAGGTTGCACACAGGTTTACCCTGATATATTCAAAAGATTTACAGTTCCTATGGAAAATAGCAATTAAACTTAAGAACCTATAAGTTAAAAAACAAAGCTCTTATAGCTACAGTGGTGTTCAGAATAATAACAGTGTTTTTAAAAAAGTGAATAAAGCTCAAACTCCTTCTAATAGCTTTTTTCCCCATACACCCAAATGCATTGGGACATTTGTGTTATTCCTTTACAGAAAGTGTAGAAATTAGAATATTAAGCTGTTAAATAAAATATCAATGTCTGCAAAAACACAAACATTCACTGTATAAACTGAAAAATGTTTCAAGATTTTGCTTTCCTTCACTGAATCGCTGAACTGATATTCAGTTACAGTCTTACATAGTTAAATTGGGTTGAAAAAAGACAAAGTCCATCAAGTTCAACCCCTCCAAATTAAAACCTCGCATACACACCCACCCCTCCTCTCTTTCACGCAAACCGTATATGCCCATAGCTATACTAACTGTAGAGTTTAGTATCAAAAGAGTCTTTGATATTATGTCTGTCCAAAAAAACCATTCACATCCCTTTTAAAGGCATCAACAGAGTCAGCCATCACAACATAGTTGTGTAAGCAGTGTAAGCAGTCAACCAACTTCTGCCACCTGTTACATTCCACTGTTCTTAATTTTTGATGTCACCCCACATGTTTTCTATTGGATTAAGGTTTTAAGATTGTGATGGCCACTCCAATCTTGGTCTGGAACCAAGAAGTTTACTGGTGTGTTTGGGGTTGTTGCCTTGTTGAAACTCCCATTTCAAGGTAATTTCTTCTACGGCATAAGGCAGCAAGACCTCTTCAAGTATTTTGATGTATTGAAACTGATCCATGATCCCTGGTATGTGATAAATATGTCCTACACCATAGTATGAGAAACATCCCCATATCATGATGCTTGTGCCACCATACTTCACTGTCTTCACAATGTACTGTGGCTTGAATTCAGTGTTTGGGGGGTCATCTGACAAACTGTCTACGGCCACTAGACCCAAAAAGAACCATCTTGCTTTTATCAGTCCACAAAATGTTGTGCCATTTCTCTTTAGGCCAGTCCATGTTTTCTTTGGAAAATTGGAACCTCTTCAGCACATCTTTTTTAAAAGAATGGGACTTTGTAGGGGCTTTTTGCCAAAAACTTAGCTTCTTCTAACTGTAACAGTGGTCACAGGAAACTTTAGACCTTCTTTGATCTTCCTGGAGCTGCCATTTTGACTATTCTTATATCCATTCGAATAGTAGTTTTCTGTTTTCTTTCAGATCTATTGGGTTTGGGTTGCATTTTTAAAGCATTTGAGATCATTTTAGCTGAGCAGCCTATCATTTTCTGCACTTCTTTATATGTTTTCCCCTCTCAAATGAATTGTTTAATCAGAGTACGCTGGAACACACTATAACACACTATAACCAGCATGCACAACCTTTGCTGTCTTAATTGACACCTGTTTTTTTCACAGAATGAATGACGTACAGTAACTAACTGAACTGATTGAACATATTACTATAGATAAGTAGTGAAACATCTTCAGCAAGTCAGCATTACTCAGCAAGTCCAGTTGTTTTAGAATTATTTATATTAGATACATTGATGTCCCACAAGCTAATTAAAGGTACCCAAACTAAAGGGCAGTTTACACAAATTCAGAGATTGCAAGTAGAGAAATTACAACAATATTAGGGTGAGAGGAGCACATGACATTAAACAAAGAGAGAAAATAGTGCAAAACCAAAGTATTGTCACTTGGAGCCATGTTATGATACTTAGATAGCTTCTCTATCAAAGATGAAATCATGAAGAAATTCAGGACCATGAGCAAACTTTGAAAAAAAACACCTGGCTCTATATATTTCTAGAACTGTTTTAATAAAGAGGAAACATTTTAAACTGTTAACTAAGATACTAAGAAAACAAGCTTAATGGAAACAATTGAAGACTATCATTTTCTCACTTCCTCTACGTATTTAGTTCCTCTGGGGGATTTGAGGATAAGACCAAGACAAAGTTCCAAAAAAAATTAGCTTTTAGTGAAATTTAAATGTGCTAGTTTAAGACATGTCACAACTGGTTTGGAATTGTTTTCTTTGTTTTTCAACCATCTCATTATTTCACAGCTGTCTTCTTTGAAAGAAGAATGGAAGATGAATAGTATATAAAAAACATTCCAGTTCCAGAGTTTTTAAAATATTGATGGATATATGGGTTAGCCCAAATATGGATGATTTTCAGGTTTCATATTTATTAGTCAGTAATTGGTCTGAATGGTTCCTTGAAACCTCTGGTGTTGGTGCACAGTGAGAGACGTATGGCACTGAATAAACAATAATGAATATCATTTGCACCTGCACTTTATTAATATATATATATATATATATATAATACGCTTAAAGAAAACAGTAACACCATAAAATGATAGTGTTTTAAAGTAATTAATATATCATGTACGGTTGCCCTGCACTGGTAAAACTCTTCTGTTTGCTTCAGAAACACTACTATAGTTCATACAATATATATATATATATATATATATATATATATATATATATATATATATATATATATATATATATATAGCTAACTTGAAAGTCTTAAAAGCACATATCTTTTTATCCACAAAAATGTTTTGCTTTGCAACAACGTTCCTTGTTTAGGGGAATATACTGACGTATATTTATTAAGCAGCAATTTTAAAGACTTCCCAGTTTTGTTCTGTGTTTAACCCTGTGAAAAGCATTTCCCGCTTAATACTGTATGTTGCAAAGATGCCCTTATACTTTCAAAGTTTGCATGCCTGAAATGTTGTGTTTTAGTTACTTCCTTATAGAATTGCATCTGCAGCAGAATCTCAAAGCAGACCATGTAAAGATCACTATTCCCTAAATGCTCACCCGCACAAATGCTAGAGATGAGTTCAGTATTATTAGTTATTACAAGATCCAAAAGAGAGTTATTCCTAGTAGGTTCTTGAACGACCTGGTATTAAAAGTTGTCATTTAGCATATTTACAAACCTACTAGCTTTTTCTGACTTGGCAACCCCATTACCCCAGTCAATGTCCGGATAACTGAAGCCACCCATAGTAATAACTTGACCTAGTTGTGAAGCCGCTTCTATTTGTAATAGTAGCAAGGCTTCAACTATACAAGGTTGTTTATAGCATACACCAATGATAATTTTCTTTGTAACCATTTGCCCAGTCAAAATATCTACCCAGAGTGATTCCACCCCTCACCATTCCCTGTAATGGTTATTTCTTTAGTGCATGGCTTTAATTCAGGCTTTACATACAAACCCACTCCCTCCTAAAAAGGGTGCAACTATTTAAATTCACAGTCCAGTCACATGTTTCATCCCACCAATTATATCATCATTTTTAGACCATGCAATTAATTCTAGGTCTTCTATTTTACCTGACAAACTCCATGCATTTGCCAGCATACAGCCGAGGTTACTACTTTTACTGTTTAAATTTGCATTACTTAGTGGAGAATTATATGTATTATAAAGTTAGTATTATCCTGTTTTCCTTGTAACAGAGGGACCTTCTTAGCTGGTAATCTGTATGCTCCCTCACTCCTCCCTCATGACCTCACTACACCATCTATCCTAGCTTCCCCATAATTCTTTCTCTCACCCACCCCCCACTTGCCTAGTTTAAACACTCTTCCAACCTCTTGGCCTTTGTTTTCCCCTAACACAGTGGACCCCCTTCCATTTAGGTGCAATCCATCACAACTGTATATGTTGTGCCCCAAGGAAAAATAGCCCAGTGCTCTAGAAACCCAAACCCTTCCTTCCTACACCAAGACTTGAGCCAAGCAGTTAGCTCTCTAAGTTCCTGCTGTCTGCCTAAACTTGCTAGGTCCTGCTCAGACTCCTTTCAAGATTGTCAATTGACTGCAATGTTGCAATTTGTTCCTTTAACTTGAGCCTCCAAAGTAGCAATCTGCTCACATCACTAGTATGTTCTTTAGAGCTTATCTGCTATCTGCTGTGTAACCTGAGCCTTTTCTCCTTTGAATAGCTGCCCCATTGCTACACAGCAGCATATTTATAAAAACAATAGTAGTGTTCCTGAAGCAAACAAGGCAGTTTTACCAGTGCGGGACACTGTATTATATTTTTATTACTTTAAGAAAATTTAATTGTTTGATGTTAGTGTTCCTTTAACATACAGATAACAGTAGCATTCAGTGGACTGCCAAGTACCCTTTAGTAGCACCAAAAATTATGAGCAGCTTTGATCTAAGTCAGAATACACTGAGTGCATGTGATGATTACCTGGAGCAGTTGTATTTGCACATAATGTATCTCATGACAAGGATCATGCATATATTGAAAATTACATATTCAAGAAATACATCTTGAAGTAAGCCCCCTTTATCTTGAAACCTACCTTAAGAAAAGGCAATTGTGCTATGCAGACAATATATATTATACCTTTTGCCTAGAAGATGTATTAGAGCTCACTCTATTTAAATCACCAGAAATCTTGTCTCTCTACATGCAGGATTTGTGCAAATGGCAGTTATGAGAGGATCAACAATGAAGAATTTTGTGTTTTTTTCACTTGATAAATCTTTTTAGAAATATAGGAAAACCACACATTTTTTGTGATTTGTGGCAAAATTGATTGATTGTTAGTAAATGGGCAAAATTTTTCCATACTTTTGTTTGTCTTTTAGTTGTAATCATTTCTTTATAAAATGCATTATAATATGTACCTAATGTGCCACATAATTATTCCTTGTCTGCTTTATTTTGATATATAGAATCATTAACATAGGCATAGAAGAAAGCCCCCATTGTGTAGACAAGGACATTTCCTCTTTTTCAGGAAAGTCATACAGAGATGATTACAGCTTTACGACTATCTTTTCTTAAACACAAAATTATGTATTTTAAGAGTGTACATTAACAGTCAGGATAGCTAATAATATGTTACTTACAATAAAATGTTAAATACTTTTTTTAAAAAAAAGTAAAGATTACACTATAGGTCACAAAAAAATAAATACATTTTGACATTTATAGATGCTATTCCATAATGCCATTATCTGCCAGCTCTGCTCTGCATCAATTCATTCAAAATAATGATTGCTAGCAAATCAGATTTGAAAAAAAAAAATAGGTTGTATGTAACTTTAAAGAACTAGACTGTTAAAATGATCACTCGAGAGCTAATTTAGTCCAGTAGTAATATCATACTGTTACTGTGCTTGTCTTCATTTTTAGAAGTCTGTATAATTATGGAGACAATAAATCTTCAAATAGTAATGCTTGGGGGTCTAAGCTATTTTTGATCCTTTAGAATTTCACAGTGGAGCTAAGTTAGCAAACCCCTTGAAAAGGTTTTATGAGTAGAGAAGACACATAGCTATAGCAAGCAATATGAGTATGTAGCAGGTAGAGCCAATATAATATTGATCAAAAGCAAGATAAAGTCAATCATGAGGCAAAGGGCTGTGTGCTGCAACACTCCATCTGTTTCTACAAGGAAAATAGCATTATCTAGGTACATAGAGAAGCAGGAGCACACACAGGCAGATTAACTTCTTAAATGTTTTTTCTGTGTATCCAACACCATGCTTCAAGCATGCTTGATAAGTGACACATGGGACACAAAACATGATTCTGAATTCACATTATAATAGTTATAATAATTTAGGCTTGTAATCTGAATGGTTGTGCTTCTCCACATGTAGGTATCCAGGGCTTTGATCATAAAATGAAAATAGAGTTATGACTTCATAGAACTATTAAGGCCTCACTTTGAATATTTAGTGCTGTTGTGATTATTTTACTATGTTGTGCAACAGGGACATGGTGTTGTTAGAAAAAGTGTTGGAAAGCTGCCTAAAACTCTACTGTTGTGTTGACAAATATTATAAGGGTTCATATATTAAGAATAAAGAGTGTCTTTTGGAGAAGTAAGGAAATCACATTGTGCTCCTTAGTATGCTGTACTAAGGGGCACAATGTGTATAGTAACAAATCAAATGCACCACACATCACAGATCAAATACACCACAAATAACTGCTGAAGGCCAGCCATTACATAGCTAACTTGTGTTGAAAAACAGTCCAAAGTCCATCAACTTCAACCCCTCCAACTAAACCCCAGTGCATTTATATATACACATGCATTACATATACAGACCTATACTACCAACAATACTATAAACTGTAGATCTCAAGATCACAATAGCCTTGAATGTAATGCTTGTTCAAGAAATCCTCGCAATATCACCCGGCAGGACATTCTACAGCCTCACTGCCCTCACTGTGAAGAACCACCTACGTTATTTCAAATTAAAGTTGCTCCGGGATCACTAATGCTAGCCTCTAAAGTAGCAATTCGCTCACATCCAACACAGAGGTAAGAACTTTGGAACTCTTGTTTCATCAGTTTTCAGTCTTGGTGCCACTCATTTTCAAATTATATAAAGCAGTTACAAAGAAGCAGAATAAAAAAAAGGAATCATGTATAACAAACTTTTATAACAAACTTGTTTTAAAAATCAGTTTGTTTCAAACTCCTGTGTTTTGAACTCCACGGTAACCAAAAGAGCAAGCTGTACAGGGGTCCCAGCCCAGGAGTTCTATATAAACAACCTGTTTAGGTGCAACTTATCAAACCCCACCAACTTCAAACTGAAATCTTACTGAAAAGTAATACAGCTTCTGGCAAACTTGCTTTAAGCTCACTAGCGTCACCAACCTTTGTTATTTATCACCTAAGACAACAAAACCTTTGAAAGAATTAAACTGCAACAGTTATATAGGGGGCCCTTTTGTTAAAACAATACTTTTTTAATGTTTTTGTTTCATAAATAAATAGCTTACATGGAAAGTTGTGCTCACCGCTCATTTTTAAACCATTAAGTGGGGATGCAATGAGTCTGTGACTAAAAAACGAATGCACTAATACTATAAAAATGTGTCCCAAAGCCAATCTTCAGTAAAAAATACAAAAGTTTACAAAAGCCACAAGGTTGTAGGAAAGCACAATGTATTCTTTTATTCATATATTAGAAGAAGTTATCACTGGAGAGTTGATTCGTTGCAGTGATTCAGCTCTCCAGTGATAACTTCTTCTAATATATGATACCGCTTCTCTGGACTTGGCAAACCCAGATCACTGTGATTGAGCTACATACAGAAACCAAACACGGTTTGTGGCATCCTATTCTTGTTTTTATGGATATTCTTTTATTCACCTCAGTGTTAGCTTGGAAACATAGCTAATTTGGCAGGATGTTTTTCAGTGGTACAGTAATTGTGACAGATTTGAAAAGGATGGCTGTTAACTCTTTGGAACCTGAAATTCCAAGATGCCAAATGTCAGCTTTCTGAAAGAGAAGATTAATCTTATTGTATTACTCTTCTGCCACATCTTTGAGCATGTAAACAGGGTTACTACCTACCATTATCAAGCATATTTTTAGAATTTGATTATCATCTGTGGCATGATCCCTGTCAAGAGACAAACCAAGAAAACTATATAAATTGTTATTTTGAACACAATCTCAACTTTAACTAGGGACAATGCCCACAGAGACAAAAGATAACTAACTGTAGGATAAATACAAGATATACAAAAATACAATTATGCAAAAATATCATTAAATAAAAATTAATTTACAAATGATAAAATAGCATATATTATAACTAGTATGAAAAAGAATCTTTTGTGGTAATCTTTTTGAGTCAAACTGACAGTTGGAAATGAGGCTTATCAAGGAGCTTATCCCAGACAGGCAAAGAACACTTTGCAAAAAAAAAAACATTCAATGAAATAAGCATAAATATGCAAATAATGATTCAGTATGCAACAATGTATTGCAAATTGTTGGTCTGAGTGATCTGTCAAGTGCAAAATACCAGAAATGATAAACATATAAACAAATAATACAAAGTAAATTCCAGGGCAGCAACATACAATATCTGCTACTTGTAATATATCAAAGATTTGTCCTTTTCTTAAGCACATGATAAAACAATTGTATTCTGCTGAGAGGACTGCAAACAACTAAATGACCCCCCCAACTTTTATTCTGTCCCTCCCCAATCATACACTTAAAGGTGCACTAATTCTTCTTTTCTCATATAAGAACAAACCTGCTTCTACAGGTTCATTTTTGTATCTCGCTATGTATCCATGAATATGACCCCATATGTTCTCCTTTCCTTTCAAATCCATCAAATCTTCATTCAAACATGTCCCCTGCCAGCACCTGCCTTACACTTTTTGTCAGGGAAGGGTAAGGGGTGCTAAAGGGCAGAAGGTTGGGAAGGAGTGCGTACTTTAGGAAAGGATCGACAATAGAGGAGGTGCAGAAGAGGGGTGACAAAGGCACAGGAAAAAGAACAGAATGGAGCGGCTGAGGATAAGTAAGGGGACAACAAGAAAGACTCAGGGGCAGAATGGGACAATGTAGGCTTAGAACCAGATCAGGATGAGGTCTGATGAGGAGGACCGGAGCAGTTACAAGAACTGGAGCCTACAAAAATAACTATGCATACCATATAATTAATAAAGACACTACGACGCAGATTTATCAAGGGTCGAAGTGAAATTCTGAATTCAAATTTTAAGGTTGTTTTTAGTGAAATACATCTAGTGAATAGTTAAAATTTGATTGTTTTTTTAAAAATATTTGACTTCAATTTTCAAAATTTATCATTCACTGGCCCTTTAATAATTCTACTATTCGCCTCCTTAAACCTGCCAGATTGCTGTTTTAGCCTATGGGGGATGTCCTGGGATCAATTTGGAGTTGTTTTCTGCATTCCAGAAATTTGAGTTATTTTCAAAGAAATACCTTGAATTGAGTTTTAAAACTCGATTCGAGTTTGCAGGTCGATCCTATTCATCCGCTTTCCAAAAATTCAATTTTATTAATAAATAGCAATTGATTGATATTCAAGTTCATGGAAGTTTATGGGAAACTAGAAACTTTTACTTGCCAAGTTTTTTTCTGTTGTCTTTTCATGTTTTTTACTTGAGAAAAATTCTGACAATTAAATCTTATAACATTGTAAACATGTTTTGCCTCACAACATCAGATTGTGCTGAAACCTTTTTCAGAGTTTCATTTAATAAGATTAAAGTCTGACTTATAGTTTGAACTATACTTCCATATCTTTGTAAACTATATGCAATTTCCTCTCTAAGTCTTATTCCTTCACACTGGGCTCTCTAAAGAAAAACGTAGCAGTGATATATGGAAAAAAAAGTGATGCTATTAAATAAAAACAAAATGGCCTTAAAGCCAACCAATCGGCCCCTGTGACTGAATATTAGTACAATGTGGCTGCATATAAAATAAGTATAATAAGTTACTCTTATGCAAAAATTGTGGGCTGATGGTTTGGAATTGAGGGCTAATTTAGTTAACTATATGCTGAGGATCCATACATGTACTGAAGGTCATCCAATGACTTTTGTGGTGGGGTGGATGGTCATTTTGGCAGAATAAATGGTGAATTAAATAAATTATCATAGGGTTGTGTGCAAACACATGCATGTACAATAATACGGTTAAATATAGGTGTTACTAACATTACTAACACACAGTTTTAGGTTATTTCATAGATACTATTGTAGCCTTCTGGCTTTGTAGGGATGTGAGAATTTAAACACCCTACATGATATAAGCAGGCACATACCATGTAATTTAGACAGCTAAGAGTCCTAATCAGGGGCCTTATTCCTGATGATGATTCTCTTTTCATCTATAGTGACCAGTAGATGGCACTGTACTGTACAGTATAAAAAGGGTTGATAAATGTGCTCAGGATTCCATTTTTGGCAGGACCTTTCCCTGTTTAGCAGCAGGAAAAAGGGATAGTGGAACCCAGCTCTGTGATAGTAAAGTGGTAGTTATACCCTTTTATAGATCACTCTAGAGTGATAGATGTAGATGTAGATAGTGTATGTAGTTGAACAGCTCAAGCTCCGACAAGGAGGATATCAGAGGGATTAATAGCTGATGATAGCTGAAACTCACTGACTAATTGGAATTTGCTATCCACTCCACTTCAACACACAAAATCCAACAGAGGCAAAGCCTTCCCCAGTAGCTGATTGATAAAAAGCTTCATGTACTGTATGTTTAACCCTTCTCTTTGCCAGAGACCTCCTGACAAATGGTTATCTTGCCATTCTTGAACTTTCAGTTGATTTGGCAGACCGATTCATTATTTCACAGCCTGGTGCCACATCATTTTCATTTACTAGTGGGGAGTGTTGTATCACCTGTTGTGGTGCTAAATTCTAGTGCTGCAGTGACAGCATTGTGTCCTTTGAATCTGTAAAGAAATGCGTAGCCCTATTTACAATTATTCAAGATCACAGGAAAACCCCATCAGTAAAACAACATTGTTCTTTCTGTCTTACAAAAGTCATGGCTCCTTACCTGTGGTCTGTGTTTCTGGAGAGTCGTACTGGAAAGATCAGCAAAATACGTTATTCCTGCACATTGATCTGGTATAATTTTTTTGTCTCCCTGGGCTTTCACGATTTGTTCCTTCAGGTCAAAGAAATACTGTAGATTTTAACTATGACCTCTCTGGGATCAGCCTTTGCCTCTGGTAATCTGTGGATCCTATCCACCAACATTTTATAATGTGGTGTATGTAGCAGTATATATTGTGAGCATAATCAAGTCCTTGTGCTGATTTTTTACTGCAGAAACCCCCCTGGGCCTTTTATTAAACTGTCCGGTGCTATGTTATAGGTCTCCTCCTAACAGTTTATGTGCAGTTTCATGTTCTTTATTTTAATCTACTAAAGTGTTGTGTGTTTGTATAAGCTCCTGCATTTTATCTTCTATGCAATCATTGCAGCTCCTAGCTCTTTAATATAGAGAGTTCCTTTGTCAGTTCTCTAACAACTGACAAATACCATCTTGGAAAGTGTCTGTGACACTCACATGCTCATTGGGCTCTGAACAGCTGTTGAGAAGCTAAGCTTAGGGGTTGTCACAAATTGGGGTTGGCCTGTAATATAAAATGATGCTACAGGACTGATTATTAAATTCTGATGCTAGTTGCACTGGTTTCTGTGCTGCCCTGTAGTAATTATCTGTATTAATGACTAACATTTCTAGCTATTTGGTTTAACATTTTCCTTGTCCTTTAACATAGACTTGCCTACCTGAACATCTTTGCTTAATGAATTTCTCATCAGACATTTGTCTCATGGGTAATAAATAACTCTTTACTTTACTTCATAAGGCCAGACCTGGTGAAGTTCAATACAATGGATAGGAGTTTGAAAAAAAACACTAAACAGGGGGCTCACGTTTAGGGCAATAGGACAACTTTATTTCATTTATTAAAGGTTTCCTGGGCTTGTATAGTGTAATGTAGTGGCTGTAACATACACCTCTATTATACGCTTAAGTTAAATGTGCTTTGCCTGGCAACTTCGCCATCGTTTGCTGCCCTGATTGCAAATTCATATTTTAGTCAATTAGCGGCGGGCTGGCGAAAATTCACCTGGCAAAGTGCAGCGATTTGTGACTAAGTCATCGCTAGCGCATTTTCGTCCACTTAGTGAATTTGCCCCTTAGAGGATTATTTATTAACAGTCTTATTTTAGTGGTTTGAGAGGACTAAACCACAACTAAACTCACAAACTCTAAAACCATGATTGTCATTGAATTGATTAAAAGATATGAATATAAAAATTGTTTACGAAAAAAAGCACTGAAAGGTGCATTAAAAAAACACGTAAACTTCTAAAACGTTTCAGACAATTCCTATTGACAAAAAAATCTGAAACCTTTTAAGGAGAAGGAAACCCTTTCAGAACAAAATCCCTCACCCATAGACCCAATGTCCCTAACTTGCTACTTACCCCCCAGCACAGGTCCTGTCCATGTTCACAGGCGCGGTCTTCTTCCTGGATCCATCGGTGTTTGGCGGCACATGCACAGTAGGAGCATTTGCCCCGGGTTTTGTGCTGAAATGGTTTCCTTCTCCTTTGAAGTCCGAATTTACAGTATTTGAATAGGTCCAATAGAATCAGTGCAGCTCCCATTGTCTTCTATAGGAAAGTTTTTATTTGGGGGAGTTTTGCCTTAGAGTTTTTCTTGGTTTTTACACATAAATCCCCAAATTTTTTTTGAGATTTTTATATAGGAAAAACACAAAGTTTTTGAGATTCGTGGGAAAAAAAACAAATTTGAAATGGGACGCTTTTAATTTGTTGCATTTCTGTTAGAATGTAATTTTTAATCATTAGAAGGCATGCTTAAGGATGATATGAGCCATTGGTTAGAAATTTTACAAAATTATTTGTTATAGATAGTGATGGGTGAATTTATTTGCGGAGAATTCCCACGATTCACAAAATGCCGGCGAAATTAGCAAAATGCGCGCATCGGTTTTTGCGCGCCAACGTCCGCTTTTTTCTACGACGGCAATGGCCGCTGGTGTCAAATAACAGACGCCAACATCCAAAATGAGATGGGCGGAGTTTTGCGAATTTTACTCCATTCCGCCCATCACTATAGAGGAGAATATTTGATTTCTTTTTTGACTGTATATTAGGATTTTAGAATTCCTAAAAAAAAACAGAATCCCTTAACATTAATGGGACGACTTTACATGATCTTTAACATAAACTAAAAGGTTATATTCCAAGTACAAAGTACCCTTTTACCTCCATCTCCCCAGACTACCTAAATAAGTCACAAACCCACATGGTGGACCTGCTATCGTAGGGGGTTACATCTGTAAAATCCAACTTTATTGATATTCATCTACAAAGACTTGAGACCTGATCTCATTCATTAAGGATTATAGATGTTGTTGAATAGTTGCCATTTATTAAATGCAAAGAGCTCTAAATACATAAAAATTTAGTTTCTTCTTCAAATAAAAAAAGAGAGCTATGTATGCATCAGGTTCATCCTCAGTTCTGCTCATCAGCTATTGGGAGCATTTCTCTACATGTATGGCAGGAGCTGCCATGAATAATGAATATAGTGCTTAAGTAGCATCATTCTTTATTGGCCTTTCTTGATAAATTCATTGGGTGCAATTAATACAAATGGGTTCAATGAAACACCACTTGGCATTGACTTTTAATACCAAATTAAAAAAACATTGCTTGGCATAATGATGTAACATTTAAAACAGCAAAACAGTGTTGTAGTACAGTACATGGAGTAAAGGGTGGTTCTTGAGACTGTTGCTGGGGAATCACACAGTACAAGGATGTGCTTCGCAAATTTTTCACATTTTCTTGAATTTTTTCTCAGTTTCACAAATTTTTCGAGAAAGTTTAACAGGACCAATTTGTTCATTCCTGTTACTTCAATATTTTGTAAATTGTTGATCTCCAAAAAGCCCTGGCTTCAAACTATGCACATTATATACATTATCTCCCAACGACTGCATGCAAGTTATGCAAGTGTTCAATTCACTATACTTCTAATTTGGGTTTTTTATACAGGTATGGAACCTATTACCCAGAATTCCAGGGCTTGAGGCTTTCTGGATAACAGATCTTTCTGTTATTTGGGTCTTCCTACTTTAGGGGAAATTCACTAAAGCATGAAGTGTCTAAAGCTAGTGCTAATTCGCCAGCATGACGTCAAATCGTAACTTCGCAAATTCACCGACTCTGGCGAAGTAGATAGACT
>CM044432.1:160548683-160576792 GCA_024363595.1 Xenopus borealis | reverse complement strand
TGTACTATATTGCTTGGTTGTGCTGCTTCCTTATGGGTCGCGGATGACCTGCATCTCCAGAGTCCCAGATGGTCTATCCGTGTAGGGTGTGTTGTAGGGAGGTTAGTTTTTTTGTTTTTTTTCCCTTCCCCCCCCCCCCCACGGGTCTATCCGAGACTTAGTTGTTTGTACAGGTCAGACTTCAGAAACTGTTCCCAGTGGAACCATTTTTTAAGAAAGTTCTGTGAGTCAGTTGCTGAAACAGTTCTCAGCTCCTCAAATGTATGGATCTCTCTCATTTTTTGTAGCCAGTCGCCTATAGTAGGGCTTGTATTCTGTCTCCATTTAATTAGAATGAGTGACTTGGCTATGTCTAGCATTATTGGAGCTAGAGACTTCTTGTATGTCTTTATTGGGAGTTGGGAGTCATGAAAGAGTATAGCTAGAGGATTGTTTGCGATTTCAATTTCAGTGATTTGTTTGATGGCCTGACGTATGGTGCTCCAGAATGTGGTTTGTAGGGGGCAGCTCCAGAATATGTGGGCTAGCATGCCTGGGTGGTTGCCACATCTCCAGCAGTTAGGTGAGACTGCTCTATAAATTTTGTTAAGTTTTGTGGGGTACCTATACCACTTTGTGAGAAGCTTGTAGTTAAGTTCCTGTATCCTTGCGCA
Organism: Xenopus borealis; assembly: GCA_024363595.1. Lineage (NCBI taxonomy): Eukaryota > Metazoa > Chordata > Amphibia > Anura > Pipidae > Xenopus > Xenopus borealis. Next base: position 160,576,139 of record CM044432.1, on the reverse strand, counting down.
TTGGGAGGATTGGAATGACAGTTGTATGATTTTAACCCATTGTTTGTCTGTGATATTAGAGTTTGTATCTACTTGCCACTTTCTTTTAAATGATTGGATTGGGCTGGGTTTAAGATCCATGATTTGATTGTACAATAGTGAGATTGCGCGTTGTGGGGGATCTGTCTGTGTCCAGGTTTGTTCGATTTTTGTAAGAGCAGGCTTGTCTTTATGTGGTGGAAATGTGGCATGAATAAAATGTCTGATTTGACGATATTTAAATCTGTCTAGATCCGTCGGGGGTATGGTCTCCTAGAATGTCTTCTATGTCTTTAAGTTTGTGATGGGTATAGTGTAGTTGAATTTTCCAACCTCTGTAGTTATCGAGGTCTAGACCTGGGGTGAAAGCTGGATTGCCTATTACTGGGAGGAGAGGGGATGGGGAGTTTATCCATTTTCCTGTCTTAACAAGGGTGTCCCATGTGTCTAGGGTGTGTCTTAACTTGAGGTCTGTTTTGTCTCGGAAGGATTTTTCTGAGGGTTTTAGCCATGGTGCCGCCCATAGTGGGGTCACTAGGGACTCTTGTTCTATTCGTGGCCAGAGTTTAGATTTTCTATTGAATGCCCAGTCAAGGCATCTGGAGACTGTTGTGGCTTGGTGGTAGCCCTTCCAGTCTGGGAGGCCAAGGCCTCCATTTGTTTTTGCTGCACATAGTGTGGTTCTTGCAATTCTTGGGTTTTTGTCAGCCCAGATGTATCGTTTCGTGAGCATGTCTAGGGAATGTAGTATTCCTTTTGGAGGGGGGTATGGTATGATCTGCGCGATATATAGGAAATGGGGTAAGATGTTCATTTTCAGTGTGTTGATGCGGCCTAGCCATGACCTGCATGACCAGTTTCCCAAATCAGATTTGATGTTCTGTAGGAAGTCTGTGTAGTTTCGGTTTACCGTCTGCTGTATGTCTGAGAGTATTTTCTAGGTATGTGAGGTGGGAGCTGGATGTGGTGAATGGGAAAGAGTGCATGAACTCTGTGCTGTGAACTCTTCCATGGGTATTGATATATTTAGAGCTATTGACTTTGTTAAGTTGATTTTAAAGTTACTTAATAAGTTGAATTCTTCTAGCTCCTTCATACAAATAAAATTTTAATTTAAAAAATTCAAATTTCAAAGTAATTTTGGGTTAGGCCAAAATTCGATTTGAATAGAAAAAAATCGAAAATTTGACAAGGCAAACTTTCGAATTACTGGCCCTTTAAAATCCTTGAATTTGACACTTCGCCATCTTAAAGCTGTTGAATTGCCATTGTATACTATGGGGGACCTCCTAGAAACTGTCCTGAAATTTCCTAAGAATTCAAAGGATTTTGAGCAAAATCGCTGGAATAGTTCGATTAAGATGATGCATTTGAAAATTTTTATTCGATTGAAAATGGACCTATTTAATCGAAATAGGTCCATTTTCAATCAAAAAAGCCCTTGAATAAAATTAGATTTCAAATTTTGAAGTTTTTTCACTTCGAAATTTGACCATTAGTAAATCTGCCCCTAGTAGTTATGGTTGCAGATTTTTTTCCAAATCATGTAAACAACCCACTAACTTGATATTTGATTAGTGATGAGTGAATTTATTTGCAAGGAATGGATTCACAATAAAATTTCTGCTTTTCTCCACCTGCAATTGTTTTGATAAACTTTGGCAAAAATTCACTACAGAGATGAAAAATCACTGCCATAAAATTGTCGGTGAGACGAAAAAGTCGCCATAAGAAAAAACACCCAATGACTTTAATGCATTTGACAAAAAAGTCGCCAAGACAAATTTGTCACTAAGACAATAAAGTCATCATAATAAAAATGCCCATTGACTTTAATGCATTTAGGGGCACATATACTAAGGGTCAAATTGAATATTCAAATAAAATTCAAATTTAAAAAAATTTGAATTTCAAAGTAATTTTGGGCAACTTAGACTATTAAATAGTCCAACATTCGATTTGAATAGAAACATTTGACTTGTTGAATTTTCAAAGTACTTTAAAATCCTTCGAATTCGACGCTTCGCCACCTTCAAGCTGCAAAATTGCCATTTTAGCCTATGGGGGACCTCCTAGAACCTGTCCTAGGAATTCAAAGGATTTTGCGCAAAATCCTTCGAATCATTCAATGTGAATGATGTGATTGATTGATTCCAACGATTTGTATTCAATCAAAAATGTACCTTTTTGATTGATAAAGCCCTTTAAAAAAATTTGATGGGTGAAGTTTTTTCACGTCGAAATTCGACCATTGGTAGATCTGCCCCTTAGAGTGAGATAAAATTATCAGGTGTGTAAAAAATTGTCACTCATAAAAAAACCATTGACAACTAGTGATGGGCGATTCGCCAGCAAAAATGAGTCGCGCGTCGTTTTTGACGCGACACGTCGAAAATTACGCGACGGAAACGATGCGACACGATTGACGATTTTTTTCGCCAATTTTTCGGTGAAGCGAAACGGGTGAGATTCGCCCATCACTATTGACAACCATTGACTAAAAGATTTTTTCCACTAATTTTTCGGCAAAGCGAAACAGGACAGATTGTCCATAATGTTTTTTTTCTATCCTAAAGTATTTTAGGCAAAGTGAAGCCTTCTGAAATCTGAAGGTATTTACTTGTCTCATGCCATACATACAGTATAGCACTGCCTAGATATCAAAAACTTTAGTTTTAATTCTCCCATAATGCATCATGGGCAGAGACATGTAAATGTATTTAGGATAAGATACTGTAAATTGCAAGATTAGATTGTTTTGTAAAAGAATTTAAAATGAAAAAAAAAGGTACACCATGAATATATAGTACAACCATAATATATAAATACAGTAAATATATATAGAGGGGACCATTTACTAACTGCTAATGGCTATTTGGTAGCCCTATGTGGAAGCCTCTGCTTGGCAGTACACTGGCAATTGCATTGAGGCCACTTGGAACAACATCTAAGGGGTTGGTGAGCAGCATGTTGCTCACAAGCCACTGGTTGAGGATCACAACCTTAGACCAACATGTTCAATACAAACTGAGCCAGAAAAATCTTCAAATACGACTCATAAAGCATTTTTCTTCTTCTTGCAAAACTGGCTTATATGGATAGTACATCAGTGCTTGTCTATATCTAAATTAATTTAACTGAGACATATTATATGGGAAGGCACATTAATCAAGGGTCGAATTTCGAATTTGTGTGAGTTTTTTTTAAAAAAAATTCGATATTCGAACTTGGACAAATTTATACGACTCTGAAAACGCAAATTGAATTCGATTCCCATTCAAATTTGATTCAAGTTTTTTCTCTGAAAAAAAAAAACCTTGGAAGGAAGGAAGGCTGCAAACATCTCCAAATTGATCTCTGGACCACTCCCATTGACTTAAACAGCAATTCTTCAGGTTTTAGGTGGCGAATAGTGGAATTTGAATTCTTAAAGGGCCAGAGTATGCTGAATCTCAATTTAAAAAAAAAAAAAAAACTCTAATTCAGTTTGGATAACTCCATAGTCTAATTTGACAGTTTTGGCCATAACAAATTTCAAATTTGAATTTTCAATTCTACCCTTAATAAATCTGTCCCATAATGTTACAATTGAGGGTTTTGCATTTATTCATTCTTGAATAGTCAACATTTCCTTAGGCTCCTCATGCAGACTTACAAGCTTCTAATTTAGGATTAGAAACTGCCTCCATAAACCATCTTTATTGTGATGGCGTGGAACAAGGTGGAATGGGAACATCCAGCACAGACACTGTCCTACCTACAGCTCACTTTGTTGTTCTTTGCCATTTTTCTCATCACCTGGACAACTTAAGGGAATAATTTTTTATTATCATTGAAAATTGCACATTTACCTCAAAATGAATACAAAAATATGCAATACAAAAAGATGTTTTACTATATTTCAGAATTGTTCAAATAGTACAATGATCTTAAAAAAACAGTAAACCCAAAAAAAATCTATACAGTAGATAAGATCAAATATTGTACAAGGACCTCTCATAATACATAGTTTAATTTAAGCTTCTACGCAATTCATTGTATTCAGTAGTACTGACAACATCAGAATTCTTCAGAATCTGCAATTTGAGAACAGTTGTGCTTAAGGTTACATAAACAGTGCCGTCAGTGGGAAAAAGTGCCATACTTGCAAATACATATTTATAAAAACAAAATGAATAAATAAAAAAGCTGCCAAAATGGCTATTTTTTGACATTTGCAACTCAGCCACTGCATTGGTTCCACGTATTTGGCTACAGCTACTTATGATGAACAAACATGAACAATACCGTTTAAAAAAAAAAAAGATTTGGCACAAATTCAAGAGAAATATAATGTTGGTTTAACAAAATATTCCTGCTTTTGTCTTAATATACACTTTAAATTTAAGGCCTATGACATCGGAGGCAAATTTACTAAAGAGTGAAACTTTGCCAGCAATGGCTTCACAGCCATTGCAACACTTCATCAGACAAGGCAAATTTACTAAGCTGTGAAGTTTCGTCCCGGACGACGAACTCTGGCGAATTTTTGCTAGCGTTACTTCGACAGAGTCAGTGGAATATTTCAGGTATTTTGTCTTGAGGTGAAAACATTCTGGGCAAAGCCCTCTAAAGAAAGCATCCTCTGTGGCTGTTGAGGTCTTCGAGGTATAGGGGCTCTGTGAGCAGTGAATGATAAGCCATTTCAACATATGTTTATGAAAAGTATCATACTACCAAAATTTATGGAGAGTCTAAAATGATATTGCTGTTGGGCCAGGTAACTTTTAGTTACATTAAAGTGAAGATACCCAAAATCTATTCTTCGTGTAATAGGCCTAGGTATAGAGACTAATTACAAACAACAAGTAGAATATAATTTTTTTTGGTTTCAATATTTTCCATAACAGAATTAATTTTTGAAAGTACAGCTATACAATTATATTCTGTAAAGTGCACTGGATGATTTCATATTTAAAATGTTCAACATTACTGTTATTCTGTATGACTAAACTATGAGCGTATTTGCACTAGTAAATCCATTTATTAATTTTCTTACCTATGATTTAATTTAAATTTCCAGGAATATAGCTACCAGTTGACAAAATGTTGCTCAAAGAAAGAGATGCATCTCATATATTTTTATATGAATGCTGTACATTGAATACATTTTCAAGTCAGTTTATAGATTACCATCTGTTCCTGCTCCAAACCATTGTACTGGAACACTCTTTCTGGCATTTGCATGTCAAGTGGCTACTTAGAAAATTGAACTGCTTGCAAAATGAGAACAGGCAACAGAATCAAATTTATGATCCAACAATTAAAACTTTTTAAGGTTGCTCCTGTGTTTGGTAAAGTAATCAAAGGTTTGATAATTTTTCTTAAGAAAATTTGAAAAAAATTAAAATGGATTTGTAGGGAGTAGAGGCCTGAGGCACCCATTTGTCTAAAAGAATATGTTTGAAAAAATTATATTTTTCCAATATCATTACATTATAATGATTTATTATTAGAAAAGTGGGGGTGTTAATAAACAAATCAACAAATAAACAAAAATGTTACATTTTTAAATATTGTACCTTAATCTTAAAAACGATTAAAATTATATTTTGATCAATAGAAGAAAATCTAAGGAATGTAAAAATAAGTTGTATACTGTAATTAACTAAATATCACAGATTTTCTATAATTTTCAGATAATCTTATTTTTTCAACCTTTCTAAACTCAAACCTTCAGTTTGTAACTCAAATTACTTATACTTAAATATACTAAAAGTACCATCCCTATGTTTAAAAACAAAAGCATAATCTAAACAGCAGCACCATATTTAAGGAATTTATATTGCTTGACAGCATGGTTTCAATTTGCGAACATCTTTAGAATGCTTTAGACTAACCTTTATGACCCACCCATTTTTTTTAATTACAAAAAAAGTTTAATACCCATTTTTTAATTTGCCCGTAAAAAAAAGGTCACACATAGGGGTAAATTTACGAAATTCACTTGAAATGATCGAAGTTTCGTGAATTCGTATATTCAAATTTGGCCTCTTCGATCATCAAATATCAAATAGATTGAATAGATCAAATGATCAGATATTCGATAATTCGATCATTCGATTATCGAAGGAATTAAAATTTTAAAGTTATTCGACTGCCTACTTCGCCAGATTGAACCTACCAAATTGTAATAGAAGCCTAAGGGAAGCTCCCCATAGGCTTCTGAGACTGAGTCCTGCTCGAATACCATTCGTTCGATCGGAGCATTCGATCGTTCGAATTGTACAAATTTTTTGGAGTCTCGAAGGAAATTTCACGATTTCTTCGTGAAATCGAACGATCGGTATCCAATCATACAAAATCATCGAGAAATCGTATTGCGAGCAAAATGATATTCTAAAACAATTTGAAAGCATTCGATGGTAGAATGCTTATCGAATTGCGAATTTGGTCGAGCTAATTATGGGGAATAATAGTAAATCGGCCCCATAGTGGCGTATTCATCAATGTTCAAATTTGTGAAATCTAAAGGTTTTTTTAACTTGAATAAACTCAAAATTTTCTGGACATGTTTGTATATGTATGTTAAAAACCATAAAGCCATGAAAAAAAACTTGAATACATTAGATTTGTATTCTACTCATAATTTTTTCATAATTTGAGTCTAAAATCGCTCAGAATAGAGTTTTTAAAACTTGAATTGAAAACGTAATCATAATTTTACCTAGGGCAACTCCCATTGACTTCCAAATGAACTCACAAGCTTTTAGATGCTAAAGGTTTTTAAAATGTTTGTGGTTAATAAATAGTAAACTTGAGTTCTGAAAATCTTAATTTGAATTTGTGAGTTTTAGCGCAAAAAAAACAATTGTGGTAAAATTCACATTTGAAAGTTGTCAGCCACATAGCAGTCTGACCATGTATTTAATATTACGCCTTAAATAATTCTTCTATATGTATTCTAAAAATGTATTGCATGGGATAGTATTGAAAGGGTTGGAAGGAATGATACAAATATGGAGAGCTCAGTATAGTGCTGCACAAAACATGTAAATAAAAGTAACTGTTTAGGACAAGTGTTGTAAAGAAAGGTTGTCATGCCTTGAATTTAAGTGTAAGAAATTAACTACTTTAGTATCACGTTACATTTGGTTAAGAAACACCCATTTGCTTGCCTTTCACTTCCTGGATCAAAGATAAAGTAAAACACTACTCTAAACAATAATAAAATGACTGAACATTTTGCAGGCTGATTCTACAAGTAGAGTTAGAAACTTTCGGCTACAACCACTGGACCTTATTATAAACTTATGTTAATCAAAATGTCATTTCTCCCGCAGATGTTGGTTATGTCCATCTAAAACATTGTGCTTTACACTACCTAACTATATGAAATGCTATTTCTTTTTTAATCTGACACGTTATCTGTTCCAGAAGTGGATAAAAACTTTATAGGGTAAATTTTTAAAGGTTAAATTGTTTCTACTACTAAATGGATGTGTTTTCCAGCTATTCAAATGTATTTCAAATGTATGAAAGCTTCTTCAGAAGCTTGTGTTTTTCCACAACATTCTAAAACTATCCAAGGCTTTCTTAACTGGAATTGGAAACAATAATTTATCAAAGAATTTCCCAATTGCCACATTAATTATTTCTCCAGATGTTCTGCAGCATTAAGCAGTATTAAAACCATGTGAACTTAATTATAAAGCAAGTGTATGGGACCATGAGTCTGTTGTACTCCTGTATGTTAGTATGTTTTCACTTATGGAACATTTTCTTAAATTTTTGTTGATAATAAAATGTAAACTTTCAGATTATTTCTTTCAGGAGATTTCATTTTGAATTTGGATTTTTGCTTTACTTACTCTAACTGGAGGATGCATGAAAAAAAGCATTTTCACAAAGTAAACATACACTTAAGAAAAAAAGACATATTACACAGATAAATTAGACTTTTCTGTAAAAAAAAACTATATAACAAAATATATTTCTCAGCAGCATAGCTTTGCAGTACTAAATGCACATTTCAATAATTGTTTAATTTTTTTATAAAAAAAAAAAACATAAAAACCCTAAAATGCATACAAACTCACTGAAATCTTTGGTACCAAAAGTAAGGGCACCTTTGATTATAAACACAACCTTATCCAAATCATATGAAATGTATTACCTTCTTCCTGCTTCACTCTTTCCTTCTTTCAGCCTTGTCATACCAAAGGCCTAATCTCAACTACCAAGAAAGGAGAAGGCTGCAAGCCTTGTACAGCATACTCCAGCATAATACTGAAAGCAATTAATGTTACACAAAACATCTCTATTTGTGTGCAACTGAAGTCCATCTTAGAATTTGTGTAGCAATCACATCTTGTTTTTTTTTTTTTTTTTCATTCAAATATTGTATCTTCATTCTCTAATCTAAAAAAAAAGTCTAAAAACCATTACAAATGTTTAGTACTACACAATAAAAACCATGGAACTTTTGGCATAAAATGAATCTTCAATTATGACTGATTAACATATTTCAATGTAAACTAGGTAATGACTTCCATCCAGACTTAGAAACACCTTTCGATATTACATTATTTGTTAACCCCCCCAGCAATGCCCAATGGGTTTATTTTTCCTTTTTAACATTAATTGTGATTGCATTTGTAGATCTTGTAAACAATAGATACAGATACAGACTTTCAGTGAACAAATGTGGCACTTGTTTTGAACTAGGTTTTTACATTAGTTTGTAGCACCTTGCAACTGACAGGTATCCAGCTTTCCAATCTCTTCCCAAAATTCCCTTGAAAAATTGCTGCTGCACCCCTGTCTCTTGAGAGATGGCTTACTCAAATCAGTTTCTTCTGTATGTTTATTGCTGTATACATTTTCCAGTTGTCAGTTTAAGTGCTCCTTTGTTGTGTAATAAATTCAAAGTCTTGAATTCAAGGGGCATTCTGTGAGGGCCTGCATTCGAAAAATATTTGTACTTTAGTTCATCATAATAATGATATTTCACTTGATTTCCATATACATCCTTGATAAAAGGCCAGAACCCATACAGATGAATTTCATCACAGAATCGAGTTGCTAATGTGTACATGAGAAGTCCCGTGCTTGGTCTCTTTATCTGAACTTTGTTGGTTAGCCAGTACCTGCAAAATTAAAAGTAATAAAGTTAGCATAGAAAAAAAAATATAAAATAAATTAGACATCTACTTAAGTCCTAAGTTGAAAGTTCTAAATTCCAAGTTGATTTTATAAAAAAAAAAACACATTAAAGATATTTTTAATCTTTAATGGAGATCCACGCTAGAAGTTTGTCATGTATTTTGTTTTGCGGGGAAAAGGTTGTTTGTGCAGGAAAAAGGAAGGAAAGAACACAAATGGCAGCATTAAAGATTTTTTATCTTGTTAAAATAACAAGTTTATTTGAATTAAGCAAATAATGCAGGAAAAAAGCACCCATCAACTCCAATGCATTACTTAAACAGCAGAGAAAATAGTATTTGACTCCGATGCATTTGGCAAAATATCCAAATTTCTCAATTTTGATATTCTTTTCAGAAGCAAAACAGGAGAGTTTCACTCATCACTATGCAAAATGTATTACTATTAAGTGCTCAGTTTATTAATTTTTAAAGTGTCTAAATTGCTGAGACATAAATTAATTTTTATTCAACTTTTCTTAAAGCATGCAGAACTATGTGTTTTTTTTATCTAGATAAATTTAATTTAATACTTTTTTTATGCTATATTGGTCAATATAGAATAAATAGGATGTGTATGTGTATTTGGCTGAGCGTCTTTTCTCTTGTAACAGTTAAATGGTGTTGTTGGCTATACTACGTATACAGCCACCTTATCACCTTGCTGCTGCTTCCTTTCCTGTTCAGGTATGGTTGATGAGAACAAAAAAAAACTGCGATTCTGAACTGTTATTTTTCATCTTTCTACACAAATGAGGAACGTGATAATGAAGGTTCCTTCTTAATAGTCCTAATTCTAGTAATACAGTGAATGATGCATGGTTCACACATGAGGAAATTCAAAAGAGAACATGAAAAACAGATTATGCTGACTGGAGCAACATTCCAGAGGATATATACAAAGCAAAATCCTATCTACAAGTTATTTTGAACACAGCAGAGTCCAGTTGATTTAACTTATTTCTACAGATAGAACATGTTAAGTTAAACAAAGGTCTGGAGCCAGATTGTATTCATCCCAGGGTACTTAGCAAGCTTAGCTCTGCGATTGTCAAACCTCTTTACTTAATCTTTCAGGATTCATTGAGGTCTGGCATGGTGCAGAGAGACTGGCAAATTGCTAATCTGGTGCAGCTATTCAAAAAGGGTTCCCATTCTAAGCCTCAAAGCTATAGGCCAGTTAGTCTGACATCAGTGGCAGGAAAGCTTTTTGAAGGGTTAATAAAAAATAAGATACTGTACTTCATATTATTGTGAGTTTGTGCCCGCATGTTTTTATGCATAATAGATCTTTTATGAGAAGGTGAGAAGGTGTTGGTGTTGAGTTGGGTAAGAAAAGACGTGCTTTTAAGGCTTTCAAGTTAGCTGGGACAGCCAAATCATTTATAAGGTACAAGGAGGTCAATAAGTAATGCAAAAAAGCGATCAGGCAAGCTAAAATCGATATGGAAAAGGATATAGCAGTAAGCAGTAAAAAGAATCCAAAATTATTTTTTAAATATATTAATAGTAAAAAAAAGAAACAGGAAGGTGGTAGGACCTTTATTATGAGAGGGGGGTCAGCTGGTTGATGAGAACAAGCAAAAAGCACGGATTCTGAATGAATACTTTTCATCTGTCTACACAAATGAGGAACCAGCTAATGAAGGTTTCCTTGTTAATAGTCCCAATTCTAATAATACATCCAATCATGCATGGTTCACACATGAGGAAATTCCAAAGAGACTAGAACATGTTAAGATAAACAAAGGTCCAGGGCCAGATGGGATTCACCCCAGGGTACTTAGCGAGCTTAGCTCTGTGATTGGCCAACCTCTATACTTAATTTTTCAGGATTCATTGAGGTCTGGCATGGTGCTGAGAGACTGGCGAATTGCTAATGTGGTGCCGCTATTCAAAAAGGTATCCCATTCTCTGCCTAAAAACTATAGGCCAGTTAGTCTGACCTCGATGGTAGGGTTTTTTGAAGGATTAATAAAGGATAGGATACTGGACTTCATAGCAAATAACAATACTGAGCTAAACTAATGAGTTTGTGCCAGCATGGTTTTATGCGTCATAGATCTTGCCAGACTAACTTCATTTCTTTTTATGAGAAGGTAAGCAGGCACTTCGATTCTGGAATGGCAGTGGATGTGATTTACTTAGACTTTGCTAAAGCATTTGATACAATGCCACACAGAAGGTTACTGGTTAAATTAAGGATTATTGGCCTGGAACAACGTATTTGTACCTGGATAGAGCTAGAGGGCATGTGTATGGATGCCTGGTTTAATTTGTAGGGGTTGTATTTGATGGACTTTGTCTTTTTCAACCTGATATAAAATTTTTAAAAACTGTAATCGAGTTTGGATAATTCCCTAGTCAAATTTCACAATTTTGACCATAAAAAGAAATTCAATAATTCGAATTTTCAATTCAATCTTTAAAAATCTGCCCATTAGAGTTATAATTATAAATTTGTACTTTTCTGCACCAGTTTTAAGTGTGTTTAATCATGCAAAAAGTACAACCAACAATCCAACAAGTTGAAAAATTGCATATAAATTTCTGAGAGTCTACTAATCATAAGTAAAAGTTGGCAAATCTGGCAAAATTGTTTAAAGGAATTGTTCAGTATAAAAATAAAAACTGGGTAAATAGATACTCTGTGCAAAATAAAAAATGTATATAATATAGTTGGTTAGCCAAAAATGTAATGTACAAAGGCTGGAGTGACTGGATGTCTCATATAATAGCCAGAATCCAACTTCCTGCTTTTCAGCTCTCTTGTTTTCCACTGACTGGTTACCTTGGTGACCAGGTAGTAACCAATTAGTGACTTGAGGGATGGACACATGGGCCATAACTTTTGCTTTTGAATCTGAGCTGAATGCTGAGGATCACTTGCAAACTCACTGAACAGTTATGTCCCATGTGGCCCCCCTTCAAGTCGCTGACTGACTCAAAATTAAAGAGCTCAAAAGCAGGAAGTTGGATTCTTGTTATTATATTAGACATCCAGTCACTACAGCCTTTATACATTACATTTTTGGCTAACTAACTATATTATAAACATTTTTTATTTTGCACAGCCTATCTATTTATACAGTTTTTATTTTTACACTGAACTATTCCTTTAATATATGTACATTCTTATTACTTTTTATTATTTCATGCCTTGTTGCAAAGTTTGGTTATATCCTTTCAGCTCAATATTATAATCAAAGAATAGATAATTTCCCTCATGGTAGTTATATTTGTTTTCAGTAGTATCAACATTGTAGAATAAATACATTTATAGAAAATGCTGAATTTTAGTAACCTGTAAAAGAAACCAATAATTGTAGCGTTTACAGCTTTGTTTCATATGGCCAGAGAATCTTTGCAGCTCAGGCATTTAGGTTGTAATTGAAAAAAAAAAGTAATTAGTATTACATTTACAAAGATCGAGAACTGAAGATAAGTAGAAATATTGCCTGGCTAGAATCCATCCATCCTTTACATGCCAATAAGCTATGACTTTTGCATTGCTGCTATGCGGAGCACAGCTATTAAATGGGTTTCTTTTGCTGCATGCATTCTAGCCAGGAAAAATGTAAAAATCTGTAAAAATAACATGTTTAAAATGAAATCATCAAAATGAAAGAAAATCTTGGCTAAAATCTCATATTTAAATGTTAAACTGGTAAAGTAAATACACCACAGTGAGTTCAGCTAATCAGATCTCTTCGAGCTGCGCCCAGCCAGGTATAAAAAGCCTCTATAAACCTCAACCATTTTTGTATCCGAAGACCAGGACTGTTACATGCATAAACTGTATATGTTTGAGGTATTCTTGTGCTCTGTATTTAGGAAGCATTATATTTATTATCCAGTATACAGTTACATCCAAAATTCACTAATCAGTGAGTTTTTTCTGGTGACATTTGTTCTTTTTTTCATCTTAAATGCTAGGCACATGGCACCTGAACTTAGAGGTTCAGCCTGTCATTTAATAAGTGGAATCCACCTAGCACTAGCGGTATAAAGCAGATTTCAGGCAAAAATGCAAATTTTGTAATGAGATAAAGCTTATATTAAAGTTTAATTTCCACAGTAGTTCCCCTTTAATCCAAAGCCTACTGTTTTAAAGTCAGGTTAGAGGACCTTTTCTCTTGTTCTATACTTTTTGTAAAGGGGTACTAGAATCTACATATTTAATTCCTTAGAAACCCTAATTTATGTTGTCCTTAATTTTTCTGTACCTAATGAGAATAGCCATTGGACATGTTTCCTCATGTTTTCATTATGGGGCAGGTTAATTAATGGGGAATCCTAATGGAATCATTTCCAAATTGTCAGGAAATTGTGTGAGCAAATTGCCATATTAAAGCCCTTTTAACTTTTTTAAATGTCCAAGGCTATTGTGATACTAAAATCTACAATTAATATAAATATTGATATATATATATATATATATATATATATATATATATATAGTTTATGTGAGTGTATGGAGGGGTTGGTGTGCATGTGTATGTATGTAAGTGCACTGGGTTTCATTTGGAGGGGTTGGACTTTCATTATCTATGATTAACTATGTAAGAGTGTCAATTTGCTAAATTAAAATATTTTGTTATAGCGGCAACTGGAGTGCATGCAAATGATAAATGTAGACAATTGGGAAGTTCCCAAATATTATATAGACTATTTATTACTTACTCCAAGATGGCAATTGGACTAGTCCCTGGATCAACTTGTACTATGAGCTATCGTCTATAACCCTGTATTCCCTCACTTGCTAAAAAGTCAACCAATCCCTTCTTAAAGCTATCTAGTTTATCAGCCTGTAGACTGATTCAGGGAGAGAATTCTGCATCTTCACAACTCTCACTGTAAAAAAATCCTTCCATATATTTAGATAGAACCTCCTTTCTTCTAATTGGAATGGGTGACCTTGCGTCAGCGGGAAAGACCTACTGGTAAATTATTGTTAATAGTATTTTTTGCATTATTATTGAAGATAAAATCAAACTACCACATGGTATTCCTTCCTTATTAACTCTTACTTGCCAGGACTCAATAGTTCAGCAAAAATTATTTTTAAAAAGCTTTACCAAACTGGTGGCTGATTCCAGACATTTTACAAATGTAAAATTAAATGTCTAAATCAGCTGTGTCCTGGCAGTTTCATGTGTAAAACAGCAATCACCCGCTAGTTCAGGTTCTCTATGGTGAATGGAACCAATTTCTCAATATTTCTCTCATTAGATAGAATATTGCTGCAAATGAGCTAATCAGTGATCACCTAGCATTGCTTTTGAGATGTTTAGTTCCAGGGGTAGGAGGAAAATTTTAAGTTTTGTGCAAAGTTTCTAATACTGCAGTATGTAAACTTTCAACCAAATTTACTAATATCATTCACTTAAATAATATAATTCATTGTTTACATTTTTTTCATAACTTAACTTTATTGAGCAATTTGTGTTACATCAACAATAAAAGGGGTTACAACATTATAAGTGAAAAAAAAATGTTGAATCTAGAATCATATTAAATGGCCAAAGGGCCAAAGGTTGGGCCAAAGAGATATGAAAAAAAAGAGAAAGTAAAGGAATGAGAGCAGACAACAGTTGTTTATGGGTTAATAAGTAAATATATAGGGGGTTATTTACTAAAACTCAACTTTTTCAAGTTTTTTTTTTAATAAAAACAAACTCAGTCTAACTCCTATCCACAAATGTAGCTTATTTATAAGAAATAGGGATGCACAGAATCCAGGATTCGGTTCGGTATTCGGCCAGGATTCTGCCTTTTGCAGCAGGTTTCGGACGAATCCTTCTGCCTGGCCGAACAGAATCCAAATCATAATTGGCATATGCAAATTACGGCCAGGGAGGGAAATCACGTGACTTTTGGCACAAAAAAAGGAAGTAAAAAATATTTTCCCCTTCCCACCACTAATTTGCATATGCAAATTAGGGTTTGGATTTGTTTTGGTATCCGGCCGAATCTTTCAGAAAGGATTCGGGGGTTCGGCCGAATCCAAAATAGTGGATTCGATGCATCCCTAATAAGAAATAAGGTAAAAAAAGTCAGTCCAGGAAAAAATGTAAAAACAATTGTAAAACAATTTGAATTGTGCAACACAAGAAACTCAAATGTATCTCAAATGCCACAGAGAGACTCAAATATAATGAGTTTGTCACAGAGAAAATCTAATTATTTGAGTTTTCGAGCAAAGTCCAGCATCAAACAACCAAAAACTCCCAAAATTCATGAAGGTTAAAAACATCTTCAAATGATTAAAGGGACAGCTGCCATTGACTTTTATATGCATTTGACAGGTTTTAGATGGAGTATTTCCAGATTCAGACTTTTATCAGCTTGGGGCATAATAGATCTCGAAACAGTAAAGTCTTGTCTCTACAAATTCGATTTTTAAAAATTTGACTAGAAACAAAATGATTTTTAATAAATAATTCCCATAATACAAAAGATTTGTCACTGGGTTTTGTTACTGATCTGTGTAGAGCAGTTATTGTTAAATGTGAGTGTTAGCGATTGTTATCTTTCAGGATGATTCTTTTTTGAACGCTCATTCTTATAAAAATGTACTTGTAAAAACATGCCTTTGTTACTATTCTTATGCAGAAGGGATTGACTCAGGTGCCTTTCAAATTAAGTTTCCTAAACTGAAACTAAAGTATTTGTTACGTGAATTGCAATTCACATCTGAACAACACAAAATTCACTTACAAACAGTGTTTTTAATAAACATAATTCATAATAAATCTGCCTCAAGCTTTAACTTTTCATTCTGATCATTTATCCAGCAAACTCTTATCTACAGCCCTGATGAAAACAAGAAAATATCCTAGGGACTATTGCACATGTTATTCTAAGGGTGTTTCTTTTCTATAGAAGCAATAAAATGTCAAATGCCATGAATCTCTTACCATTACAGCACAAGGCTGTATATTTACTGGTGATTAAACTGAGTCCCACAAGTATATGTAGGCACATAATCTTCAATTCTCATACTCCTTATACTGATGAAGACCAAGCTTAACCCCACTCCAAAAAGCAAGTAGTCAGACAAGTAGTCACAAAAGTTCCCCACAAGCATGTTAAATACAGGGGGTTTATTTATAAAAATCCAAATTTTCTGATTATTTAATTTAATCAAAGTCCAACCAAACTAGAATCCATGATTTGACCTTACATATTATTTAAAAAAGCTCCATTTAATTGGATCGGGGAAAAACATGAGCAAAACCCCGAATCGTACTATTTTTTTCTCAAAAAGCCAGCTTTTTGGCCGTTTTGACCGTAAAAGTCAGATTTTTGGGCTAATTCCAGCTCAGACCACACAAACTTCCAAATAGGATAGGGACCTCTCCCATTGACTTATATCCCACTTCAGCAGGTATGAGATGGCGGGTATAATAAATCTCGAAAAATTGCACAAATAATTTGGATTCTATTGTAAAGAAACTATTTACTTGAGTTGTTAGCATTTGGACTTTAATAAATAACCCCTCAGTCAGGTCTGGATTTGTGGAAAGGCCACCTAGGCCCGGGCCCAGGGTGGCAGGATTTTAGGGGTGCGGCATACTGCCCAACCACACCCACATTGGTTCAGAAACCAATGCACCAATCCCCATTGCTCCGTTCCTGATGATGAAAATTTGCGAATAAAGGGCAGAGTATGATGAACTGCAGTGGGCCTAGGGGCACCCACTATGTAAATCTGGCCCTGCCCTCAGTGTGTGCTGCTTTTTAATATTTTGCATTGCTATTGAAAAAGATCCAACTGGTGGGCCGACTTGTCCTGAAAAAACAAATCATCTTCCCCCAAGCTGTCTCCACAGCTATATACAAACACACAATATTATGATAAAGGAATGCAAAACAATTTGCATCTAGAATTTTTACTGAGGATGCAATCATTGAATGAAATTATATTATTAGGAGGATCATGCATCTCTAGAAGTCTGGAAGGAAAGATATGGATATATAGATTAGATATAGCTGATTTATCAGTGCAGAGTAGTGCAGTGGAGCTCGCTCCTGCTTTGCATTTGGAGGGGTTGGATCAACTTCTTTCTTCCACTGACAGTGAGCTTTTTGGTGCCTGATCAGTTGGAGACAATGTGGTATTAGAGGCAACTGTGAATGTGCTGGAAACCTCTATAAATTACAGAAGGAAAAGAAGAGGATCCAAGAGATACAGGAAATAGTGCCCATGAGCTCCATTGTGCTACTCTGCATCAATAGTTCAGTGTTACATACAGGGATGTATGACGGAAGCATGGGGGGGGGGGGGGGAGACAAAGGAGCTTGGTTTGTCAGGGCTTTTCTCTTTACGTGGGGTTAGTTCTCTTTTTAAGCTGTCGTTCTCTTTTAAACACAAAGTTTAACAGAGCCATTTGTAGGGAAAATTGTATCAACACATAATTTCTTATACCTTTATTCCTGTAACATTACAGAAACGTTTAAATAAAAATGAGGGAGCTTTATAACATGTCTTTTACTATAAAGGTATATTTCTACCTATCTTTTTCTTATAGTTAAAGGGCATATCAACCCAAAAAATGACTTTTTGCCTAATAAAATAAAACTCAATTATAAGCAACTTTCCAAAATTAATGTATTAAAAATTGTTGGTGCTTTAAAAGTTATTTGTAAATGTAATTGCTATTGAAAGCAGCATTTGCATAATTCCTGGTTGTTACATTTTAAACAATGCTGCAAACGCCATTCTCCTCCAGCAAGACAGGTCTGTTAATCAGTTGGCTTAAGTTTCATTGTTTCAAAAGACAGAGCCACCAGCACAGAGACTAGAAAGGGACAGAAACACGGCTTTCAATAGCAATTCATGTACAAATAACTTAAAAACCATAGAAAATGTGTAATGAATGTATATTTCAAAGCTGCTTCAAATCATGTTTTCCTTTATTAGGCAAAAACATATTTCTGGGGTTGACATGTCCTTTAATACAGTATATTGTGCATTTCAGGAAATCCTCTCAGCACCACAGGGATCTTGTTTTTTACATTTGGTTAAATATCTGAACGAAGGTTTAAAATTCTGACAGGCAAGCACAGTTTACTATTCTTTCAGGCATGAGTTTCAGGCATGAGCTCCTTATTCTATCAAGCATAACACACAGTAATTGTGTTTTACACAGTTAGAGGAAGAAAAAACTCTGAAAATAGGAACTACTGGGGGTAATCATGAAAAATTTAATTTAGAAAAAATTGCAAACATTGGTCATCATAGTTATTTAACAGGGAAAAAATAAAAAACTTTGGGAAAATAAAGGCAGAACTAAAACACCAGTGTATTTATACTATAGGTAGTTTAAAAAGTCCCCAGTCTAGGATCAAACATTTCAACTGAATGGAATGTATTTGAGATAAAAAAATAAAATTCAGCATTATGGGTAATCCTCATTTAAATTACTAGTGAGCTGAGGTTCACTGAGATAAAGACCACCAGGACTCTTTTATTTGCAATGGAGGCTGACAAATTGAAAACATAATGAATGGATATTTTTGCAGCGTTTAGCTCATTAGTGTATTACAAGATTGTTTATATCCTATGCCCATCGAAACTAAAGAAAAAGATGCAGAGCATAACAGACCTATAACAAAAATAATAAATGCAGGTGCCAACAGAAAAGAACTGAAATAGAATAGATATTCCATTATGTATGCAGGCTGAACCTGTACAGTTAGGACATAACGACTCAGAGGGGCATATTTATCAAGGGTCGAATTTCAAGTTTCTGGCAGTTAAAACTAACAACTCATAACTAACAACTCCCAACAACTCCCATAAAATCAAAATTCGGAAAAAAAGACCAATCAAAATCTATTTAAAAAAATTAAATTTTTAAAATTAGGGTGAATAGGATTGACCCACAAACTTGAATTGAATTTGACCGAATTTTTTTTTTTTTTAAATTTGATTTTCAAAAGTCCACCAAATGACTCCAAATTGGATATAGGTGGTCCCCCATAGGCTAAAACATGAATTTGGCAGGTTTTAGATGGTCACATTTAAATTCTTAAAGGGACAGTACATTATAAATTTTGAAATTCAGAGTTCGAATTTTTTTCTTAATTCAAATCGAATTTGGACTATTTCATGGTCAAAATACACTGAAATAAGCTCAGAATTGGAATTTAAGAACTGAATTTTCAATTCGACCCTTGATAAACCTGCCCCAGAAAGTCAGTTCAGCTGTATGTTTCTTGAATGCATGCATCCCTTTGTTCACAGCTTACAGTTGCTCATATGAAGCCTAGGGAATGCAATTATAAATATGCTTCATACCCATGCATGCAAAACAATTGCAGGTGTTTGTGGCCTGTCACGTATGGTTACCCAAATCCAAAACAGATAGGAAGCAGAACATGTTTTTGGCTGGGGGCACAAGGGGAGAGGTAACAGCAGAATGCGCAAATGCGCCGTGGCAAATTTGTGGTCAAACCCACTTCTTGACAAATGAATTTTCTCTGTATCACCATGCTATAAGAAAGTACAAATTTATTGATACGTAAAAAATAGGGATGCACCGAATCCAGGATTCGGTTCGGGATTCGGCCAGGATTCGGCCTTTCTCAGCAGGATTCGGATTTGGCCAAATCCTTCTGCCCAGCCGGACCGAATTAGGGAAATTGCATGACTTTTTGTCACAAAACAAGGAAGTAAAAAATGTTTTCCCCTTCCCAGATTCGGTTCGGTATTCGGCCAAACATTCTCAAAGGATTGGACGGTTCGGCTGAATCCAAAATAGTGGATTCGGTGCATCCCTACTTGTTATACAAATGGTTTGGTTCCAAGTTGTTAATGCTATGCATGTTAACTGATGTCATGTGTTATGGTTAGTAAATAACAAATAACTGCATACAATTCAGTTATAACCATCATGTTCTATACCTGAACCTTTTATGGGCTAGTTATATAAACAGAATGCCTTGTAGCAATTTGCAGTTTTTTTCAAGGGGTTCACAACCAAACACTAAAGGTTCCCAGGTTCTATCTTATCATGTCCCACTCTGAAGTTACCAGTGGTTAAACACACGAAGAAAAGAAAGTGAGGCTCATTTCCAGTAGAAAAATGCAACGTTTCGGGTCACACAGTACCCTTTATCAAGCATATCAACCTTATTGTGTGACCCGAAACGTTGCATTTTTCTACTGGAAATTAGCCAATAAAATGTACAATTTCACAGAACCAAGCTGTCAGAGTGCTGCGGTCTTTTGGATGTTGCATATGCTTATAACCCATGGCAGAGTAGGTAATGGACTGCTAAGCACCTGGTTTTGAAGGAGAGAAAAACAGAGGTGAGCGCTTCATAATTGTGTGGAATTAATATTAAAGTGTGGCAGAATCTGCAAATGGTTCTTGTTAATCAGAAACATGCAGTGTTATTAAAGCACTAATGCAGTTATCCTGCTTGGTTCCCACATTCTTTTATTATTAACATGTATTTCTATAGCGCCAACTTATTTCGTAGCGCTCTGTGCTTTTATATACATTTTAGGCATATTAATACTATATGTATCTGGTTTTCTGGATGAGTATTTTCTGGATGAGTAATTTGAGGCACCATACCTTAACTCTACTATTAAAGGGATACTGTCATGCGAAAAAAGTTTTTTTCAAATGCATCAGTTAATAGTGCTGCTCCAGTAGACTTCTGCACTTAAATTAATTTTTCAAAAGAGCAAACATTTATTTTTATATTCAATTTTGAAATCTGACATGGGGCTAGACATTTTCTCAATTTCCCAGCTGCCTATGGTCATGTGACTTGTGCCAGCATTTTAGGAGGGAACTGCTTTCTGACAGGCTGTTGTTTTTCCTTTTCAATGTAACTGAATAGAATGCAGTGGGACATGGGTTTTTACTATTGAGTGCTGTTCTTAGATCTACCAGGCAGCTGTTATCTTGTGTTAGCGACTTAATATCTGGTTACCTTCCCATTGTTCTGTTGTTAGGCTGATGGAGGGAAAAAGAGGGGAGGTGATATCACTCCAACTTGCAGCACAGCATTAAAGAGTGATTGAAGTCTATCAGAGCACAAGTCACATGACTTGGGGCAGCTGGGAAATCGACAATATGTCTAGCCCCATGTCAGATTTCAAAATGAAATATAAAAAAATCAGTTTGTTCTTTTGTGAAATGGATTTCAATGCAGAATTCTGCTGGAGCAGCACTATTAACTGATGCATTTTGAAACAAACGTTTTTTTTTCCCATGACAGTATCCCTTTAAAAAAAATATAAGTGAAAAAATAACTCTGATATGGATTTATGCACGTTAGTTACAAGCATGTACAACAAAGCGGAAATACATTAAAATACATTTAGAATTATTTGCTTAAAATTGACTCTATGGGAGATGGTACTCCCATCAGAGCTTTCTGAATAATGGGTTTCTGGATAAGGGATCCCATTCCTGTTTATTGATTTTATTGAGGGTAAAAATACGATTGTAGTTGCAGGATTAGATTTGATATTTTGTAAAAAAATTATAAGGTCTAACTATTCCATTCGTATTTTGTCCACGTGCTTGAATGGCAATTAAGGAAATCATATTGTTGGAGCATTTTGGCAGTGTACACTTCCATATTACAGAGGATTCTTTAATAAGTAAGTTTTATAGACTGTTTTTATAGACTGTCATTGTGAGCATGTTATATCACACAAATGAACCTGGGCTTTCAAATAATTGAACTTCTTTTTCTCACTTTTGTACAGTATATTTGATACAGTATATTTGATACAAAGTGCAGTCAGAGAAAAATAATTGTTGCCTAAGGACATGCATGTTTTGTAATAAACAGATAAGCACTGTGAGTGATGTAGTACAATATATAGGAACTTACAGATCTATTTATTTCACAAGGAAAAAGCAAAATAATTGTTTGGCTGCTTCATGTCGCTGCATTTGACAGTCACTGTTTTTAATGTTTTGTTGTAATGCTCTACATTTTACAATGTAGGAGTTAGAGCTATTTTATTGGCACTTTCTATGTAACCCTTTTCCGGAGTGAAAAGTCTCATCAAGTTTTGTAATTCAAATTCCAGTTATTTTTTTTTTATAACAGAAATATGATCACATAATTCTTACGGAAAGAATGATTTATCTAGAGTGAGAAAGTTTAACTGAGCAGTTACAATAGTTAGTGCCTGGTAAAATCTTATTCATTTGCAATTTGTGCCACCATTTTTGATTTATGCTGCTTAGTTACCATCAAGTACAAGGTACTGTTTTATTAATACAGAGGAAATCATAAAAAAAGGGATGGTCTTCCCTAAGTTTGGAGCATTTTGGATATCAGGGTACTCAATAAGAGATCCCATACCTGTATAAAAAATTATTAATATTTGTTAAGAATTCTTTCTCCCCCATGTGATAAGCATAACAATATTAGTGTTAAGGCAGTGTTCCTGTTTCATGCTTTGCATGTGTTTGACTACTTGGTTAATGTGACAATCCATTAAAACTTTTGTGATTGTCAGAAACGTTAAAGGGATACTGTCATGGGAATTTTTTTTTTCAAAATGCATCAGTTAATAGTGCTGCTCCAGCAGAATTCTGCATTGAAACACATTTCTCAAAAGAGCAGATTTGTTTATATTTCATTTTGAAATCTGACATGGGTCTAGACATTTTGTCAATTTCACAGCTGCCCCAAGTGACGTGACTTGTGCTCTGATAAACGTCAATCACTCTTTTCCCCCCAGCAGCCTAACAAAAGAACAATGGGAAGGTAACCAGATAGCAGCTCCCTAACACAAGATAACAGCTGCCTGGTAGATCTAAGAACAACACTCAATAGTAAAAACCCATGTCCCACTGAATTCTATTCAGTTACACTGAGAAGGAAGAACAGCCTGCCAGAAAGCAGTTCCCTCCTAAAGTACTGGCACATGTCACATGACCTGGGGCAGATGAGAAATTGACAAAATGTCTAGCCCCATGTCAGATTTCAAAATTGAATATAAAAAAAATCTGTTTGCTCTTTTGAGAAATGGATTTCAGTGCAGAAGTCTACTGGAGCAGCACTATTAACTGATGCGTTTTGAAAGAAAACATGTTTTTCCATGACAGTATCCCTTTAAGATACATGCAAAAAGATTGAACTGGTAATAATCCATCTTGATTCAACAGTCTGAGCCTTGGAAATCAGCTACTACATTTCTACATGTTGTTTAAACAACATTGGGCCAGATTAAAGTCAATATAGATGATGTTATCTCATGATTGAAACATGAAAACTCATAGAACAGATTCAATTTGAGGAGGAAAATTTTTTAATCCAATTTAGTTCCAGGTGTTTCAATAGAGTTTTCATATGTTAAACTATGAGATAAGTATTTCTGAACTAAATATCAAATTGCATTTCATCCATGATTTTCTCTGTGTTCATATTTTTTCTCACTGAGCTGGATCTGGCATACATCAGTGAACCTTACGAGAAGAGCAAAGTAATCTTATGCTAGTTCTTAATCTGCATTTGCAGGCCAAGAAAGGCTGATATGCTGTCTTCTGACCCAAAGCACTCCATTCACACACATGGAGTGATTTTTCATGCACAATTTCACACTTTTCCGCTTTTGCCCCCAAATGCAGGAGAAGAAAAGGCAGATTGTGCCACTGGCCTTAGTTGAATTGAGACAAACAAAACCAAATTACCAAATGACTTTACTACAGAAACATAATGTGTATTTAGGCCTGTGCAAAACATAAAATAGGATCATTATGGACCATGCCCATGTGGCGTGCTAAATTCTAGCATTATACACAGAGGTAAAGATTCAATTCAGTAAAATAAAGTTTTATCATGGGAAAATTCATGAGTGAGATTCAATTTGAGATGCAATTAAATTCTGAGAAACTTATGTATTATTATTATTATTATTATTATTATTAATAAACTTATGTACAGTGTATTATGTGAAAACTCGGGGGAATGTTTTTCTCCTCAAATTATTTTTCACATGAGATAACTGTTTATCAGTGAATTGAATCTGGCACATAGCATAGGATTTGTTTCTCCATCATGGCCTCTTAGTCCTGCAAGTGTCACATTCTATTTTGAGTAATCAAATGGAGTTACCAAGGGTCAAATAGTAAATTAGAATTATCAAGTGTCAAATTTCCCACATTCAAACTGTAATCCCCTTTTTGAATGTAAATTAGATTGTAAGACTTATCACGCCTGGACCATAGAAATAGCCATCATTTGAATAGTTGCCACCTTAAACCTGCCAAGTTCATGTACAAGTAGAGGTCCGTTGAGCCATTTGTAGTTGTTAGTAGCCTTTCTGATAATCAAGATTTTTTTGGGAGAAAAACTTGATTCATACAAATCGAATATGATTTGAATTTTTGGGTCAGATCCATTCGACTGAATATTAGACATTTGATTTTTTTTCTTAAATAGCCTCCTAGTTGAATTGTAAGTGTATTCGAATTTTAAAAAATCACATGAATTCGAAATCCGACCTTTGATAAATGGGCCTCCCCATGTAAATATGTTTTCACTTCTCTTTAGATAGGTTTTTCAAGGATGCTCTATACACAGTTCAGTACTCTTGTTCAGTTACAGGGCAACTTTTCAGCTGCAAAAAACACCAAAATATTCCTCTTTAAATAAGAATGTTAATTAGAAAATGTGTTCTGCTGGGCTTTGCTAAAATGCCTGTGACCCAATTCATTGCTCTTTCGGATGTACTGCCATCCTGCAAATTCATTCCACCGTCCAAAGTAAATTACTTTATTTAATGGAAGATAATTAAAACCTTGAACTGTGCCGTACTTGCTTGTGATGGAAACAACGCATTGAAGAAATATGATGAGCCCACTAATCTATAGCAGATTTTGCTTCTGTAACCCTGCTAGGGGAATAGGGAATTACTGAGCAAATAAAGAAACAAAAAACTGCAGAAAGTTATCATATCAAATTAAGTACATCTTAGTATATTATGAAACCAGTCTTCTGGTTTCCTTGAGGACCTAATTGGCCATTCTGATAAATGTATAAAGATTATTTAACACTGCAAGTGCAGAGTGCAGTTTCAGAAGAATATTTTTACTAATAATGCAGTTATTAATTGCAGCCAAGTGGGGAGTTGCGCCTGCCACAATTGCACCCAGTGCATCAAAACAAATAAAATTGCATGTACACGGGGTAGCAATTTGTGAGCATGTATGACGTTTTGCTCTGATCTAATGACACAATTTACTGTGGGCAACCTGGGATTACTACAGGTATAGGACCTGTTATGCAGATTGATCTGGACCTAGGTTTTTTATGAATATAAATCTCTATAAAAAATGATTTAAATATTAAATAAACCCAACAGGATTGTTTTGCCTATATTAATTACATCTTGGTTGGGAAAAAAGTCCAATGTACTGTTTTGTTATTACAGAGAAACATGTCTATGGGAGATCACATTCCCATAATTCACAGCATTCTGGATAAAGGGTTTCTGGATAACAGATCCCATATCTGTACCATGTTCAGGGTGGAGGTAGCGACAGGGTTCTGCAGGACAGACACAAAGGCATTTGGTGAAACTATGTGGCAGGGCAAAGAATATATTTGGACACAAGTACCTTTAATGAAGTTGCTGTTTTTGAAAACAACTTCTTATATCTCTGGGTCGCTCTTTGATTTTTGTTTCTGCATTTGTTGTCCGGCAATACAGGTTGTGGCAAGATTAAAATGCCTTAACAATGAAAGGGTTGATACCATAATATATATCAGATAAGTAGTGATGGGCAAATCTACCCCGTTTCGCTTCGCCGAAAAATGAGCGAATTTCGCTGGAAATTCGCTAATTGGCGGAACAATTCGCGAAACGACTCGTTTTTTTGTCGAATTTTCGCTAATCGCCGGAATTCGCCCCTGGCTAATAAATTCGCCCATCACTACAGATAAGTAGGATTTTGCAAAAAGGAAATACTTTCAGGTTAATGTAACTGCAAATCCATTACATGCATATGGTTTGGCAATGACTTTTCATTCTGTATAGATTAGAACAGTCTGACAACAAACACAAAAGCTATTATGATGAATAACTTCAGTTCATTCTCACCGAAAGGCCTTTTTTCGAGTTGGTTGAACCTTATAAAACCATTTAGTCATAAATCCAGGTCTTGTTTGGCAACAAGTGCAACTACAAGGGGCAAAAGGCAGTGGATCCCCTGCAGAGAGTACAACCCATGTGCCATTAGCCTAAGGGTCTGCTTTATTATTGTATTTTTCTCATTTCCCTGAATCAAACTTTTTAGTGCTCAAAATCTTGTATCAGAATAATTACTCTAAACCATTAAAGGTATTATTCAGTATAAAAATAAAAACTGAGTAAATGGATATGCAAAATAAAAAAATGTTTCTAATAAAGTTAATTAGCCAATTGACGTATAAAGGCTGGAGTGACTGGATATTTAACATAATAGCCAGAACACTACTTCCTGCTTTGGAGCTCTCTTGGTTTCCATTACCAGGCAGTAACTAATCACTAACTTGAGGGGGGCCACATGGGCCATAACTGCTTTTGAATCTGGTCCAATAAAAATTTAAAGGGGAAGTACTTCGACAGTCGAATGATCAAATATTCGAATGAAATTTTATTTTAATCATTCGAATGATTCGATTCGATCGAATTCACTGGTCGAAGTGGTCTTCAAAAACATTAGAAAATTCGAATTCGAATGTTTTTGAAAATTCGATCGAACTTCAATCCTTCATGTGAATTTAGTAAATGGGCCCCTTAAAGTAGCTTTGTGTGATTCAACCTTTGCTTCTCTAAGCCCTGGTGGCACTGGTACAAAAAGCTGAAAAAGCTAAGAAAAGGCACAGGATACACAGCTGATAACAGATAAGCTCTGTAGTATACAATGGGATTCTTCAGAATGTATCTGTTATCTGCTGTGTTTCCTGTGCTTGAATGGCTGCTCCCATGTCTACACAACAACTTGTTTATATAAATTATAGTAGAGTTTCTGAAGCAAAAACACTGATTTTACCAGTGCAGGTAACAGTACATTATGGGGCATATTTACTACTGGTCGAATTTGGAATAGAAAAAATTTGAGTCAACCTTCAAATTTTTTGGGGGGGCCATTTTCAACCGAAAATTTACCTATTTCAATCGAATAGGTGCATTTTTGATAGTCGAAGTAGCCCAAAATTACTTTTAAAAATTCAAATTTTATTCGAAAATTCACTTTGACCCTGAGTAAATGTGCCGCTATAT
>CM044432.1:160517902-160530792 GCA_024363595.1 Xenopus borealis | reverse complement strand
AGCAGTTGATATTAGTTTATATACTGTAATTCTCAGCAGCATCAGAGGAAAGGTATCAAATAATGTATTCATTGTAAAAGTTGGCATTAATCAAGCTCTGCAATGACACTCAGTAGGGTGTGAAACTACTGTACTATACAATAGAGAGAAGTTATACGTAAGAGAGCTGCTCCTGAAAAATATGAGAGGGTGGAAAATGAATGTTTAAGTATGAATCTTAGAAAAAACTGCCATACTGTATGTAAACATAGAGAGCAACCGAGAAAGTGATTCATCCTGGTGTACCAACCTTAAGCAACTGAAAAACCTTTTCCCCCAGAAGATAAAGTAATCATTTCAAAGCTATATCACTAAATCTCTTGCATACAGATAAGGAAGTGTCAGTTATGCAAACGAACCAAGCAGAAAGAGACAGAGGAAGTGCAGATTCTGGTGCTTTTCCTGTGACAAACTGAGGGGGATTTGCACCATAAGACTGTTTCAGAAAAGGAAGTTTGCTATAAAATACATAACGTGAGTCACATGTTGATTGAAAACAAGATAACCACTTTGTGTTTTTTACATCAAGACAAGTTACCTTATTTCCAAAGCCAGGGAAGAATTGATTTTCCAGCCTTCTCCAGAGTGGTGAAAAAGTGCTGATCCTTCCTTTCGAAGGAGTTTGTCTGAATTATTTACCATCAGTCTACTCAGAGTGAGTTCCCCTTCTCTGAAAAGCAATAAGACAAGCAAGCCAGAATTTAGTTGATGCTGTGTGTTGTTAATCCGCAAAGTTTATATGGTTTTGGAAGGATTATTTCTACACAAATAAGCAAGATTTATAAGCAGTGTTGGAGCTGAATCATATTTCCTAAGATAAGTCAAATCCCCACTCCCCCAACAACAGACTCACTTTCTTATTTTATCACATTATCTTACATATGCAATTTATCATGAATAATGTGTATTAAAACAAGGTAAAGTGTGTTCATGTCTATAGCTGACATCAGCAGAAAAGTCAGTGAAGGGGGGTATGTAAATGGAATGACATACTCTTGAGATGTTTAAGACTTATTCCTGCTTCAAGAAGAACTAAACTAAAACAAAAGCTCCCATCCACTGCCTTCAATTGCCCCCTGTTCCCTCCTCACAAAGACTATTATAAGAAAATTGTCCCATATGATAAACCTTGTATGCTTCAGCAAGTTCCATGTTGGATACAGAAGATGGCACTTCTGACCTCTGCTGTACCACTCTGCATCTATAGGTCAGTTTTACAAATGGGAACCGTTTTTATTGTAATAGGTTCTGCAGGGAAGGGGGGGGGGGGTGGAGGGCAGTGAATGGGGGTTTGTGGGGGTTTAGTTCTCCTCTCAGCATATCCAATTGTTTATTATTCTTTGCTCTAAATGTCAGGTAATATGTAAGGTAATATGGGCCACAAACAGGTGATTGTATAAATAATCTTTAAAATGTGTTAATACAAGTAGCATGGAGTTCATAAGTTTTATTTTAAACTGTTTCAAAGAATGAATAATACACCAGATTTTAGTTTCAATGCAAGGAAATGACATACAAGGGAAACATAACACAAAACATACTTTCCACCCAAAACCTAGAATTTTAAAACGATTTGTAACTAACCTTGCCTAGGGTTACCAAATTTCAATTAAGGCAAGTTGGGGAGCATTAAAAAAATGCAAACACCATTAATATGACTCAAAAATGTAAGCTTCCATTCAACACTACAGTAAAACAGTTTACTGTATAAATGTAATTTTTGCATTTTTTCATGCCAGCTACCAAGTATCTAAAAATGTCTCAACAATATATTATTAAAGTTTTAACTTCCCCTTATTATTTGAACTTTTAAAAATGAAAATATAGAATAAAATGTCTAATATTATCATTACGCTTCTTCATGCTGAAAAAGAAACAAACTTTTCCATTGAAAGTATAGTAATTGCACCTGTAGTACAACTTCAGCTGTTAGTATTTTATTCACATTGCAAAAACCACACAGGCAAACTTTTTATTTAGTTAATATACACCTGTATTCAAAGCAAGCTCATGTAAAAGGGACTGTATTGGAGTTGCATTATGCCTATTATTGTTT
Source organism: Xenopus borealis (assembly GCA_024363595.1). NCBI lineage: Eukaryota > Metazoa > Chordata > Amphibia > Anura > Pipidae > Xenopus > Xenopus borealis. Next base: position 160,528,697 of record CM044432.1, on the reverse strand, counting down.
AATTGAAATGTAGGGAATCAGTGCAAAAGCATTGCACTTATCCCTGTAAGGGCAGAAGCACAGAGTCAGTGTCCGTGTGTTGTACGCTGTTACCTAGCAACCAGCTATTCAGTGATCTCAGTGCAACAGGAAGTGACACAGCAGCTAAGGGCTGGCAGGAAAAGGAAATCATAGATATAAATATATAGGAAAAGGCAAACTATTTTCAATACAAGCATCACTAAGCCCTCAGCTGATAAAGTGCTGGTGTTTATCATCAGTCGTCTGTGTAACTGTTTGATTTGCAGTTAACTTAAATTATCACTTCTAATGCTGATTCAGTTCACCTCCTTATTGACTTCAGTGCATTTTGGGAGATTTTCCACTTTCACTCATCACTACTCACAATTGCCCCTCCCTTGAACTACATGGTAATCAGCTCTACCCTGCTGGTGCAATCACAGGCCAGGTGGTTATATCTCAAAAAGGCTGCAGTGTTTCCAAGTGATAATGGCCTTGTCCATAATTACATTTTGGGTTAAGTGGCACGTTACACTTGAAATTATTATTTATATTATTGTGTAGACTGATATAGTTGTGGAGATATCAGAGGTACTTTAATGCTGCTGCGGTCACATTTTATTTCCTGGAACGTGCTAGGCAAAAGCCTCCTAGATATTAGAGATATTGTATACACCCGACACAACAAAAACTCTCACAATGTCCCTGGCAGAATCACATCACAACAAAACACAGACATCTTTTTTCTGAGGTAAGAGCACCCTTTGCTCATCTTAATAACAGTAGTTTTCCTAAACTGTTCTCAGACAAAATTCCTGCAATTTGTCACAACATTTTCTCCTGGTAAGAAACTCCTCATGCCGCTCACATCTACTGTTCTGGTATGTTTCATGGAGTTGCCAGACTAGAACAAATATATTGCATTTAGTATCTCCATAAGACATATATTTTCTCATAAAAATAATAGTTTTGTAAAAAAATATATTGGGAATAATTATTTACCGTGGCAAATTATGTTTACACGTTAATACACTGAATAGTTACAGAATCTTAATCTCAATATGAGTGTATTGTGTGGGTGGTTGAACAGTTTTCTCGCTTTATTTAATGTGGCATTCAATTTAGTTAGATTTTTCACTGCAGGTCTAATTGTTTTTTTTTTTTTAAGTTTAATAAGCTGCAACGTTCCTGTGTGCAGAAGCCTACCAGTACAAAAATAGAATCTGTGCTTTGGGTTTACTGTATGTTTAAAAGGAGATAAGTACAAAATAAATGCAAGGAGAATGGGAATCCTCTCAGTTTGTGTACCATGAAGGGTCATTTTATGACTTTAGTTTTCCTTACTACCCAAGTGAGATTCACATGAAGGCAATAAAAGGGTAGACGATCCCAGGTTGCTGTGGAGCAGCTGTATGTGGGCCTTGGTACCTGAAGCAATGGAGAATTCAATCCAAGCACAACTGCATAAACTAATATTTAAAAATTTTTAAGATGTTCATATGCAAAAACAGGAACAGTGTCTGTCATACTGATGCATCTGAATCTCTGCAATAAAGCAATATAAGGTTTATGTTGTTTACCAGAAAGGAAAAAGGAAAAGTAACAGTTCCAGGAAATGTCAGCTTAAATTGTTGGTTCTAACAGGAATCCCCCAAAAATCTACTGAAACAGGTCTATTAAATAAGCAGTCATGCAGGAAACAAGAGTGGAGTTGTTAACATGCCATATAAGAAATATCAGGAAGACAAGCTGATAAGGCATTCTGATGTTACACCCTAATGGCTGACACTAAAATAAGCTGCCTATGCCAAAGGTTGAATATGTCTGTGAAAGTTCTTATGTCATCCAGGTCACTGTATATCTATATTAATAAGTCAAATCAAATGAACTAGCTGTATTTTTTGCTGTATTTTATTTCTCTTGAAGACACTATGCTAGTCATCTGTCGGCTTTCTCTTCAGAAGAGAGAAAAAAATACAGAAAGTCCAGTTGATTTGACATTACTATACATGGCAAAGGTGCAAATAACTTTTAATTGACTGTACAAAGGAATGGAGATTATAATTATAATTTGTCCACATTGCCCTTATTTAGTCTAAGGACATGCACTTTGACTCCGAAGTTCAGGGACTTAATATATGGGCTCTAAGGGGTGGAACTTTTCACCCTATAGCTATTCCAACTAGTGTACCCGAGTAAATGAGCCCTGACATCGAATGATGCACCTGCTCACTAGATGTTTTACTTGCAGCTCAACTATTTGCAGTCCCAAAAGGGAACCAAAGAATTCCCTGGAATCGGTATGCATGCTGCATATAGCAGAGACAGAACTTTGGCAGCATGGAGCATCATCCTCTGGTAGTCCTCTTCCTTGAGCATTACTTCAGAGGTGCAAAGAAAGTTCGACGGGCAGAAAGGCGCTCCTGGGTTCTGTTCTTTAAGTCTACTCAGGGCAGCCATGCACCTATAACTGAGACACAAGTCCTTAGTATAAGGGTTCCAATATACTTGTGCTGCTACCCACCATAAATGGCCACTCCTGATTCCAAGAAATTTTGTAGACAGGCAAATAAAATAGCAAATTTAGTTTCACTAAAAACCCTAATTACTTTTTTTGTGGCTAGTAGAAGTGTTGAGTTAATTACCATCTTTCCAATCTGGATATGTGAGATTAACTTGATGATGTTGTAAGGGAACTGGATGATATCCAAGTAACATTCTTGAAGTGATAGGAAGTGCTCAGAAACTGGCAGACTCTATAATATACTAAAGCCTCTTAGAGCCAGTCTGTTTTTTTTTTTTTTTCATGGAGAAACATTTGTGTTCTGTGGCTTTGACTATTGTTAAACAAAAGAAACAACAGAAGGCTTTAGACTTGGAAAGCAACCAATCTGTCACAAGCCACAGCTTTGTAATTGCTGAAGTTAATTAAGAAGGAGGGCAATGCTATCTGAATTGTGCACGCTCCCATTTTCTTGTAACAGAAACCACAGTTTTTTTGTCTTTTTTTAATGTGTCCCTCTTTCCCGACACAAGCAGGTGCAAGGTCTTGGTGGTGTGAGGAAACTGGCAGTTGGCACACCATGGTGAGAGGTGCGTGAGCATGCAACACCCAAGGGACACAATGACTCTAAGGAAACTGACAAAGGGAACTGGGCACCTGCACTATTAATTGTTATTATTAGCACTGTGACTGGTAGTTCTCCTTGCCTGACCAAACTTTATCATCATGTTTATTTCCAGTTTATAATGCTAAGCACAACATTTAAACCACTTGTTACATGTCTCTCTGATTCTGTCTTCATGCTGAAATGATGTTTCTTGTAAAACTGAGAGGTATTCTAAATGCAGTATGGACAGGATCAAGTTGCTACATATTGGGCTGGGTGCTAAGAGCCAGAGCATGGGCCAGGTGCTAGGAGGCACACTCTGGGTCAGGCTTACCTCTCAACATTTGAAAAATGTAAAGAGGAACAACAACATTAGCTGCTTATATTAAGTTTCAGAAACTGTGTATCTTTTCTGGTGTCAGTGAGGGTGATCAAAGTGAAAAGTGACATTTCAGTAAGAAACCCAGGATTGCGGACTGAGCTGTCAAATTCAGGACTGTTCCTCAGAAAAAAGTTGAGAGGTATGGCAGGTGCTATGAGCCACAGCATGGGCCGAGTGCTTGTAGCCACAGCACGGGCCATGTGCTAGAAGCCACAGTATGGATGTGTTGCTAGTAGCCACAGTATGGGCCAGGTGCTAGGAGTAACAGCATGGGCTGGGTGCTAAAAGCCACAGTATTTGTCAGGTGCTAGGAACCACAGTATTGGCCAAGTGCTAGGATCCACAGTATTGGCCAGGTGCTAGAAGCTACAGTACTGGCCACGTGCTAGGAGCCACAGTATGAGCCAGGTGCTAGAAGCTACAGTACTGGCCAGGTGCTAGGAGCCACAGTATGAGCCAGGTGCTAGGAGCCAGAGTATTGGCCAGGTGCTAGGAGCTACAGCATGGGCCATGTGCTAGGAGCCCAAATATGGACTGGGTGCTAGGAGCCATAGTACGATAGAAGCAAAATATGGGCTCGGAGCTAGAAGTCATAGTATGGGTTCTATTAGCCACAGCATGGGCCATGTGCTAGGAGGCACAGCATGGGCCAGTTGGTTGGAGCTAAAAAAATCAGATTGGTCAGCCTTTCAAACTAATTTACAGTAAATAACACACCCAAACATACATACATTGTTAAATAAACAGGAAATAACCCATAATGATTCATTGTGTTTTGTTTCTATAAAGACAAAACTGTTTCTTTGAAGGCAAAACTTTTCATGACATAGTTCATAGAGTAACAATAGAGGGCCCCTTGGGCAGAAAATACCCTTTGTGAAACACAGATAGTTAGTATTAGATAGTTTTATAAATGGATAACTGGTCTTATCTAACACACCACAACTCTCATAATCTTGGTTTTCACCTTACTTTTTTGGAAATAGTTTCCTCTATTAAGTGGATCAGTTAGGCGTTGTGTGGAAATTTTCAGAGTAAAAGATTCAACTTGATGGATGTGTTTTTGGTCGCCCTCAGCTACCATGTAACTATCACAGTGAAAGGGCTGGAGGGGCACTTGTTAAACTGACATTATTTATGCATTTTTTCCCCGGTTGGGGGCCACAGGTTTAGTGCATTTCCCAATACCCAGCCCTGAATATATATATAGTCAGACTCCCATTCCTCCTTTGTTTCTGGTTCTATAGTATCCTACTCTTTGTGTTCCTATAAGTCAAGAGTACCCTTATTGTGAGACTTCCCTGCAATTCTTTATCTGTTCAGGACTCTCTTTGTCTTTATACTTCTTTGTTTCTCTCAGCCCCTATGTGTGTTTCTTTGTCTCTGTCTTCATGTTGGGTTGTATGCTTTTCTGCCTCTCCATTTCTCTTGTCTTGCTCTCAGCCATTTACTTATTGCTTTTCTTTTTTGCTTACTGATCACTTGACGTTTTTACACCCATGTGAATGTTGCCGGTAGCCTATGTGTCTTGCAGTTGAGAATCATTTTCACAACAAAATTTTCTCATCTCACATTTGGTCCAGAGACTAGAACCAGATACGTTGCTGTGTTAGTGAAACCATTAGTACTGCTGATTAAGCAGTTTCCTTTGGAACAGCCTGTTAGTTTCAGTATGTAGTTATGGTTGTGGGTGTATATTAATGCACATTAATTAATGATTCTAAATGATATATTAAATAAAGTGGGGGTCATTTATAAAGTTTGAACATTGCATATTTCTTCACATATGGTTGTATTGCCCATGTTTTTTCCCTCAATGGTAATATATTGCACTACTCTGCCGGTCTTTCCGTTTTCTGCGAATTTGCATTTTAAATACATTTCCGCAAATGAGATGGGTGTTTGCGTGCGTGCACCCACTGTGCGAGGTTGTTGTGTGCGAAAATAGCGCTGACAGTAACTTTAGTTCGCAATTTGTGAAACTGTTTTGCAAAGTTGTAGCATAATTCAAAAGCAGAGTGTGCACATCAATATTCACGATTTTTGACATATTAAAAAAGCTCTTATGGACATTCAAAGTGTGAAAAAAATCGCAATTCTGTTTGCACTCTCTTATTCAGCTTTATAAATTTAACCCTGTGCAGGGCAAATATATTCATTGTGTGAACCAATCTGCCCTGCGCGATGTTTATAAATGAGCCCCCATGTGTTTTATGCAAAACTGAGCCCAAGCCTGCCTTCTCATTACATCATGTGTGTAATACAGTGCCAAGGTACCTTAGGAGCAATATGCAGCTCTTGCTGAACTACAGTCCCCAGAATCCCTTAACAGCTTGACAATTTTTACTTCTCAGGGGTTATTGGCAGTTGTAACTCTTCAACGTCTGGGTGGCAGTAGAACACAGTATAGACAAAATGTGAGAAATGAAAACCAGAGCAGGTAGTTCTGATTTTGTTCCCCACGTCTAGACAGCTGCTTTGTTTTAGTACAGGACTGGTTAAGGTCTTGAATGTCTGATCTTTTTGCATACTGCATTATTCATTCTCATTACTGTTATAGTTATCCACCACATCTGACTACAGTCATTGAGTGGATCCCGGGAGTTGTAGTTGCCCCAGGAGCTAATATGTCGGTAGCAGCAGGTAGGTAACGGACAAAGAAAGTTAACAGACAGGTGAGTGGCTGTGGAATGTCATGAAAAAGGAATATTTGCAGAGAAGCATGAGTGGCCTGCCTGACAACAGTGATGGTTTCATAGGTTTTTCTCTGACCAATGCCCTCCTGTAAACTTCTCTATTCCTATGAGCAGTTTTGCGCAAGGCACAGGGGAAATTATCGTGACAAGAAATCAGTGGCAGGGGGATCCTTTGTGTTCCATACATACAAGCAAAGCATGGCAACATCCCACAGGCATACCGGTGTCACTCACTGACAACCTATCTATGCATGTAGCCTGTCTTATACAACAACAGCAGCAGCAGCACACAATACATGAGACCCCTTTCCATGTCACTGTGCAAGAGGGTCCAGTCTATTGCCCTATAACTGTTGTTAAACTGCATCTCAAAGCACCCACCATGGTTATTAGAGGGTGATGAGAGTTGCAGTTTGGAAGGGCTGCAGGCTGGCCGTCCTTCTTCTGGACAGTACAAGTAAGCAAACAGCAGAAAACCCAATCTCCCCTTTGCATTCAGCACTTTGCATTACCCATTGAGTTGAGAGTCCTGATGCTCTTCGGTTCTCGTAATCTCTTTCGTTTTATAAAAGATCAGAAGGATGCTGATGGTGCAGATAGTCCATCTCTTCTTTACTGAACGCATGTCTTATTACCAAACCCCTTTGTTTTAGAGGGAGGCAACAATTCTTAAAATTGTGGAAAACCAAGGGTAAGAAACAGCAGAGAAAAATGATGACAAGTTGGTGTGTAGAATGTATTCCTTTGTGCAGAAACTACTTGGCAATAGGTCCTCAGGTTTTAGGGTGCCATAAGGGTGTCAGGCTGCAGTCTCACAGCCACTACAGGCAGCAGCAGCACCAGCAGCTTCACTTCTTCTACCCTCACAATAAAGTCTGTGCTGAGCTGCCTTATGGGCGGGGATGGAAACAGTGCACGAGCAGGCAGGGCTGCTGGGTCCTAACTCTTACGGGGATTAAAGAGTTTTTACTCTAAGATCAGATGGAGAGATCACACGCTCTGCTGATTATCTGTAATCCCTCTTGTTGCTGATCCACCACACTTAGCTAATGACTTTGCCTATATGTATTCAAACTTAGAAACAGTATCATCTGTCAGATCTGATTGGAACACAAAGGTAAAAATATATAAATATGTCTATAATAATAATAATATATATATATATATATATATATATATACACACACAAGTATATCAGTTTAATCATGTAATAATATCAGAAAACTATGCACTGTTGAAAGTACATTATTGGAAACCCAGTGAAATACAAGGTAAAAATATATAAATATGTCCATTATAGAGAGTGTATACAGGGCCGCCATTAGAAATCCTGGGGCCCCGCCCCACTCCAGATCCAGCCCACTCCACATTAAAAGACTACACAGACATCAGCGCTAAAAAAAGGTAAACCCCTCACACTCACAAGTTATAAAAAGCCACCGATAGTCAGGACCCCCTTATAAGTAAAAAAAAAAACTGTAGTGCCAGGGCTCCCATAAAAGTAAAAAAAAAAACATTGGTGCCAAGGGTCCCTCTCACAAGTTTAAGAAAAATGGGGCCCCAGAGAATATTATTTAAGAAAACATTGGTGGCAGGGGACAGTAAGGTAACTAGAGGGGGGCGGGCCCTGGTGCAAGATGTGCAGCCGGAACCCTCACCCCACTCCGTATGTGATTCTCTGTAATGAACCTGCAATAATCCGGCTGGAATCAGCAGTGCGTAAACTGCCGGGGGCCCTGAGGGGATGCGGGCCCTGGCCCAATTGCACCCCCTGCTCCCCTCGTAGTTATGCCACTGGCAGGGGCCTATAGAGTATTAAAACAATTGAAAAAATAATAACCCACACTGGGGAATTGAACTTGTGGCTGCAGGACTTCACCTTCTTTTGGGACTTTGGGTCTTTTCACTGCTACAGGACTTCAATTACAGCTATTTTCATGGCTTCAAGTCTTTTCTTTGCTTCAGGACTTTGGCTGGTCGGCTCTTCCGCATTTTGCCTTCGGAGGGGCAGCACGGCTTTGACACTGTCAAGGGGGGCCCGGCTCTTTAAAAAATTGCAGCACTACCAGGTCCCCCTTCAGTATATATATATATATATATATATATATATATATATACACACACACAATATATATCAGTTTTAATTGTGTAACTATATCAGTAGAAAATAGTTACTGTTGAAAGTACATTATTGGAAAACAAGTGAAATACAAAGTTGACTTTTTCATTTAAAAAAATGAAAATTCTGAAATAAAACTGCAAAATAATCCTACAGACTATATTTTAACCAAGTAAAACATACAAAAGGCTATAAATATGCTATAATAGATAAGATAATGTAATGAAAAAAAAAGAGACATTCTAGTTCTGTTTTTTAACAAGACAAAATAGAAAGGGGGTGATGAAGTCTAGGTTGAAGGGATATTTAATTTTGAAACAGTTTCACTGGAAATCATTCTATGGAAGTGGAGTGGAAACATCAAGTGATCCATGCATTCTTAGGTGAACCAGCATTTTGCCTGCTGGAGGCTCAGTCAGATATTGGTTAGAAAGGTGAGGACCTTGGTTGTAAACCAACAAGCCCGCAGTGGCACTGTGTAACCTGATCATTGGGCTGACAGCAGATGAATGAAACATCTTTTATATATGGACATATTATAGGGTGCTGGGCTAATGTGTTGCTTGAACACCAGATCAATGATCAGAAACAATATGGAGATCTGTCAAGAGAGGACCACATCAACTGGTTTAAAGTAGTCCTCTCCAAAAGAAATTCCTAGCCTGCCTTATAGATATCTGACTGTTTTTCTACCAGATATTGATCTAGCAGACCATTGGAAACGCCCCTACTCAATGTTCCCTCTTAGCTGGGTGCTCGTATGCGCACACACAAATTCTGAGGCCAGTGCGCACAATTCTGGTGAGCACAACACATTTTGTGTGAGGGCACAGTAGGGCCATAATTCACCATTTACTTTACGCGTTTTTTTACTCTGTTTTTTCAGCAAACTGTGTTTTATACAACATAATAAATATGCCCCATCATTTTTGACCTGCACACACTGTTTTTTAAAAGTGAAAACACAGGTTTAGAAAGTGTGCACACAAGAATTGTTTTGCACACACAGCCTAGACAAAATTAGAGGGAACATTGCCCCCACTCCTCCAAGGCCTCTGCTACCCCAACTGAATGTGGCGGTACCATATTGTAAGCCTATATTGGCCCATGTACAGGATGGCTAGCTTCACTCTGAATCACTTCCAGAGAGGAAAGGATGGACAACTTAAAATACTGTATTAAAGGAGAACTAAACCCTTAAAATGAATATGGATAAAAATGCCATATTTTACATATTCAACTTATTGAAACAGCCTAAAGGTTCAGCATCTCTATAGTGGTAATGCCCCAGGCCTGCAACATTTTCACAGGAGTTCCCCATTTTGTCAGTGACACTGCACATGCTCAGTGTGCTTCTGAGAAGCTAGGAGTTGTTGCAAATAATTTGGCAGAAATGTAGATTTGCCTGTCATAAAAGCCCAAACCATAATTTACAACATTTCTAGATACTAGTCAAGCTTTATTTCTCCTTTAAATCAGTGGTATGAAAAATGCAGTGAAACAGATTTCATTGATGCTGTGTTTTAGAAGCCTTTTGGGAGGCTCACAGCACAGCTAATGTAGCTTTGATTGATCAAAGTGTGCTTATTTTACAAATCTAACAATGTTTTCTTTTATTTCAGTTTAACCTTCAAACTGATAAAATGTTTATACGCGTTGTAAATAAATGTTTTGATTCCCGGTTCATTAAAGACAACTGTGGAACTCAACAATCCTTACCCACCTTTAAAGAGCCTCCAGGATAACACAGAAACAAATATAATGTTGCTTGGTATTGCTGAAGTTTTTTAGTTTTTTTTGCTTTCGATAAAAATGCTCATCTAAGAAATGTTGCTGTAAGTATTAAATGTTAAATAATTTATCTGCTTTTTCTTTGCACTCTCGGCATACTCCTGCTCTCTTATCTGCCTCTCTGCGATATCATTGCCGTCATGTGTTTTATTTATTAAAGTGAACCTGGCATGCCTTTATGAATTTGCTGGTTATATACCGGGACGGGCTAGAAATGAACTGAACAACGAATGTGTCAGTACAATCAAGTATACATTTCTAACGTAAAGAAAAAAATTACTATAACTGATTTTACCCAGTAAGACCAAGGTCATGCAAGGGTCCAGGTCAGCCAAATAAAATCACCACTAAATTCTGCATTGAGGGTTTTTTCTCTCAAAAAGTACTGCTAAACTTCCCTTATTTATAATGGAAAATACATTAGTGTGATCCATCTCAATACAGCCTATTGCTGGGAACCTGCTTATTAGCACTGTTTCACTGACCCCACCAGCACTCATTGAAGTTTTGCCTCTCACAAGGACAACATAAGATATAACCATACTTAGTGCATTAGTCCTGAGGAAGGAAGAGGTGCCTTGCCAGTATAATATTACTTTATTGGCTAGGCACCCCAGTACAGGGGCTAGGTTTAGCCAAAATCTTTTCAATCAATCAGTTTTCAGCAGACAGCCCTTATCTCCAATCATCAAAATAT
>CM044432.1:160495954-160507909 GCA_024363595.1 Xenopus borealis | reverse complement strand
AGCACAAAACATAATGTACAACATTTCTAGCCAATTCTTTAGTTTAACTTCCTTGTCCTTTATGTGTAATTCTACTGCTTAGGGTAAAGGAAAAATGGTGCCCCCACATATCTATAAAAGTATGAAACCACACAACCTAAAACACACAGAGACATACAAGAACATACAGATCTATATGCTGTATCACTTTGTTGTACTGTATGTTGGACATAAATACAGTAATTTATGTAATGCCAGGCTCAGCTGCAAGACCTAGACTTTCTGCATTGCCAAGGCCCACACTTCTTCAACTGCTCCCCTGCTAGAGCCAGATTTCATAAAAAAAGTCAAGTATCTAGAAATGAGACCTCTTTCATTGTTAGAATGAAAGGGAAACCTTTTGGAGGAAATCGTTTCAGGAAACTGGGGATTTTTGGACAAGGTCTTATGGAAAGCGGCTTAAATGCATTAAATGTGCCAATAGTTGAGGGACTTCAGGGAGTTTTCTGTTACAGCAAAATCAGGGTAACTGTCGATAAAAGCTTTCGCAGAAAGTCTTTTTTCTTTAACAAATTTGTAATAAGAGCATCCTTCCAGTGCAGAAAAGCATTACATATGTGCTTCCTGCAGTACAGAAGGCTTTGTCCTGTGATACACAATGATTTCTGTTGCCATTCAGAACCTTCTGCAGGAATTGCTAACTTTACCTCTGCACACATTTTTCAGTTTCAAATGTTTCATACTGTACTTTTACTTACTTTTACTTACCATGACATTAAAGGGGTTATTTACTAAAATCTAAAAATGTCTCACTATTTTCTTAAAACGACTTTAACCAAAGTCCCATTGCACATTGCAAAAGTCTGGTGTATGAAAAGACTCAATAAAATTGTAAAAAAAAATCCTAATTGTCCAATTTTTTTAAATTATCGCCCGAAAACCACAAATTATTCAGCTTATTTAACAAAACCCAGTGCAGATCCTGATATCTTCCATTTGTAAATGGGACACCTGTCATTGACTTCTACATGACCTAGGAAGGTTTCAGATGGAGTACTTTTTTATTTAGACTTTTAGCAACTTTGGGGTTTAATACATCACAAAAAACAAATCGAGTTTTTTTTCTATGGAAAATTGATTTCCCTTTTAAAACTCTGACTAGAAAAGATCAGACTTCAATAAATAGCCCCCTAACTGTTCAGAATATGTTTCATTTGATCAGTTCGATGATCAGTTCTTTTGGACCTGAAGAGAATGTTGTACTTCTTTCATATTTGAGGGCAAAAAGACTTTAGCACTAGTGATGGGCGAATTAATTCATCAGGGATGAATTTGCAGCGAATTTCCACATTTCCCTGCTGGTGAATAAATTCATGAAAATTAACGGCAAATTGTCTCCAGCATTAAAGGGCAAAATAGGCGCACAGCAATTTCGCAAAGTATGCTGGACATTTATGAATTTCTCCGCAATGCGAAATGGGACAAATTCACCCATCACTGTTTAGCACTTTAGAATGTGAAACTTTGTGATTTAATCATATGTCCATTTACATTTAATAAGTGTACCTGGGTTTTGTCTGTAACGGGGTAAAGGCAAACAAAACAGAAGGGGACAAAACCACTGGCAATAAATAATGTAAACGAGTTATTCTCATAATTCTAAATTGTATAAGGAATACATATTTAAAGTTTGTTACTTTTGTACTGTGGAAATACCTTAGCAATTAAAGCTTATAAAAGCGCCCTACAATTATAACACCTCCTACCAATCCTTGCAATACTTTTGGTTCGGGGTCTTAGATTATTTTCTTAAATTTCATCTCTTTATCTCCCCAGTTTCAAGATAAGACATGATTATATGCTGGAGTTATGAGTTTGATTCTGGTCTGGGCACTATCTCCGTGTGGTTTATATGATCACTCCATGTCTGCATAGGTTTCCTCTGGGTACTTTTGAATTCTCCCACATTCAAACATACAGGCAGATTAATTAAATCATGATAAAATTGGTCAGAGAGTGTTAATGTGTTAGGGTAGTTAGATTGCAAGCCTCACTAGGGCATGGATTGATATGAATCATTAGCTGTTGAAATGTGTTGGCGGTGCAGGTATGGGACTTGTTATCCACAATGCTCGTGACCCGGGGTTTTCTGTATAACAAGCTAAAGGCCATTTTGATACTAAACTCTACAGTTAGTATAGTTATGGTCATATACGGTTTCTATGAAAGAGTGGAGGGGTGTGTGTATGAATGCTGGGTTTTAATTTGGAGGGGCTGAACTTGATGGGCTTTGTCTTTTTTCAAACCAATTTAACTATGTAACTATGTAACAGATCTTTCAGTAATTTAGATCTTCTTACCTTAAGTCTACTAGAAAATCATATAAACATTAAATAAACCCAATTGGCTGGTTTTGCTTCCAATAAGGATTAATGATATCTTAGTTTAGATCAAGTACAAGCTACTGTTTTATTATTACAGAGAAAAAGTGATAACGGATCCTATACCTGTATATAAATATTTTTTTTAGTGTCTGTAGCTAAGGATTAAACTAGATAAATCTATTCAGTCCTTGGGCCTAAATATTTGTTCTTAACATCCAAACTAAGGATCCTTTTGAACAGAAGTGTAATTGTCAGAAAAAATTACCTTCTAAGGGACTGAGCCTTAGCCTAAAGAATACAGGGCTTGCTGTCCCTAGGGACAAATATCTATATTTATCAAGATGTTTCAATACATAACTACCCTCGGAGCTTTACTTCATTTCCTTCAGAAACAATCTATCTACATGACAGTAATTCAGCTCACCCTATTAATAAGAAAAAAATTACATTCCATGGATGTTGGAAGAGCCATCTTTATTTCAAAGAGAAAACAAATTAATTCAGAGTGTTGATTTATCAATTCATTTTGCTAGTGAATGTAGCACAGCAGGGTAATATATTGGGGAAATGTGCATAAAGGAAGATATACCTTTACATGCAACATTTAAAATGTCTATTGCAATGATATGTGTATTTTTTGTTTACTTAATAGAGGTAGCTAACATTTACAGTGAAATTTCCTTTAACTAGTATAAAGTTAATCTACAGACTCGATTGACTGTTAAGTTTTGCAACCGGTAAACCAGTAAAAACTATGAAGCATGGCAAGAGTATAAAATTAGGGGAAATATGAAAGCAATACATTAAGGATCCCCAGTACAGTTATATAAGAATATTATGTAATAGGATTTGTGACCCAAGCAATATCTGCTGTGAAACAACCTTCCCAAGGGAAAAGATTGTTTCTATAGATATGTTGCTGCTCTGCATAATAAACTCCAAGATTATATATAAATAACAAGGGGATGTCAGACCACTTATATTCTATCATCTTCTCAGTGATCCTTTCCCCTGGAGCATAGTAACCAGACATTTCTGTTGTTTTTTTTTTGTAAAGTATTGTTCAGTATAAAAATAAAAACTGAGTAGATAGGTTGTGCAAAATACAAAATGTTTTCAATATAGTTGATTAGACAAAAATGTAATGTATAAAGGCTGGAGTGACTGGATGACTTCCATTGTAACCAATCAGTGACTTGAGGGAGAGCCATGTTTGCTTTTGAATCTAAACTGAATGCTGAGGATCAATAACTCACTGAACAGTTATGTCCCATGTGGCCCCCTTAAAGTTGCTGACTAACTCAGAGTTAGAGAGCTGAAAAGCAGAAAGTTAGGTTAGACATCCAGCCTTTATACATTACATACATTACATTTTTGGCTAACTAACTATATTGCATTTTTTTTATTTTGCACATCCAGTTACTCCAGCCTTTATACATTACATTTTTGATTAACTAACTATATTGAAATTGTTTTTTTATTTTGCACATCCGGTTACTCCATCCTTTATACATTACATTTTTGACTAGTTAACTATATTAGAAAAATTTTATATTGCGCATAATCTCTATTTACCCAGTTTTTATATTTACACTGCATTGTTCCATTAATGTAACAAAATTAATCTCTGAAACCCTTAAAAACATGACCCTCTAATTACATTGCAAAAGAGAAAACTACACCTACGAGTCATATTCAAGCATCTAGTTGACTAGAAAGGACACAGGACCCGTGCTTTTCTTTTTCAGTTTTTCACCATAATGCTAATAATTAAGTGTATAAATTTTATACATCTGAGAAATCTGCATTGTTCTCCCTTTCTAACTATCACTTCTATCCAACTGTGCTTCAGTTAAAGAGTTTCCACTGACATATGCCCATCAGTATGTTCTTCACATTTGTTGGTAAGCTTGGTTCAGCTTTGGCAAGCAGCCCCTGAATAATTTCTCCAGAAGACTGAATAATGGAAAAAGGAAGCAGAGACTTAGCATTATATGTATCAAGACGAAAAGACAGAGAGAAATGTTAGTTGTAGTATTACTTGGCATTTAATATATCCAGTGTTATTTAATATATGTTACACACATTATGGGGGTTATTTATCAAGCACCAAATTTATTTTTATTTAAAAATCCAAAAACTTCGGACCTTTGCCCAAAAAGTCTGTATTTTTCAGACTTTTCTGCAAAAACCACAAATTTTTCAGAGATTTCTGACTTTTTAGTTCCTTCATGCTATCTGACACTGTAACACGTACATCTGTAGATTGCTATGAAATGTTTTAGACTCTGTAAGAAACAAAACACAGCAATAATCTAAATGACTGAAGTTTAGAAGTAAATACATTTTAACAATAATGTAACAGTGTTGACTACAACAATGAATAAGACAATGCAAGCTGAAAAAAACACAACAACACATGCCAACACTCTGTTGTGCTGTCTAAATGAAAGTTTAAAAAAATCAATGTTTTTTTCTATATTTATCTACAATAATACACTTCTTTCTTTCTTTTGAACTCTTTTAAGGGCCAGTGATATACAGATGGCATACAAAACAGCCATTTCTTCTTAGAAGCATAGCAATTAAATTAGAGCTTGTGGTGATTTCACCCTTCAGTATCATCCATTTCCATTTGTGTACTGTCTTCGACATACTTGAAAAATGATTTATTTTCAATGAGAAGATGAAACAGACTAACTGTAGATAAGGCTAAAGTCGAGCAGGAAAAGTTGCGAGAGATCTAATTAATTTTTTTTTTTGGCAAACCATATTCATTTGAATTGCAACAGACTGAAATATAATGAACCATATAATTCATCTGTTATTATACAGGTTGGACCATCCATATCTTGAGGTGAAGCTGTAAGGTAGATACAGTTAAATGTTTTAATAAAGTGAGAAGGGGAACCCTATCTTTGAATCTATAAAATGAAATCCATAATTCACCTGCAAGGGGTGGTGTTCTTTTCCAGTTCCAAATGACAGTTTTATTAGACATAATGAGGAAAAATTAGAAGCAGCAAGTGTTCCAACAACATTAAAGGGGTTGTTCACCTTTGATTTAACTTTAAGTATAATGTAGAGAGTGATATTCTGAGACAATTTGCAATTGGTTTTCATTTTTTATTGGGACCTTACAGCAGCCCCTCTGGCATTTACCAGAACCCACAGATTGCCTGTCCAGGCCTAGCGAATACTCAAAGATGCATTTTAGGAAACTCAAATCCTTCACAAAAGATTTGTCCAAATACCTAGCCGATTCCAAATTAGGTAATACAGGGGATAAATTAAACCACACTCTGAGCAAGTCCTTATGTTTTTACTTGATAGTGTGATGAAAAATCACCAATTTTTTTGTATACAGATTTGGTTCAGCCAGGAATCCTGCTGAAAAAGGCAGAATCCTGGTCAAATCCTGAACCAAATCTGGAATTTGGTGTATCCCTAAGCACAAGTATACTCTGAAACCTGGAATAGTTTGGATTTATAAAAACTTGCCAGAAAATACTCGGCAAGTAATAGCAGGTAAAGTTCTTTAGAATAAATGGGAATGTTAATTTTCCTAGTTAATTTTTAGAGATTTTCAGCCTCGTTGAAGATAAATGGAACAATATGATTATTAGGTTTCTTTTTTTCCATACAGTACATACGCTAACATTCTGGGGACAAAAAAAAAGTGGAAAGTCATCCACATGTGTCACAGATTTTTATTTCATGCTCACATTTTTTTTCTAGGCCTAAAATTTTGATAAATCAACCTCTTTGTCTCTGATGATTTCCAATGAAAGCAGCCTTAAAGGACAAGGAAAGTGTAAAATAGAATAAGGCTAGAAATGGTGTATTTTGTATACTAAACATAAACATGAAATTACTGCACCACAAGCCTAATCAAACAAATGATTTATGCTTTCAAAGTTGGCCACAGGGGGTTGTCATCTTGTAACTTTGTTATACATCTTTGTCTGACACTGGCACTGCACATGCTCAGTGTGGTCTGTGCTGTTTAGGGATCGTCATAAATGAACAAAAAACAAAGCTGTTTGAGTTCTGCATGGCTGTAAGTAAGGCAGGGGCTCCCCCTGCTGTTCATAAGTATGAACAATTCCTATCCTCAGCAGTAAATGAAAGGAGAATTTCATTGCATACAGTCAGGTTTCTTATAAAAATGGTACACATTTTTTAATTAAAGTATATTGGAGATAGATTTCTTTTTCATTAAAGAAAGTAAAAATGTGATTTTATTTCTTTGCCTTTCCTTGCCCTTTAAGATGCTCTAACAAAACTGGGCTTGTATAATGCACATTTTATAATTAAAAAGTGCTATTTCTTTTTTGTTTAGATATTAGTTCTCATTTAAACACCTCCTACAGTTAATTTCTTCAGTTATAACAGATTTGCTATAGAGGATTTTTAATATAACTATAAGGTCAGTATTCAATTAAAAATATTGAGATAGGTGACAAATATTTGCCATGAAACTGCAGCATCATGAAATGTCTTGGTTAAATGGATTATAATGAAATTACACATGCCACATATATATGAGAGAAATGCTACCTCAGTCATTTATTTGCTTTATTGCTCTGCTTCTGCTTTCTGCACCTAAATATGTGTAGCCTTTTTGATGCATCATTTAGATCTATTCAACCTTAAGACTGTGCAATCAATCACATTAATTTGCTGAATATTCAGAATTATGTTTGAAATGCTGCAGAGTTTTGGCCCAATTAATCAATAACAATTTTAATTGGATAGACAAAATACTTGCTAACTGTATAATTAGTGGAAGATATCTCATGGCTATCTTAAACCTTTGATCAGTAAACAGACACATTTTAGCAGACTGTCTAAACCGACAGCTATGAATCTCAATAAATTTCACCGCTACTGTAAATATTTACATTCCGCCATGGAACTATTTGTTCCAACAACAAAAAATGGGATTAATCATGAAATTAATGAATTGGTCTGTCATGGAACTATTTGTTTCAACGTCAAAAAATGGGATTAATCATGAGGTTAATTATTTAATTGGTTTGTGTAGTACAAGTTCAAGCTTCAAAGTATGGAAAGGCCATCTCCCATCACCATGTCAGATGTGATATGCTTAAAGGAGAGCTGAAACTTAAAAATTAATATGACCATATTTTATATATATAGAAATAATTTTACCAGCCTAAAGATTCAGCATCTCTATAGTACTAATGATCCAGGCTTTCAAAGTTGTCACAGGAGTTTCCCATCTTGGATTCTGCTAGGGGTGTTAGTGGCACTGCACCTGCTCACTGTGTTTGAGCAACTATTGAAAAGCTAAGGTTAGGTGTTGATGCAAAAATAGAAAATGATGGTTGCCTTTCATGTAAGCTGATGGCAATTATTACATTTTTATGCTATTTTTTCTGGTTTCTGAGCTGTCATGTACCAATAATCTGAATTATTTACTAATAAGACTTATTATGGGACATTTATATTATTTATATATTCATTATATTGTGTGTCATTTACTAAGCTCGGTAAGTGACAGCAGCACAGAGCATGTGAATTAGTGAATCAGCAGAAAAGAAGATGGGGAGCTACTGGGGCATCTTTGGAGACACAAAACTTTACTGCTGAAGGACTTTGGTTCCCTTGGGCTGGTACAGAAGCCCAAAACATAATCTACAACAAAACTCCCGTTACTTTGAAATTCGACCCTTAATAAATCTGCCCCTTAATAAATATCACGTTTTTAGAGCTTTAAAGTAATATAGAGAAAATTATTTTGAGATTTTTGGAAAACAATCTCAACTTGATTGTTAGTAAATGGGCACACTAGTGTCCAAGCAATTCAGGACCTCAGCACTCTAAAGCAGAATTCACCTACTGAACCACTATACTGCCAACAGTGTACTCTTCTATCCAACCTAAGGCTATCAGATCACTAAACAATTCAGGGATTGTTCTAATAAATGAATGTTGTAGGCTGCGATGATACAAAAACTTAGTAACAATACATTTTGTATTAGATAACTAAAGCAAACATTTAGGGGCAGATTTACTAAAGGTCAAATTTCGAATCAAAATAAATTCGAAATTCGAGCTTGGGAATAGTGGGGAGGTAAAATCCTACAAATTCAAAGGATTTTACCGCAATTCGATCGATCGAACACAAAAAATTTGATGGATCGCTTAAAAATCGTTTGAATATTCGATTGGAACGATTTTTAAGCGATTGATTGAATTTTTTACATTCGATCTTAGGGAATGATCCCCATTTCGATAGGTTTAATCTGGCGAAGTAGGTGGTCGAATTAAAATTTAAAGGGGAAGTATTCGACCATCGAATTTTCGAATATTCGAATAAAATCTTTTTGAATATTCGATCGAATTTTGAATCACTCATGTGAATTCATGTGAATTTAGTAAATCTGCCCCTTAGTCCAAATCTGATCTTGATTATTGTACAGTTATTTGGACTTTTCACTGGCTATGTAATCTGTTGCAGAATTCTTAATCAAAGCTATCATTTTTTGAGAAATCAGTGTAGGCATCAGGCCCAGATGTATGAAAAGGCCACAAAGGCCTGGGTCTAGGGTGCAGGATTTTAGGGGCGGCATGAAGGTCAACCACATCTGCATTGGTTCGGAAGCTCTGGGGTGATCATGATCATGGGTGATCCTGAGATACAATTGTTTTTTTTTAATTTCACCAATCCCCAGTGCTCCTGACCTGATGATGAAAATTTGTATATGTGTACAAAGGAAGGGGAGGGGACAGGGATGAAGAACAGCAGCAGGCCTAGGGGAGCCCTCTATGTAAATGCGGCCTTGGTAGACAGTTTGTTCTCCTGTTTTCTCTTTTTTGTCAGTGTTACTGCTGTGGCATTAAAACTGCTTAGTGCCTTTCTGAAAATTCCCAGTTTCTCCCTGTTGGAAATTCTACTTGGATGAAAAAACATGTTCTCCCAATACAAAATCATAATTAAAGCTGATGATTAGGGGCAGATTTCTCAAGGGTCAAAGGTCGAATTTGAAATACTTCGATATACGACCATCGAATTTGTGTTCTTCGATAGTCGAATTATGTTTTCGATCCCATACATGCGTTTTGTAATCGAATAAAACAACCGTTCCATCGATCGATTAAATGCTCAATTCAAATTTTTCATGCCCCACTTCCTTTATGCCATTTTTTTCAAACAGGAAGTCCTCTGGAAGCCATTTTAATTGTAATCTCACCCTAAATGCGCACTTGCTATTTGGATGAGCCAGGTGGAGGAGGTTGCCAAATATCTTGCAGAAAAAATGCTAAGAGGTGAGGAGGAGGAGGAGGAAGGAGAATGCTACAGCCCTGAGCCCTGAGATGCCCAGGAGGGGGAGAGAGGGAGACAGGGGCTGGAGTGTCAGATTGTGGGGTGCCTGGGGGAAAGGAGAGGACACCATGTCAGGTGGGGGGTCCCATAGAGGTAGGGAGGAGAGATGTGGGACCTCATCAAGGGGCAGTAGGGCCTTCCCCTGGCCACACCGCGTGTCGCCCCAGCATCAGCGACACATAGCAGGTCCAGACCCAGCTAGTAGGGCCTCCCCCAGGGAATGCTCCCCCACGCTACATGTCCCCCATAAACATTGGGGAAATATGGGAGGTCCCGCACCCCGGCCAGGGCCAGCAGGGTCTCCCCCAGGGCACGCCACATGTCCCCCCCAACATTGGGGACACTTGGGAGGCCCCGCACCCCGGCCAGGGCCAGCAGGGACTACCCCAGGGCACACCACGTGTCCCCCCCAACATCGGGGACACATGGGAGGAGTCATCGCTTGATGGGATGTGTTATTTGGAAGTCAGTCCCACCGCATCCATGGCCCCAAATGAAAAAAACCTTTGGCAGCATGTAACAGACAAAGTTAACGCTGTAAGAGCTGTACACAGAGATCGCAACACTGTGTACAATCGCTTCAGTGACCTGAAGCATTGGATAAGGGCGAAATTAAATGCCAGGAGAGCAAAGGCCCAGAAGACCGGTGGAGGCCAACTACCGCCTCTGAGGCTGCAGCCTTTCATGCACCGGCTTCTGGACAGTATGGGCAAAGAGGTCTGTGAAAGTTTGGAAGGCCAATACAGTGACACAGACTGGAGAAGTCAGTTTAATACAAAGCAATATCTTCCTGCTTTTATCCACATTATTATCATTTGTCTAAATAGCTAATTTGCCCTTTAGCATTTCACTTCTTTGCTTAAATATTGCTCCTGTTTGCCATTAGAGTATTTAATTTTTCCAGGATAGTTGTTTGTTTCTGTAGTAGTTAGTTACATGCAGCTGTAACATTGACAAAATGACATATTTATTAACCATTTAACCACAAATGTTTGTTTTAAATGTATTAAAGGGGTGGTTGACCTTGAAGTTAACTTTGAAGTATGTTATATTATCATTCAAACTATCACATCATGATATTCCAGTCTTATTTCTATAAATGCTTGGTTGCTATTTTAATTTTCATTCTAGCAACCATTGTTGACATTGTCAACTGTAGAACTGATGAAAAAAATCTATAAAAGTCAAAACATAATACTGTGCACAATTGTAAACCATTTCTTAAAGGTGAACAACCCCTTTAACTTCAGTGTGTAAAAGTGAAGTGTGAAGCAACACATGTAGAGCCTACAGCACCTGTATTGTTATCTATTACAGGAGTCCCCAACCTTTTTTGGACCTGGGACCCAGGGGGGGGGTGTGGTCGGCGGGGGAGGTGTAGGCAGGGTTGGGGGAGGGGTTGGGGAGAAATTGGTAGCCGACGGCCCAGTGCGGGAGTGTCAGTGGTCATTTAAAGAAGCCTAAGGATAGATAGAGGCAATTAATATTTGAAATTATAGTGGAAAAATAATTTTACAAAAACTTTGGACTTTTGAAAACCATTTTTACTTGAAATTGAAGGTTATGTTGTGATAGATGCAAAATAAACATATGTTTCTGGTGTCAGTATTTCTTTAATGAAATTCTCCAAACCAAGAAGCAGTGTATAACGTGATTCCTAGGTGGCACCATTCACCCACAACAATGCAGAGCACCAGAAAATTAAATCTAAGACAATAGAAGATAATTGAATATTCAAATTATTTTTACTTCGACTATTTGATTATTTTTGTTCGAATATTCGATTTGCTTCGAAGTCGTAGATGTACTTCAGCAGGTCAAAGTTGGAGAACAACAAAAACTTTGGGTGAATATTTGATAAATAAGGTATCCTTTGATTTTGAATTCGAGTAGTCATAATTCTGTAACATAAAACTAGGTAATACCAAACTGGTTGAAAATGTAGCGTATGTACTATATCAATGATCTTAAAATATATTACAATAAAAACATATTATATTAATATTAACATATTAATTTGGTAATCTTCTGGTCTTCTTCCTTCATTTCAGCAATTTCTGTGACTTTCAGCACATGCACAGCTGTTGCAAAAAGGAAGATTGCTCCAACTGTGTATGTGCCGATACACTGCTCTCTACCCTAAGATTACTGAAACGAAGAAGATGGTGCCTGTGAACTCTGATGCCCTGAATCTGTCCCGAGGGGTAAGTAAAGAGTTAGGGGCCTTTACCAGGGGTA
>CM044432.1:160473011-160495769 GCA_024363595.1 Xenopus borealis | reverse complement strand
GTGACTTTCTAGTAGTGTAAACAGTGGTGGAACTATTTTTAGACCCCATTGCCTGGATGAATTTGTTTCCATCTTCTGGAGTGGCATTATCTTAAGTTCAAGACAGGGAGTTGACATTGCAAGTAAAATATTAGCCAATGTAAAGGTTCAATTTGCTGTGGGTGCTTTAGTAGCAATAGAGTAATGAATAAAGGAACTGATAATGAGCTGGGGGTAGTGCTAAAGGGCAGTGATGTATGTACATGAAAGCGGGACTAGGGCCTGTGCTACAACCCATGTGGTATACCTCAATTCACCCCATGCATTCCCTGTAGTTCTGTGAGTACCCCAAGAATAAAGTATTATAAAAATTATTAGTATATTATGATATGGGTCATTGAGTATGTCTTGACATTAAGGATACCTGACTGTTTAAGAAAAATACATTAATATATGAGGAGTGTAGTGATAAATGCAAATGGCAAAGCCCTGAGCTAACTGTAAGGTTCACTTTTTATGCCATGTTCTGTTCTTGGATTTGCCTATAAGGACAACTGTGTACTAAATAGTACCTATAAAAATACAATTGCAAAAGTAGAAAACTAGTCAAAGGGAGGCATTGACTTCTGTTATACTGTACTGAAATTCGAAATGTGATTATGGCTGGTGTACAATAGTGTTATGCACTAAAATAATGCTTTCTTTTCATTTTATTTATTTTGCAACTATTAAAAGTAAGATGTTTCTGGATGTTTACATATCAGCTAGAAAGTAAAATGTTATATTGCTTGAAGCATGCTTCAGGAAGAAAAATCCCATAACAAAAAAGCAATATACAAATAAGAAATAGAAAATGTGACAAATCCACTTATGCTTAGTAAGATAATGGGATGTATATGGTTGTTTTCCTTTCTTACTATAAAGATAATAGTCATTTATGTTACTAGATGACATTTAGCCTGACATTTAACAGTACATAAAATTTCATCAACTACAAAGCCTCATTTCACATATAATGCCATGCTGTAACCCTCTACTACAATAGTGTAGAACAAGAAAGAGAAACAAAATTTCTCCATGTCTTCTGTTTCTGCTTTATAATTAAGGCTTTAAAACAGGAGATATTAATATATATTATATATATTAATTATACTAAAATACAGACTTTAAAACTTTTTTCTATTATTTTGAACCTTTAGGATTCAATGTCAACGAAAGAACAATCTGCTTAAAACCAACACTGCCCAAATTAATTGATTTTGTCCAAATGGCATCTGTTCTCTAGTTTGGTCTTTATCTGATCAGATTTAGGGATCTTTTATAACTGCACCTAGACAGACTTTGTGCCTTTTATTACATATGAGGGAAAATTTATCTAAGAGTTTAAAAATCCCATAGAAATGAATGGAGAGTGGCGGAATTTCCCTCTAGTGGCGGAACTTCACTCTTAACTTCACTCTTTGATAAATATACCCCATGGAGTTTCCAGGTATCACTGTAGGTATGAGACTGGCAGATATAAAAATATGTGCTTGGTAACATGGTGTCCCCATGTTAGTTGCTTAGACAGAAACCAGGAATATGTAGCTGTGCATGATAATTGATTAAATAAAAAAGCAATAAAGCAGAATCACCATAATGTGCAAACGTTGAAACAAGTACAAAAGGCTTGTGGTTGAGAAAAGCAGCAGGCTAAGGCAGAGTCCAGTAACAACTTTGAGTCAGGGCTGGCCCAATAGACAGGCAGGTGTCTGGGCAGGCACCAGGCAATACAGGTCTGTGCAAACAGGCCAGGAGTCAAAACCAGGAGCTATAATATTAAGGATAGGTAGAGGGAACTTGGGTCAAGATTTACAGGAAAATAGCAGGAACTCTGGAACAAGGGTCTAGTAGGAACAAGGTTTACCAGGCTGGCTCAATAATCCAGCAGGGGGGAGCAGTAAGGGGCTGACTTAAATAGGCCCCTGATAACAGAATTGTTTGGCAAAAATCTCTCCAAAAATCTCTAGCGGCTCAGCTGGTAAAT
Organism: Xenopus borealis; assembly: GCA_024363595.1. NCBI lineage: Eukaryota > Metazoa > Chordata > Amphibia > Anura > Pipidae > Xenopus > Xenopus borealis. The sequence goes on along the minus strand of CM044432.1, from coordinate 160,493,764 downwards.
ACATGGGTCAAATAACACACAGACCTCAAGCTCTGACAGGGGGAAATGTTTTATACTGAAGAAAACATTTGTCCTGAATATTAGTGTAGTATCCTCTGGAAGTAAATCAAACACACTGTTGCTCCCTATTCCCCCAAACTTGTGAAATGTTAAGGGGAGTAGGAATAAATTAGAAGCATCTCTGCACAAAGAACACACCACTAATATTCACATTCAAATGTTCCCAAGGCTCGAAACATATATATCTAAGGATTCAAGTTGTCACTAAGAGATGTTTCTCCTGGGATCTTCCATTAACAATAGATTAGTGCACATTCATCTACTTTTCAGCATTTGGAATATAAAAACCTTCAGTGCATTTTTTAATATCAAGCATGAAAAAGCGTAGAACTGTAATTTACAACTTTATTGCTCACTTGAGTATGAAAGTGTAATTTGGTCATAGATAAATTGCACATAGCCAAAAAAGGAACAATTAATTTGTGTCTTTAATATAGTAAAAGATTAATTTAATGCACAATTTGACCTCAGAGAATCCCTCTCCATATTTTATTGGCTTTGATGCATACGCATTTAATTAGTTTAATGTTTTATTACTTTATTCAGGCATGGCAGCTGCTTGCTGCCAATATTTAGTGTCTAGTGTCTTTTTCTAAACCTTGAAATCTATATTTTAACTCAAAATGAGACTCTCGGATAAGGAAACAGCAAAATGGATGGATATGCCTAAAGTACCCAAACCTGTTCCAGCAATATCCAGCATCCCACAGACAGCTGAGGACTGAATGGATGGCTTATTTTAGGCACAAACCGCTTGTCTATTGCATACTGAATTATACTTGGTTAGAATCTGAGATGAAAATGCTCCTTCTGTACACTTTACTTACTCATATTTAGTATTCCCTTCCCTAAGTAAAGTATAGCAATCAATATTAACTTTGTGGTAGTTTGAATAATGCAACTTGAGTAATATGAATAACAATAAAATCATTAAAGGACTTACTCACATTGCTAACTAGCCCCTTCCATATTAAATAGACTGCATCCAACATAAAATCATGAGTTCTATAAGAAACCAGACCCTCATTAATGTACCATTTTCTGTTTTAGCTGGTGGCACTGTTGGTATTATTTAAAATACGATTTAAGAGCCACCTTCATTCAGCTTAGTGTTTATGCTCCAGTCATTTCTGAATTGTAATATTACAAAGAAAGACTACTGAGTTATCACCACACAATTGCAAATTAGCTCTGACACTGTTTTAGATAGATGGATGATTCCATTACAACACTATAAAAGAAGGAAACTTCTTTTTATAATATCTGATATAAGTAATTCTAAAACAACTAGATTTGCTGAGTAATTATCGAAGACATTTCACTACTCATCCGAGCAGCTTCTTCAGTTCAACTGAATGGTATGGGAAGTTCTCGTCATATAAACTCTTCCACTAATCCAATCCCAATGGCACATTGTAACTCTTCAAAGAGGTGACATCTGAATTTGATTCTGTGTAGTTACTGTGATGGGATTACCAATGTGTCATGCAACTCCTAGACACAGGTGTTACTTGTGAGAGTTGCATGAATGGAGTGTTCTGAAACCGCTTCATATCCAGAATGCCAAGGAGTTTGTAACCAAGATTCATTTGTTACATTAGAGGCAGAAGAAACAATGGTATCTTATGATGTCACTTCATTGTTCACATGTTAAATCGACTGCAGCAAGATAACACCCTCAGCAGCAGAACGAAGCCCAGTCCTTAGTAGTAGTGAAACGTCTTCAATAATTACTCAGCAAGTCCATTTGTTTTAGAATTTCTTATATCAGATATACCATGACCTGGAATGAATGAAAATCTTCATAGTTATATTCTTTTTATAATCTTAATGTTCCTTTCCCTATATTTTTTGTCTTAACTGATGGTTTTTACATATGTTCTACGACAACTCTCATAAATTGTGTCCCACATAGTATAAGATAATGGTACATTTCCGTTTCTCATTAGCCTGGATTTAGCGACTGCTGCTGATAATTACAGTATTATCAGATGAACATCTATACTAAACCCTTGGTATGGGGACTGATGTAGAAAAGGACATCAATGGGGAGATTTATCAAAGGTCGAATTTATGTGAATTATTTTTTACTCTAATTAATTTGAATATACTCTACTCAAATGGGAGGTTATTTGAGAAAATATTAGAACATCTAATATTCGATTGAATAGTCCAGATCTGAAAACTAGAATTGAATTTGAATCGAGTGTTCCCTCCAAAAAAACTGTAATGTCAGGAGGGCTATTAACAGATTCAAATGGTTCAACGGACCTCTGCCAGTGACTAGTAAATTAACTTGCCAGGTTTTAGGTGGCGAATATTCGAATTAGAACTGTTTCCATGGTTGAGGTGTGATAATTCTCACACTGAATATACATTCAAATTGGGCTATTAAAATTGTGAATTTTGAACCCAAATATTTAAAAAAAATGTGAATTTACTATTTGACCCTCAATAAATCTGCCCTCAAGTATCCATTTTTATCATGTTATGCCACTATGCTTTTAATGAATATTCATAGTTGTCTGTGTTCAGCTGAGTAAGCATAAAATATTTTTTTTGTGAAGTGTATATAGTTATATTACAACTCTTTCAGAACAAGTATTTATAAGAACATTCTTTAATTTCAGTTTGTAAACATGTTTTTGCATTAAAAACATCATCCCTTGTGAATATTCTTTTCTATAGATTTCTAGAACATCATTTGTTAGATGCAGCTTTGAAACAAAGTTGTTATTACTCACCATTACACACACATTGCTGCCAAACTCAATCCTAATTAAATGAGATCATCAGTGCTCTACCACTCCTGTGTATGCATTATAATGTCTACCAATGGTGGCTTCACATAAAAATGACAGAGCTCCAGATCCTCCACTTTTCTCGCAGAAAAGTGACTGAAGCACACCCAGAGTTGCAGAAAAGGGATTATTTTGTGTTATATGTGTTTAACAGTTAATTTGCTGGGACTTGATATCTGACTGTCCATCCTTAGTTAATGAGTTAATTACGTTACGTCGTGTTGTTTATATATATATATATATATATACAATTCTAAAATCACTCTGTTGCACTTTAGAATTTATTGCTTCCCTAGACATATAGAAGGAACTGGGCAAAACTTGTTAAAGGGCAAATGCTAAAAAGATTATTTTAATGCAAAAGTGCCTACATACTGATTGACTGAAAAGTGCAAAAATTACATCAGATGCATTAACAGTGTATCATGCATTCATTGCAATTAAATCAGACTAATTTGACCCACCATTGTGTGAATTGCCAGCATTGTTAATGGAATATTGTTTTGCAGTACTACACTATTTAAAAGTTATACATCACAAAATATCCTCTGGTTTCTAATTGTCCTTTTCAATTTCCTGTGACGATTATCATATTGCAGGGCACAACATTTAATACATACAGTTGCTGAGAAACTGAGGTCTGTGGCCACAGCTATAGTTCTCAATAATTTACAGTTATCTATATGCTCATTTAACTGTGCAGTAATTTATATTAATCATCTATAACCATCCTGTTAGAATAGAACGTTTTTAAATTATATATACAGTATATATATATATATATATATATATATATATATATATATATATACATACTAAGTTAACATATTCATTGTGTGCAGCAGAAGATTTGAAATTAAAATGACTCTGGTACTGTACAGCTGGTCAGGGACTGGCTGAATTTCAACATATTCCTGACTGCAGATCTATTCGAATATATTCTTGGTGGCTTACATTTTTCCACTTTAATTAGAATATATGGGGTGTGCAATGTCGTTAAAGTAAACTGCAGAAGCTAATGCAATATATGCTGTACCATTTCCTTGTTATACTGATATATTTTCTAAATTCCTTAAATGGAAATTGCTGCAAACTGAAAATTAAGCAGCATCTCAGGCACAGTATAGATCTATTAACTCTGTTGATCCTAGCTTAAAGGAGACCCACACCTTTTTATTCCCAGGAAATGGAAATGGAGATAAAATAAGATTTAGATCATTTCCCAGACACTAGCAATTTAAACATTACTGGATTTAATTTACAGCACAAATTATAGCTAGTTGTTATATTGCATCTTAAGAAAAAAGGATTATTGGCACAATAGCTAAGGCGCAGTATTACATGTGAGAAAGCTCCCCAGGCTTTCTTTCAATAACTTTAACAAAGCATATTCAGAAATGTCTTTCCCTCCCTCATTTAATAACTTGGAAGAGAACTACAACAGAACACAACAAATGGAGAACAGTTGATCTTCATTTTGCTTAAACCTTACACAGTATTCACAGTAATAGGGCTTGACAGTCTGTGCCTAAATTCTAATAAAAATTTGATCCATCTCTATTTGCCTTGTGGTTGTCATGCAGCATTCTGGTAATATTTTGGTTTACACTGTCATATAGTGCCCATGGTTCTGGTGTTTATACAGGGAGACCCAACATAGGTCAGTTTTTAGAGGTACAGGTCCGGGATCCGTTATCCAGAAACCCATTATCCAGAAAGATCAGAATTACGTAAAGGCGTCTCCCATAGACTCAATTTTATCCAAAATGCAAATTTCTAAAAATGTTTTCCTTTGTCTCTGTAATAATAAAACAATACCTAGTACTTGATCCAAATTAAAATACAATTAATCGTTATTGGAAGCAAAACCAGACTTCTGGGTTTATTGTTTATTTAATGTGGTGTTTATACAAATGGCCTGCAGGTGTCACTGGTAATGGATAGAATATACACTGTCCCTGTGCTCCCAGGCAGTGAATAAGTAAACAAATATATGAAAAAGGTTGGCACAAACTGGATCACGCTCCACGATGTAGTTAAAAAATGTATTTATTTAGAACAGCATTTGGGATGTTGCTGTTCTAAATAAATTAATTTTTTAACTACATCGTGGAGAGTGATCCAGTTTGTGCCAACCTTTTTCATATATTTGTTTACTTATTCACTGCCTGGGAGCACAGGGACAGTGTATATTCTATCCATTACCATTGCCTGATGAGACTTATGAAACTGCTCCTACTGCTATAAAGAACTTTTTCGTGCCAAGAGTAAATGTGGTTGCTGAAAAATATAATTTCCACCAACGTGGACAGTGTAATGGTGAATCCACAGAACATTTTGTAGCAGCTTTGTGAGAGATTTACTCTGTGAGAGATTTAATGCTAAGATACCAAATAGTGCAAAAAACAAACTCACATCACACTAGAGAGAGACTGCTCCTGGAGCAGGATTTAACCCTTGCAAAGGTTATTACAGTTGCTAGCCAAATTGAAACAGCAGTGGCAGAGGCTAAAACTCTCAATCCGGGAACTGCTGGGAATGTACAGACTGTGGCCTAGTTATGCACAGTCACAGGCAAAATACAGTGCTAAGGAAATTTACTGCAAAACCATGCAGCAAATACAAATAAAAAATACTGCTTTCGCTGCGGTTAAAAACAACACATTGCAAATTATGCTACATGTCCTGCAAAAGCTGTACAGTGCCGCAGATGCTCGAAGGTCGGCACCTTTTCTGGGGTCTGCCGTAGTTCTGCTAAAGATGTTCATGAAGTCACTACTACAAACGCTACAGTATTAAGTGTGGATAAAGCTGGTACATTTATTGAAGACACATTTCTATGCACTGTCAATGTCAATACTGCTTCTGCTGACAAGGGACACTCCATTAACCTGATGCTTGATACAGGTTCAGCTGTTTCTATACTACCAAAGGATATTTTCTTGAAATACTTTGCAAAAGATACGCTTGTTGCACCTGCCCCGAAACTGGTTAGTTACTTAAAGGATCCAATCCCTGTGCTTGGTTGCTTGCAATTGACTGTACAAATACTGTAAAATGAGAATTTTACATTGTGAATAAGGGTACTGCTATACTTGGAGGGAATCTCTTTGCTGCATTAAACCTACAATTAGTTGATGGTCTCATTACTACAGCACCAGTGCCTGCCACACAGCCTGTGTTTAAAATTTCACAACAAAGCAAGACTTCACTGAGCTGTGCAAAGAACTTTCTACACAAAGTTAAGTTGAGACCAGATGTAAAAACAGTATGCCAGAAATTGAGGTGATTGCCCTACTTTATAAGCGAGGCTGTCTCACAGGAGCTACATAACCACAGAGAAATGTGCCATGCAACAACCGAAGCATCTCCAGCTGAATTATTACATGGTAGAAAGATGCACACTAAGTTACATGTTGCAGACATCAAACTTCCACTATAAACCGTTCCTACTGTATAAAATCATCTACTGCTGAGATTGTCAAAAATCAACAAGCCCAATGCAAGGCTTATACTGACAGAAAACGTGGTGCAAGAGAAGTGCACGTCCAGCCTGGATCTTTACTTTTATCCTCAGCTACCAAAACACATTTAGGGGCACATTTACTAATGTTCGAATTGATTCGAAGTGAAAATTCGAATCAAATTCCAATTAAAAAAATTTGAAATTCAAATTTATTTTGGGCTTATTCGACTATTGAATAGCCCAAAATTCGATTTGAATTGGTCAAATTCGAATTCCATTATCGAAGTACTGGCCCTTTAAAAAATAATTCCCTATAACAATTCAGCAGATAAAACCTACCAAATTGCTATATATCCCTATGGGAAGCTCCCATAGGATTTTTTCAAGATTGTTTGATCGAATAAAAAAATTCGGTCGATTCAAACTATTTTATCGATCGATCGAATTTTTTATATTTGATCGTTCGAAAAATCGAATTTGAAATTCGAATTTGAGGGGTTTTAATTCAACTTATATTAGAGGGTCTAATTCGAGGGTTAATTAACCATCAAAATACAACCCTTAGTAAATGTGCCCCTTACTGCTTACAATTGGTCAAAAACATGGTTGCTGAAATTCCCTGCAAAGTTTGAGACCAATGAGTCCTTGACTTCTTTTACTTGGAGAAGTATCATATTAGAGTTTTTCGTGGTTTTATTTGAATTTTTTGAGTTTTAAAGAATTTTTTAGAAAATATATTTAGAAAAAAATGATTGTCCTCTCATGTCTGGTCATTCCATTCCTTTGTTATGGCACAGTATAGTGATGGGCGAATCTATCCCTTTTCGGTTCCAGCGCAATTTGGGAACTGGCGGAATATTTGCGAAACGAGTCACGTCACGTTTTTGACACGTGTCACGCCGTTTTCGATGCGCGTTTCTTTTTTTGACGCACGTCTCGTTTTTCTTTTGACGCCAGCGAATTTTTCGGCACGCGTTTCGAGAATGTATTTGCCCAGGGCGAATCGTGCGAATTCGTGCCTGCCGAATAAATTCCCCCATCACTAGCACAGTATAGATTTATTAACTCAGCAGTTGCTGATGCTAGCTTAAAGGGGAAGCATACCTTTTTTCTTCCCAAAAAGTGAGGTTAAACTTTGAAAAGTGAAAGAAACATTTCATTAAAACCACCTTAAGCCTAGATGGAGCCCATTGAGTTTGCACTGCTTAAAGGCAGAGTCTAGAAGTGAGGAACAAGCACTTATAGTACTTGCACATTCAGTAAAAGCAAAAAAGTAGCTTGATAGCAGTAAGGACCTCTAAGGACATCAGGGATGTAATATCATCAAAGAACAACAGATATTTTTTTTGCCCTTACACATATATTACATATCTATATTTTGATGCCTTTGCAGACACATTGGGATTGGTCAGTTGTATCCATATATGTCCCACAAGCCAAACAGAGAAAGTGTTGTCTATTTGTTGAATGGAGGAATCTCTCTTGCATGAACATTGCAGTGTAAAATGCCTTGCAATAAACTTGACTTTTTTGGTTACAAGGGAAAGTCAGTCCATATCAGTAAGCATAATGCTTTCCTAAATAGTAAACATTGCAGACACTAAATACATAATCTGTCAGTTGGGCACCTTCAGTTTCTCTTCATTACCATCACAAAAAAGCGAGAACTAATCTTGTTCATATCCACAGGAAAAATAGAACGGGACTGGAAAGCCTACCAATCTCTTATAATTATTTAGTATCTACTTTTCTTTAGGAGAAGCAATTCGTTGCCTGGTCACATCAATACATTTGTTTAAGCCTGGCAGAAGACAAGCAAACATTAGTAAAAAAAAAAAAAAAAGAAGTTTAAAAGAGGATGCTTTTAATTTGGAATTGCAAAACTCCAAATGCAGTAATCAGCCATCTGTGAGGAACCAGACAATGTTTCCTCCTTGCGACGGCAGTAGTGACATTTGTAGAATTTGAAAGACAGAAACCTTGGAAACTAATAGACAAGAGCATTTATGCTCCATTACATGTATTGCGTATAAATAGTGATTAATTTGATGAAATGTAAATTGTTAGTAAGTTAAATTAATTCTGCAATTTCCATTTACCTCTACAGGGCAGCAGAAGTCTGTTCTAGATTAAACTTTGCCAGCACATTGAGAGGGAAATGTATTATTTGAGCATGTTATACAGTATTTAAGGTTGATGAGTTACCATATAAAGCTGAAGTATAAATTCAATGTTTAACATATTCTGTATTAGCAAAACCAAGTGTATGCATACAGGAATGGAATCTGGATCTTCATACCTTAAAACTACTAGAAAATGATGTAACCATTAAATAAACCCAATAGGCTGGTTTTGCTTCCAGTAAGGATTATTCATTTCTTCGTTTGGATCAAGTACAAGGTATTGTTTTATTGGTACAGAGGGTTCCAGCAAACATAGGGGCAGAAAGTGGTAAGCACAGTAGACTTGGCCACTAAGGAGATTTGGTTTAATACTTTGATGTCTATTTATTAAAATTTGAGATTTTAGAGATTTTTATTCCAAAGACTTGATCCACTTATTTAAAACATTGTGTTTAAAATATTGCAATGATTTTTTAGGTGCCAAGATCATGTTGGAAACCCACTACTCAAGCAGTCAAGCAGTTCTGACCATTCTAGTATGAAATCTTGAGTCATGCTCCATTTCATTTTAGAAGAAAGGGAGAATATCTGTTAAACCAGGCTTTGTGAATGAGAAGCTTTGCTGTTTTATCTCCAATCCATCATCTTTTGCATTTATTCCCACATACTCATTTACTTTCCTCAGCCCCTTTTACACCTCAGTCTGTCAAAAATGAACCAGTACTTGCTTTTGCTGTACATTTTAATGTTTCAAAGCTGAAACAATATCCAGAGATTTGAACATCCAGCTGTATTTTATTTCATGTAAAGCTAATCCTTAGTTCATAAAAAATTTAGAACTATATTGAACAGATGGTAAATTGATTTAATGGCACAAACCAATGAATGCTGCAATGTAGACTTGAATTTAAAGGGGAAAAAAGTGGAAATTATCTAAAATAAATGTCTATTGATAATGGCAATTCTGTGTACAGCCAATATTTCCTGCTGAAACACGCCATTAAAAGGAACATTAGTAAGCAGTCAGGCAAAATACAAGATCCCATCACCAAGTCTCACAGTCAGATAATGATTACTAGCAAGCAACATTATTATTATTAGGAATATCATCACTAAGATGTTAGTCAGAACCTGTATTAGTGTTTGTCTGTTCCTGCTTATACTGTATATTAATACATGTGCCCAGTATGTCTTCTTTGCTAAATTTAAAAAGGTTAGTAGGTAATCTCAACTTAACCATATATTAAACACATGAATAAAAAATTTTTTTCAAAAAGCTGTTAAAAATTCCTTCAATGAAAGCTATAACTTTAAACTTTAAAAAATGTATACAACTAGAAAGCTGATTTTTGTTTACTACGTCAGAACAATGTAGCAGAAAAAAGTATTTAGGTGAACTATACCCATTAAGGCATTTAGCAAAGAACTTTATGGTTCCAATGAAAAATATATAAAATGAATCCTGTGGAACTGAATTTTGCTTTGTTATGTTGGAAAACAATTTTGAACAATGCAAAGAGAACATGGAATGTGGGGCTAAGTCAAGAAGATGTTTTTGTACAGCTGAAGGCCTTGGAAGCAGTCTATGTTGTAAATATTACCATAAATGAATGCATCAACAATCAGATACATGTGTGGTTATTGGTATCACCACTATCCATTAAAAGATAAATCTCATATTAAATAAATAAATGTCATGGAACCTTGGTTGAATCCTGTTACTATACAATATTGCCAAGATCTGTCCAGGCCCTTAACCTATTCTGCCTAGACTACTGCAATTCCTTAACTTCCATCTCCTTCCACTACAGTCTGTCTTAACTACTAGTGCTAGAAATCCTCTCATCTAAAATTACCATACATTTACCAATTAAAGAAGTTTTGTACAATTATTTATGTGTGTGTGGTGCCATGCTGAGATCAAACAATACCCATGTTCTAGGGATATTGGTTGGTTCAGGAATCAGGCAGGCTAGAACATTTCACCTGTCAATGCACCATGCTGGCCAGTTCAAGGTACTTAACTGTGATTGACTGTAGCAATAGGAAGGCAGTTATACCGTGGGTGGAGAGGTGACATGGTCAGCACATGCATGGCTGGAATAAGAGAAAATAGGCCTCTCCGCTACTAAACTGTTGACTTCCCATTAAGAATAAACTTCTTCTCATATCTTGTAAAACATTTTATTAATTTGCACTTTCTTACACTTCTCTTGTGTCTCCATATATTCCAGATCGACTCTTCTCCCACTTGGTCTCCTGGAGAGAATCTTCCCTCAGTCTCTTCAAAAAGGAACTCAAAAACTAGCACATGCATAACAACTGACCCAGTTCAGGCACATATAGTGCAGTGACAACTACTGTAATCTGTAGCACATAATACCTTTCTGTTTGTGTCTGTAGGTTACCCACCCACATAGTTTGTAAGCTCTGCATGGCAGGAACCTCCTACCACTTCTTTCTTAACACTTTCATTAACAAGTAGCAATATATAAACATACATACATGCGTACACACAACCATGAAATCTTTTATATATGTCTAGAATCCAAGGGTACTCTTTTGTCATTTGGCTGCATAATATTCCAGATCTTCCATTTTGTGACAATTTATTTTCGTGCAGTCTTTCAATCTATACAAGGTTTGTTTGTTTTAAAAATGTACCTTGTATATATCTTCCTCAGTATTTACTCTTGAATTTTTTCACCAATCACCTGTAGGCATACCAGGGTGCCTGCAGCTCCCACTGGGAGATAGTCAGGATCAAGGAGGAAGCCCTTCCAGAGAGTCCAATACACTGTACAAAAGGTATGATCAAGAGAGTTGTCAAAGTCCAGACAATAGTTTAGATATGCAGGCAGCCAAGGTTCAATAACAGGGACAGGCAGGAGTCAATATCAGGATCAGACAGTAATAATAACACCCAGGAATCATTTAGAAACTGAGACCTATACTTGGGTGCCAAAATGGCGTCCTGTTCGTCCTTTTAAACTAATTTTGACGCCAAGGTCGGCGCAGGTGTCCTGATCTCCTGACAGCATTTAAGCATGTGAAAATTTATTGATTATTGATTAAAGGTCAGATTAAAGTGGTTTTAGAGGTTTTTGAAACCACGGCTAAACTCACAAACTTTAAAACCAGGATTCTCATTGAATTTATACAAATATAAAAACTTCTTACAAAAGCACTGAAGAATGTGCTAAAAATATGAATACCTTGATAACATCTAAAACTTCTTGGAGAAAAAAAATCAGAAAACCTCTAAAAGTCCAAATTGATTTAAAGTGCCTGATAAGATCAGCATAGCTCCCATTGGCTTCTATAGGTCCTTGATAACTTTTATTTGGCAAAGTTTGGCATTAGAGGTTTTCATGGGGTTTTTACACATAAAAAATCTTGAATCATTATAGCTTTTAAGAAACATGGGAAAACCGAAATTCCAATTTCGTGGAAGAAATCGCAATTCGATTAGTAAATGGGTCCCTAAGAGTACACAACCCACCCAATGCTAAAACTCTGATCCAGGGCATTTACTGTCTGTACATGTGTTGTGGTGAGGTCACCACTAGGATACCTGGGAAGGTCCCAGGTTCCTAACAGAGTGGTTCCGGGACTACAAGTCCAGCCTGGGTGTTTTGTATTTTTCTGAAGCACTCCAGGGGTATAAGTAAAAGGCAGCTCAAGTCAGAATAGGGAGCTCCAGTCTGGAGAAAGAAACAGAAAAGTTTCCTGTGTGAGTTCACTGGGAGGCTTGAGATAACCACAAGTTTGGGGAAAAGAACTTGATGGATAGGTGTCTTTTTGTCAACCCATATTAACTCTATAACCATGTAAGCACTATATTCTCATAATTTATTTTCTTTTGACAGGTCTATATTGTGCTTGCAAATTTAATTTAGATATTACTAAATGAAATGCAGTTGGCAGTTATTCTGAATTATGATAAATTGGTTTCTGAATATTGATTTAGTTATGACTTTAAATGGCAGTTTCTTTATTTATACCATAGAGATGCCCCACATCTATATTTAATCCTTCCATTACAAGATTGATGAATTTTGATGGACTGTCAGAATTTATCATTCTAATCGTACATCATAAGTAAATCATTTCTGATCACTTGTTTATTGTGAATACTTAGATTTTCAGTAGAACAGTCTCAGAAAAAAGAAAACCTTTCCAGAAGTAATTTTTTTTTATTTTGAATGATTTTGTAATCAGAGTTTCTAGTCACAGTGATTGCTTGAAGCCATTCATAAGTACAGTTTTTTCAAGAGAAAAAACTAAACTCATGCGTATGTTGTTAAATATATTTTGATTTTGAAATTACATTTATTTTCCCAAGATAAAACATAATGGAAATCAATATTTTTGTTTTTTTTACAGAGGAAATTATTGACCAAGCAGAAAAAGTAACATAGGTTTCGCAATATGAGATGAAATGCTTGTAGGCTAATATTTATTGTAGAAGTTATTTTATAAGTTTATGCACTACTGTATGTTTTTACAATAGAAAAACAAAGCAAACAATATTTTTAGGAATCTCATGCACTTTTTGTAAAGCGATTGAATAGTGATACAGGTCAGATCACAGAATGTCATGGCAGAGTAGAACTGCTTTGTCCATCTGTATCCATGAGCAGAACCTTTTATTCAATAACATGAAATTGTGGTCTCCAGCTGCCGTCTGTATTCAGCAACAGATGATGGATGCTGTAGTCAAAGAATAGACAGAAATTCACTCAGCCCTTCTCATTGTGGAAACTCTGTTGGTTTAAAGGTTATAGTTACTATAAAGGAAGAGTGAGACACATTTCTCCTCTTGTTTCCAAAGATGATAACCCTTTTGTGTAAAGTACTGTGTGCCATGTGCTGAGATACATCTAATGAGCTGTTTTAAGAAAAACGGAAGATGCAAAGTATCTTGTAAAATAATTCAGACCTTTGTCCCAGGTTATTATTCTAGTAAATAAATACTTCTCCAATTAGGTCTTTTCCAAATAATAGCCACCCCTATGCCTTTCACTGGGATCTCAGAGTCTAAGTTGGGACCAGGTTGAGGGCAGATTTAGAGAACAAAACATTATTATTATTAGCAATAGGTTCTGGATGAGCAAAGGGGCACGATAGTCTCACCAAGGATACTGGATAGAAGAACACCACCAGAGCAGAATCGTGGATCAGGATTGGAGAAAGCAAAATAGTCACAGACAGGCAAGGGTCAGGATTGGAGAGAGTCAGAATAATCAATTAGGCAGGCTAGGGTCAGTAGATATCAGAGTAGTCAGGCAAAGCAAGGGTCAATATCAGAAGATCAATCAGGAATCACTAAGATTAAGCACCCAGGAACTCTACTAATAGAATCTAACAACGGGCAACTTGCTGTAGACTGGCTTCCCCTTATATAGTATTTGAATTTTGCACCATTGCGTGTGACATCATCATGCTGGTGCAGAAACCCAAAAGTGTGCTGGCACGCACGCCATAGGGGGCCCAGACATGAAGAGAAAGAAGCAGCGGGCACCCACGTCACTGGAGTGGTGGTGGACCCCGCTGCCCGCTAGACCACAAGGTGAATCCTTACACAGGCGTTCAAAAGCACATAGAAATAAACAAGATAACATTAGACATAAGTATAGATGTGAGATGAAATTAAATCCAAGGCAGGCAGTGGAAAATTAACAGAGTTGTAGGTAAACAGAGGGTATATCAGACAAACCTAAAGTGAAAGCAACAAAGTACACTCATTGTCAATCATCTTAAAGGAACTGAGGACCCTAGCATCTATTTAATTGTTATACACGTGTGCTTGAGGTTGCCTATGCATGCGAATGCATCAATATGCATGAAAGAGCAAGAACTGGGTGTGTGAAATTTACTAATTAAAATAAAGACGAGAAGACATACCATTTAAAGGACCAGTAACGTGATTTAAAAAAAAAATTAGTTTGAATATAAGGAAAAAAAAAACACCAAGAAATATTTAACTTTTTAACTTTAAAATTGCAAAGTCTTCATTAAAGGGATCCTGTCATGGGAAAACATTTTTTTTCAAAATGCATCAGTTAATAGTGCTACTCCAGCAGAATTGTGCACTGAAATCCATTTCTCAAAAGAGCAAACAGATTTTTTAATATTTCATTTTGAAATCTGACATGGGGCTAGACATTTTGTCAATTTCCCAGCTGCCCCAAGTCATGTGACTTGTGCTCTGATAAACTTCAATCACTCTTTACTGCTGTACTGCAAGTTGGAGTGATATCACCCCCTCCCTCCAGCAGCCTAACAAAAGAACAATGGGAAGGTAACCAGATAACAGCTCCCTAACACAAGATAACAGCTGCCTGGTAGATCTAAGAACAACACTCAATAGTAAACCCATGTACCACTGCGTACTATTCAGTTACATTGAGAAGGAAAAACAACAGCCTGCCAGAAAGTAGTTCCCTCCTAAAGTGCTGGCACAAGTCACATGACCAGGGCAGCTGGGAAATTGACAAAATGTCTAGCCCCATGTCAGATTTCAAAATTGAATATAAAAAAATCTGTTTGCTCTTTTGAGAAATAGATTTCAGTGCAGAAGTCTACTGGAGCAGTATTATTAACTGATGTGTTTTTAAAAAATCATGTTTTCCCATGACAGTTTCCCTTTAAGAAATAACTTACCGATACTCCACTTGCGCTCTTCAGAAAAGGAGACAGGGCGACAATCCATAGTGCGCAGTCAATTTCTCCTCCCTGACTATCTCCTATAAGGAAAGCAGGGAGGAGAAATCGAGAGCCTCGCAATGGATTGCCCAATCACCTTTTCTGAAGAGGAGTGCAAGCAGAGTATTTTTTAATAAAGGCTTTGAGATTTGTTTTTTTTTTGGTACCGCTGTATATTGACTGCAAATCTTATGCATAATCACCTATGCTTCAATACACAGGATCCAAACTAGAACCCTCAGGTGTGCAAGGAATACTCCTAATCCTTTTCTAATTGTTTTTTTTTTTACAGCAAAACAAACACAATGAAAACAATATTTGAGATCTGGACAAATATGTGTATTATTTAATGGGTGGCTATCTTTCATGCCTTGGTTTTAAACTTGGACTCTCCATCTGCAGAAAATCCAGCATGCTGTGTGCTACTACTTTTTTTTTTTTTACTTTTTGGCAGGGCCGGATTTACATTGCGGGCACCCTAGGCCCACTGCCATTCGTCGCCCCCATACTCTGCCCTTTATTCTCAAATTTTCATCATCAGGACCGGAGTATTGGGGATTGGCGCATGGGAAATTTAAAAAAACTATAGTATCTCCTACGTATCCCTAGTGTTTCTGAACCAATGTGGGTGTGGCTGGGCAGCATGCCGCCCCCTAAATTCCTGTCACCCTGGGCCCGGGCCTAGGTGGCCTTTCCACAAATCCAGGCCTGCTTTTTGGGTATGCTATATTGCAGATATTGTGGTAAAATTACATTGACGATTTCCTGAGAAGTTAGAGTAGCTGTCATATCCTTGGTGTTGATGCACAATTCATGCTAGATGGTTTTTACGGAGGGAAGCTGGCACTGCTCTGAAAATCCAATTGTTTAGATAGGGTATCACTGTTGGAGAGGCAACTACCTTTATGCATACCCTTGGATTGGAGGGTGAAACGAAAGGGTAGGACTTGGAACTGAAAATGATGAAGCTGATCCTTTAGGAAAATTTCCTTGTGCTTGGAAAATGTATATGCACATAAGCATCCTGCAGATCTATGATGCCATGATAAACTCCAGGCTCTACCATCTCTAATGTTGACATTATCCTGTGGTGTGAAAAGATCTGTCTGGCTTCGGAATGAGAATTATTGTAGAATATGTGTGCTGCAAAATTCTTCTAGAAGAGAAACCCTCTCCAATGCCTTCTTTTTGCAGAAGTAAGAGATAGCCTCTTGTAAGGAACTTTGATTTTCTGGAGAATTCTGGAGGGTGGGAAGAAATCTAGAAGGTACAAAAATTTGATTTTGTAACTCTCTTCTACAAGCTGTATGACCCACCCGTCGGAAATTATAATAAATGTACCTTGTGGTCTATAAAAAAGTCACCAACCTAAAGGCTGCTGGTGTAACAAGTCCCACCTACGGATTGAGGACAGAGACTTACTTCTACCCCTTGTACCTCTCAAAGACTCACATAGAGGGTCTCTAGGGGACTTTGTGCTTTTCACCCTACCTCAGCTGTTTGGATCTAAATGGTGACCTCTTTTGTCAGTAAAAAAAAAATCCTCTCCATCTCATCCTCCTATACTGCCTGGGGTCAGGGTGTTACACTTCTAATCAGACATCTTCTACATAAGAGTGTCTAATTTATAGACAAAAAGATGATCAGACTCAAAGGGTACATTACAAAGTTTATTCTTATATTTGGTATCAATGGTCCAATGCCCTCTTGGCTATGGTAGAAAGGACTATATTCAACAAGTGGTTGTTAAGGAAACTAAGGAGCAACAACACTCATAGCACACAATCTGCACTCTCTGCCTTAAAAAAAACACACATCATACAGTAGATTGGGGTATTATAATGTGGTTAATTCATTTTCACTCATCCTACAAGGCAAGAGGGTGATTTAACTTCATAAGTGCTGCAGTATAGAACGTTAGAATTAAGAATTGAGGCAATCACTGTGTGAGGTGTTAGAAATCAGCACTTCCACTGAGTTCTAACACTGCATAGCACATGATAGAGTTTGACTAGGTTTTGATAGATGTGCCAATATGGTATCCTCTCTCCAGGCTGTCAGGAAAGTTTTGTATTGTGTATTTGATCTGCACAGTATGTGTGAGGCTTCTCTTAGGTAGTATTCCTCACTAAGTCATTATAATATTTTTACTTTACTTATATTTTCCAAAAACATTTTGTTTTAATGTAAAGCTGTTGGCAAAAGCATCGGAGGTACTCCTATTAAAGTCTGCATTCAAAATGGTTGGAAATCACCAGGGGCTCCTATTGCAAATGATTAAATAAAGCAATGCTGCATGACAGATTGTATTTTATCCCCTCTGAAAAGAGATTAGAACCAGAAGACAATGAAGAGTTTATGCCTTTTATGTGTGAATTTATTTATTCAGTTCAGAGATGGAGTAATGATAGATTTTAAGAGCTAATAGCTCCCTTTGGGCGTTATTTACTTTAAAACTATTGCAGTTTTGATCCAGCAGCCTAATGTTTTCTTTATTTATCAGGTAATGTTTGAAATACAGAATACAATTTGACCCTGAAAGAAATATTGTTATTTACTGAATGTGGTGATATTTAGAGAAGTTATCAGAATGGAGAAGATGTACCACATTCAGGCTTTCAAATCCTTGTTTTCTGGCAAGCTCATGCTGAATTGTCATACAAACAGTGGCATACAGATACAAACTACTGTTTTGCAAATGACGAACAAGGTCCTGCTCATTAGACTTTACATCCTAGGTTACTATGACAACGTGAAAATGGTGTCTCATGTTTTTGGCTTGCTATGGATTCTTTGCTGCTGCACAACAGTCCTTGTTAGCTTGCAATGTTAATGATCATAGCTACGACAGATGGAGGTTTATCATGTGGCCCAGCAGCATGGGGCATATATTAAAATTGTCACAGCTCACATGTATATGCATTTCCCCCCCTATGAATCTTTGGGTTTTTCTACTGAACTTCATCCAAAGTCAGATTGGTGATAGTAATTAAAAATTCCCCTAAATGGGGAATAGCAAGCCAGTGGTTAGCTGTAGACAGGGTAAATCACAAGGCTGATGTTTTATTACTATAGGAGGTTTTGTGGTAGCCTTGAGTAATAGTTTCTTAAAGTGGACACAAAAATCTGTATTGTAAAAGTCCTTTTCAAATTAAACATGAAATCCGATTTAAAATTTTTATTAAAGCATTCATAGCTGTTTTAAGCTCATTCAATCTCAGCTGTTAATCAAATATTGTCTGCCCCTCCTCTAAGCCTTAGGGCATAGAGACGGGGCAGATAATTACTTTCACTTTCCATTCAGCACTTCCTAGATGTCACTGCTCCCCACACATTCCCCCAGTTCTCTTAACCATTTAATTGTGTAGCCAGGACGTGGGGATAGACATCGGGTCCCCCATTCTGGTGCACAAACAAGATTCTGAGATGATACAAGGCTTACCTTAATAACAGTGTCCACAAAATGGCTCCTGCCTTCTTGCTATAATTATGAATTCCCAGACTGAAGAACACAAGATAAAAATTATTTATATAGTGTAATTAATGTTCATTTTGCTTGACTAATGTGATTTAATATGATTTTGAATATTTTTTGGGGTGACAGGTCCACTTTAACAAAGACTTCTCCCTCAACTAGTGCCAACCAGCACACAAAAACAATGGACAAATAAAAAACATAAATACCCTCATACAAACAAAGAAAAATGAACTAGGCAAATACATAAAATATAATAACGTGTAGTTTCCTTTTGCATTAGCCTGTAATTAGTTTTTACATGATGAAAGACCTGGCGAAGTTCAATACAAAAGATAGGAATTAAAAAAAAAAAACAAAGTTTTTTCTAACAATGGCGACTTTTACTGTTTTTAGGGTGATAGTCTGAAAAATAGCGTAATTGTTTTGGGGGGTTACTACTCCCCCCCTACATTTCCTAACATAGGGCAACTCAACTATACAGTGGGCACATATTTAGGGCAATGTGACAACTTTTTTTTCTTTATTAAAGGTTTTCTGGGCTTGTGTAGTATAATGTTTTGGCTGTAACCTATACTTCTATTATACTTTCAACTTCGCGCCATATGCAAAGTAGGCATTGCAAGCATAAATGCGCTTTGCCTGATTAAGTGACGGTAGCGCAACTTTGCTACTTTTCGCCTCCCTGAGCGCAAATTTGTATTTTAGTGAATTAGTGGCAGTTGGCGAAAATTCGCCCGGTGAATTGTGGTGAAGCCGTCGCTAGTGCATGTTCACTGCTTAGTGAATTTGCCCCTAAGGAGGTTTAGCTTGGAGTATATTTTGTTTTTATTCAGCCAAAACTTGTCTCCAGACATTCAAAAATAAGCACCTGATTTGAGGTCACTGTGAGCAACATCCAAGGGCGTTGGTGAGCCACATGTTGCTCACAAGCCACTGGCTGGGAACATTGGTCTAATGTATGCTACAAAACAATCTAATAATACTTTTACATTTCTACTAGTCAATATAACAGACAAAGTTATTATGTAATGGTATGTTCAATTACTTATTATTTTATCACACCAGGAGGCATAGCATAAGCCCCAACAGGCATGAAATGCATGAGGCTTTTTCCTTCATGTCCTCATAAATGTTTCTGTACTTTTAAATTCTATAGTTTGATCTCTGGGACTCTCACATTATAATGTCTCAATTGAAAGTACTCATACACCCTCAGACTGGGGTGAACTGTGAGACTTCTCCCTTATTTCTCATTTTCTAGTTGGACTGGATTTTGGTTTGATGTGTTTTAAAGTTTTGATTTGACATCCTGCACTGCCGTATCAATTTTTTGGCATAACATAAGCCACTTAAAATTTCAGTTGTCTTACTGAAATGTCTGAAGATACATATGCACTTTGTCACATCAACTTTCCTTGTGAAAAGTAGTTGTAATTGTTTTTAATAGACAACCCAGTGTATGTGACAAGAGCTATATAAAAACACATGCACGCAAATTGCACTCTCAGATTTTGCAGTCCATCCCCTTAAATTACATACAAAGCTTCTCAAATAAAGGATCCTAAAGTGCATTCACAGCAGCGGCCAGGGCAAGGACATTCAAATTTGAAAAATCAATGCAAATTTATTGTAAATGTTCAAAAATAATTCCAGGGCTCCTGACCTTCCTGTGTAAATAACCTAATCCAATTTGTGTTGCATAAAAGAGTTATGTTAAGCTTCAGGGTTTTTTCCCTTACTGGGTTAACGCTTTCTGCAAAATGTAAAAGTTACATTCTTTAGAAACAAAACCTAGTTAAAAAAAGTATAGTAGAATATAGTACACATATAAATGTTATCTACATTAATGAAACACTCATATAATGCATAATGAGCAATGTGTTATTATCATTAGGAATATACAGGTGTAATATACAAATTCCCTGGACACAAGTGCAAAAGCCCCAAAGGGTGCAAAATTGTGACCCAGTACTCATTTACTGAAACAAATCCAGTGTATGGTACATAGCATAGCTACAGGCAGGGGGTAAGGATACGGTTGCTTTGCATCACTAGGACTCCCAAACTTAGGCATGTTAATGGTGCAAATTAGGGCAAGCGTATGGGGCAGGATGAGG
>CM044432.1:160435707-160453824 GCA_024363595.1 Xenopus borealis | reverse complement strand
AGGCTGGGTTTTAGATTTCGGCCCCTTCTCTGATTGAGTTCGACACCCCTGCCTTAAAGGCATATGGTCATGGGAAAACATGTTTTTTTCAATTGCATCAGTTAATTGTGCTGCTCCAGTAGACTTCTGCACTGAAATCCATTTCTCAAAAGAGCAAACAGACTTTTTTTATATTCAATTTTGAAATCTGACATGGTGCTAGACTTTTTGTCGATTTCCCAGGTGACTCTGGTCATGTGACTTGTGCCAGATTTCAAAATGAAATTAAAAAAAATCCGTTTGCTATTTTGAGAAATGGATTTAATGCAGATTTCTGCTGGAGCAGCACTATTAATGGATGCATTTTGAAAAGAAAAAAACATTTTGTACCATTACAGTATCCTTTTATTGAATCACCAGGAGCCAGAAATGGTGTAAAATGTCCACAGCATTTATGCACATTTTTCAAATAAATAGGACTTTACCAGCCTCACCCCAAGGCAATATTCAAATCCAGAGTTCCATAAGAGATTGCTACTATCCTCTGCCGTTCCTCACTTGCGATCAGCACTGTGCCACTATATCCACCACTGAGTATTAGGCTTCCTCTACCAATAGAGAGGATGGCCCCCAATCTGCTACTAGCAGGAGCTGCTTCTGCCACCAAGTTCAGCAGCCCTGCTGGTTCTGGATCTGCAGTATCTTGATGATAGGAAATCCAAGCAGGCTGTCACCTAGCACAAGCAGCAGTAGCGTCTGTATTAATCAACCCACTGTGCAGTCACAAGAGAGAACCTCCTTTCTCCATCTTCTAAACTTACATGTGCAGTGCTCTGGCAAGGTCTTACCACTGCTGTGACAAATAAAACTTAAAATACATTATCATATATCCACTGTTTTGATCCAGAGGAAGACAAAAATCCCAGCTTGAAGCCCAGGCCAATTATGCCTCAACAGTATAGTGATGCAGTTAGCATTGCTGCTTTGGGGTTCAAGGTTTGATCCAGCCAAGGCCAATTTCCTTACTTAAGATTCTTTAATATACCACTTAATATGTAATCTATCTGTTGCTTATGCATTTGTTTTGGGGGTATTGTTTTATTTAACAAACAAAAGGGGGGTTTCTATCATGGGACAGCTGAATAGGGGATCATAGTATATAAAACAGAGTGTAAAGCAAGACATTCTTATCTCTTAGGCACATTCTGTATACTAACAAATGCAACCCTATGCATAAAATAAATTGATCTGGCATATGGAACAGACACACCTAAAAAAAAAAAAAATTATGAAGGGAGGGCAACATTAGTGTAAAAAGATAAATGGTGAACATCTATATTGGGAAGCAAGTGTGGCAAGAAAATAGCATTACTCTGAGTAACATTTAGTGCTGTGGTTCCACTTCCTCTGTAACAACTTAAGATGTCTGCTATTTACTGAAGATCAGTGCTATCCAAAGGTTCCCCCTTGTGTGGTCCCCTGAATTAAAGCATTTTCAACACCTGTAATCCCCCCTGAATGGTTTACACCTGTAACATCCAGTGTCTGACTGGTCCACCAGGATACCAGGAAAACTCCCAGTGAGCCCAGGTGTCAGTGTGTGCCTTCCATATTCTCCCTGTGTGTGCCGTACTCTGCCTTCCCTATGCTCCCTGTGTGTACCATACTTTGCCTTCCCTATGCTCCATGTGTGCGCCATGCTCTGCTTGCCCTATGCTCCATGCATGTGCCATATTCTGTCTGCTATGTGCTCCCTGTGTGTGCGCAATACTCTTCCTTTCCCTATGCTGCCTGTGTGTGCCATACTCTGCTAGACCTTTGTTCCTGTGTGTGCCATAATCTGCCTGACCTATGCTCCCTGTATGTGCTCTACTCTGCTTGCTCTATAATCCCTGTGTGTCGTACTCTGCCTGTGGAACGTCAGCCTGGTAGGGTGTGTTCTGGGGATTTGTTAGCATTTGGAATTTGTGGTTAGGCGTCCCTAAGGTTTTTAATAATTTGCTGGGAGTGCTGTATTATCCACAGGAGAGGAGGAGGATAATTTGAGGGTATGTTTTAATATAAAAATAATAAAAGAGATGTAGACACACTGCATGTGTCTAAAAAACACTATTTATTATGCCATTAAAAAACACAAGTGACTGCCGTGTGATACACGCCTACCGCAATTTGGGAACAACACACAGCAGCCAGTTGTGTTTTTAATGGCACAATAAATAGTATTTTTTTTACTCTAAGAGACAGTGTATCTACAAAATTTTTATTTTTTTGGTTTTATAATATTTCAGGCAGAGGAGCCCTGCATGAGCTGAAACACACTGAGCTTTCAATGGTACCTCTTTTATTTAAGAAACAGGAAACAGGTGTGAGTCAGCATTGCTTTATGATTGTGTTTTAATATGACTTTTTCAAATATGAGTGATGAGATATTCCTGCAGTGAACACCAGCCATTTGATTTTCTGGTGTGCTACCAAAATTTAAGTGAACATGGTCTGAAATGTTCTTGTGGTAACATGGGTGTGGTTTAAAAGCTGTGAGTGGTTAACACTGGTTCCATTGTCAGCCCTCCACCAGTCCTTGGATGAGATAAAGGATGAGTGTAACCATCAGAGAGTATGAATATATAATTAAAAGAAGGCCGTCCATGTGCAGCCCCTCCTCTATGCAGCCCTCCCAGTCATGCAGGTGCAACTCCTATACTGATACAGTATACTGGTGCAAAATTCACAATAAAAGTACAATTTATAAAACTATTTCCTTTTAAAAAAAAAAAGGAATAGTTCATTGTTGTAGGCTTATTCACCAATATAGACATTATATTTCTAATGTGCATTTTTTCAGTATCAATCAATTCACAGTTTTCTTTGACCAGTATACAGCAAGTTAAAAATTCTTTGGTTTCTTTGGGCAGTTACCCTTCTGTAATTTAGTATTTATGCTCAAAAATTATCACCTTCATGCTTATACCCTCTCATGTTAAAGATATGAACTTAAATGTTAAAGGGACCTGTCACCCTAAAGGAATAATTCCAAATAATTTTCTATCATGTTAGTTAAGCAAAATAAAAATTTACTTACACAATTAGTATTTACATTTTGTTTTGTTCAGTCTTATGACACAATCACAGCACGCAGGTAGGGGCCATTTTGTGGACAATGTTATTAAGACAACTGTGTGTGTGTCTTCAAAATCTTGTGTATGCACCAGAACGAGGGACCTAATGCCCATACACAATTATAGAATGAGGAGGGCAGTGACATCTAGGAAGTGCTGAATGGAAAGTGAAGGTGATGCTGGCCATACACGGTCAGATAAAGCTGCCGATATCGGTCGCCTAGACCGATTTGACAGCTTATCTGCCCATGTATGGGGGCTTCCGACGGGTCTTCCCAAACAATATCTGGACACGATATTGATCAGGAATGATTTTCTTCCAACCCATCAGAAGTCCATTGAACTCGTCGTAATCCGATCGTTTGCCAGTTAGTGGCATATCGGGGAAAGATCGGCTTGATCGGCTTGTTGTTTATCTATGGCCAGCTTAATTGATAGGTAACATTTGATTGATAGCTCAGACCTTCCTTTATTACAGTTATGGATGCTTTCATAAAAAAAAATTGGGATCCAAAAAAATGGGATCCAGGTTTAATTTGCATATTACTTTTATTATACAGCTTTTTATGGGTAGTTGACAGGTCCACTTTAATATTGTTCCCAGCCTTCTTAAAAGATTCATTCCCACCTCCCACATGTACCAATCATACAAATACAGAAACTGTTGCTTTGACATCATTTATACTATTTATATTTTCTTTTTAAAAAAAGGTACTAAGGAGCATTAGAATGTTATTGTGATATTATGCTATCATGTTTTCCTACATTTTTTACAGTTTAAAAAGCAAACTGCTCAGTGTATCCATGTTTCATTCAGTTTTACACTGGCAAATGATTATCCACAAACATAAAAAAGCTCATTATCATTATTGACATTCATTGCTCTAGGACTTTTATGCAGCATACAGAATGTATAACTGTCAAAAATGTGAAGTTGTGCCTGTAAACTTTTGGTCTTTTAATTTCTAAAATGTTGGCTTCGAAAATGTTACCACAATACAACAAAATGATTTAGATTGTAAAGCCTTAATATTTTACACTAGACATGTAAGGGGAAGGTCATTGTGTGGCTTTTATTGTTATTGGTGTTATTGTTGTTGCTATCATCATCATTATTATTATTGTAGTTATTAGTTCTCAGTTGCATTTAGTCGTGGCATCATCTCATGGTAGCTGGTTTGCATTTGTGTGGGCTTCTGCAGGCTGTAAGACGATCTTTAGGAAAACAGATAATATAGGAAGTTCAAATTGGGGCCATTTCGCCACATTTAATGGCTATTTAATGGTCACTTCCCAATTAAGTTTGGCTCCTACACAGATGAGTGTATAGTTTCTGGTTACACCTTAATTTGGTGTTCTTGGCAGAACTGAACACCACCCCGCCCCCATCTGGTAGTGCATAATGGATATTGAAACAGTACTACCATCCCTGCCACTTGTCGTCATGATAATCCTGGTCGGCATGCCAAAGTTTGGTGGGACTTTCATGTCCATAGGGGATTTAGAAGAGAACTCATACCATGTTGCACAACTCACCAAAAGGACCAGTGGCTGAATTGACTGGACATCTTTAACAGGCAGAAATATGGAGCCTAATAGCTGGCACGAGTTCATGGGGAAAAAAAACACATAAGACGGGTAAAATCTCAAATGTTTTAATAAACTGTATAAGTTCTATGTAGTACTTTAATTCGTAGGCCTCTTGGAATGATCTTTTCCTCCAAATATTTGGAGTAACTTTATCTATTCCACCAGGCCTTTAATAATTTTATATTTTCACCTCTGTACTCGTTTAGCATATTCATGAGTATTTGATTGTGTTGTTACCGGGAGTCAGATCTCTCCATTGAGAAAACATGCATTTTCCCCTCCCATTTCCCAATCCTAGATTGGAGGGCAGACATATTGAAAATATGATGGGATGAGTGCATTAGTATTGGCATGTTATGTGCTGGAAATATGGATCACCTAAAAATTGGTGGCCTGGTGGAATAGATCAAGTTACTTCAAACATTTGGAGGAAAAGATCATTCCAAAAGGCTACGAATTAAAGTACTTCCAGCATTTTCCCCTAATGAGGCAGGCTTTAAACAGAGATGGGAAGACACTCTCTCTAGATGTTCTATGGAATTAATTAAGATACTGTATGAATATGAGGACACCATAGTTAACGAATTTACAGAGAAAGTTAAAGCGAAAGAAACAGTTACAAGATTATAAAGATTATACCAAATATATTTCCTTCATCACTAATTTGGATGAACAAATGGACAGATTGGAACAAGAAACAGCTGCTAAAAAAAAAACACAAACTTATGAGAGATCTATATGATTTTCAATCAGGACACATATATAAATGGGGGAAGAAAAGTGAAGGATTCCCACAAAGTCAAACTGCTTCCTATAGTGAGGTCACCAACACTGATACATCGGATTCTGAAATGGGTGAAATTAAAGACTCAGAAAATTCAATCAAACCCTCAAGTGGTGTAAGTTTCCCCACCCAGAGTGCTTTTTTAGGCCCAAGGGATACAGACAGACCAGGAGGGTATTTAAGAAATCTAAGAAACAGAGATCGGTGGGGATACCACAGGCAGAATACTTGGGAAAGGGGCAAATTGAGAGGCAAATGGAGAAACAGGAGAGTATAGATGAATTGGCTATAATTAATTTAAGTGATCATATCCTTACTGAACCACAAATACAAGTTCTTAAGAAAGGGTTATCGTTTTCTCCAAGCACTAATGTTGATCAATTCACTTTATATAAAGATGTATTTATCTTTTGTAGGAAGATACTTCTCAAAAAACACTTTTCCAATATGGGTTATACCAAAGATAATGATTGCAATTTATTTTCGCAATTGACACGCTGGGACAACCCACATGACCTATGCATTCCGGAACAACTATCAGAACAGGAAGGGTTGATTTTCAATCAGGCATTACATGATTTATGTTCATTACTTAATGAGGACTTAATAGCTGAGAAACAGTTTAAACCACAAAGTACTTTCACTCCAACAGCTCAGATTTGTCCAGCAGTCCAAATCTTTGGGGAATTGGCAATGAAGGACTTTAGTGTGCTCTCAAATAATAGACATATAGACCATCTGTCTTTTGGTGAAAAGAAGACTATTCAAGAAATTCAATAATGGGATGATATAGTTATTAAGCTGAAAAAAAGAAGGGAATATAGTTTTGTGGCCAAAAAACATGTATATCACGGAAGCTCTTAAACAATTAACATGTTATCAAAAATTGGCTTATGATCCTACTGAGTCCTTTACTAATGAATATAATACTTTGTCAAAAGATGCTAAAGACACGTGATTAATATCTACTCAAGAATTTCAACCTTATATGTTACCAAAAGTCCATAATAACAAAGAAAAACCACCTGGCCGACCAATTATTTCTGGAAACGGCAATCTTTGTGAGATAGCAGGTCAATTTATTGATACTAAACTATGTCCATTTGTAATAGCTTTACCTTCATATTTAAAGGACACAGGCGATGTTTTACAAAATTACAGGATGTTAAAGTAAACAACAACACCATATTGGTTACTTGTGATGTCACATCTCTGTATACATGTATTGAACATAAACTGGGCATTAGAGCTGTGAATGCCTTTCTTGAGAGTGAAAGCAGTTATGACTTAGACCACAGAATGTTCTTCACAGATCTTTTACGGTTCTTTCTGACCCACAACTATTTTGTCTTTAACGACAGATATTATTTACAGATATTGGGAACTGCCACCTTACATTTCTCTAGTCATCATATACCGAACATTGAAAAGTCCATACCGGTGGAAGGAATTGTTCAGATGACAATACTTTTAAACAAAGGTCTGATGAACTGTCAAGAAAAAAGGTTGATTAAGAGCATAATTTATCCGATAAATTGGTTTGTAGCCATTTCAGTAAAACAAAATTCAAGCACTCTCTCCAATGCTCTTTCCCCTGTGGATCCTGTACTATTTGCCCTTATATTGAAAATATTAGGGAAGTTATAGACAGATTTGGGAGAACACATTATATAAGGCACTGGCACAATTGTAATACAACTGCAGTAATCTATTTGATTACCTGTCCATGTAAATTGCAATATATTGGCAAAACCAAGAGAACTTAAAAAAAAAAAAATATCTGAACATATTTCAAGTATAAAATCCACTACTTCAGTCATGTTGGATTTACAAACTTATAAATGATCTAATATGGAAAAGGATAAAACAAAAAAAATAGTTCCCCTTGGTAAACATTTCTATCTGTGCCATAATGGTAACCCAGATGGATTAACAGTTGTTATACTATAATATGTAGTATCATTAGGAATAAGAAGGGGTAATCTTGATCAAATGTTACTATCTAAAGA
Source organism: Xenopus borealis (assembly GCA_024363595.1). NCBI lineage: Eukaryota > Metazoa > Chordata > Amphibia > Anura > Pipidae > Xenopus > Xenopus borealis. Next base: position 160,446,346 of record CM044432.1, on the reverse strand, counting down.
ATGCCGGTGGATATATGAACTAAATACCCTTACCCCTAATGGGTTAAATGAGAGTTTGTCATTACATACATTTATTGGTAGTTGAACCGATTTACTACTTATCTCTCTAAACTATATGATAATAGTTTAAGTATGTAAGTGTTTCAATTTATGAGATCAGCTAATTCTGCTTTGTATTATGCAATTTCATTTCTCCAAATTCAATTTATTGCTAACCTCAAGTGTGAATAGCATTCTGTTCCAATGCTATCACATTATATGTACCCTAATAAGTAATAGCTACATACTAGTAACTCCGTGTATTGCTTCTATAGTGTAAATATTGAATGTGGTCACATGACCTTTGCAGCCAATGGCCGCTATTGCGATCATGAGATTTCGTGGACAATTTGCCTTTGACAAAGCCTTCCAGCGAAAACGCGCGCAGAGCATCATGTTTTCCTATTCGGGCCTCTTCTGCTTTTTTTTGGCAGCCGGGGGGTGGTGGGTGATTGAATTTGTTAAGTTGGTGATGGGGAGAATGGTTTCATTTATTTTTCACACAGCGGGATACTTTGCAGCAACTAACCGCCGCTGAAATTCCCAGTTCAAATTTATATATCTAAGTAATGCTTGACTGCCCTGGAAATAAGTAATAGGTACTAGGATATTACCACACTTAGGTGCCTCTGAGAGGACAAGAGTTAGTTCACTATTCCAACGGCATTCAATCTTACTATAGATTAACTGGTTCATGGGGATTTTCAATTTTGAGCAAGTGAGTTCTCCTTGCGCTGTTTTTTCACCAATCACCTTATTTATTAATACCAATTATATCCCGGATAAGAGGTATACCTATAAAGGGGGTTGTTAGGACGGATGCTGGGATCTGAGAAGGGTATGATCTAATTTATGATCCATATGAATTCCCGCAATTGAAAGTCAGATCAGTTCAATTAATTTTAATTATTTTTAACCCAATCAGATTCTCTCTTTAATTTTGACATTTTTTAATTAATGAATTAAAGGTTATGTTTTAACTATATAAGTAATTATGACTGTAGATGGACATGAATTTCCTTAGGAGTATCAGTGAAGTCATTGTTCACTTTTTCATCTTTGAACGGAGAAATTAAGGCCAATACAAATTGAATATATTTATTCACTTTATTAAGGACACAGATGTTCAATGAATTTCAATCAATTTCGCTATTCACACCAATCTGCATTAACCACAATTAACCGAGTAATTTTTAACCATTTATATGTATTTATTTTTTCATTCAATTGAACAATTAGGTTCAATACATAATGAATTTATTCACCTAAATGATAAATTGAATCACTAAACACTTAATGAATTTTCACCTAATAATGGTAATTCACACGAGCAATTAATTATGTGCAATTCACTTTATTGTTATAAGCATATAAAAGTATTGCTTTAACTTTCTCTGGATATAAGGTGTCATGACTTTTGAATGGTGCGACATTTATAACTTCCTCTTTCTCCTTCTCCTTGTATATACTTGTTATGAATGGAAGTTGTCTGCACATTCTGTCCATTAATTAACTTACTGTTTGGGGTGTATTAGGAGGTGCGGATGAACAGCTATATATTGTGATCTATTACATTCTATCAAAAACAGAATTTCAGATTTGTTTTTTAAATAGGGATGCACCTAATCCCCGACATATTAAGTGGGAAATGCTTTTCACAGGGTTAAACACTGAACAAAAATGGGAATTCTTTAAAATGCTGCTTAATAAATATACATGTCTGTATATTCTGCATGTAAACAAAGAACGTTGTTGCAAAACAAAACCTTTTTGGTTCAATAGGAGTGTTGGTGTTGAGGTGGGTAAGAAAAGACGTGCTTTTAAGGCTTTCAAGTTAGCTCAAACAGCCGAATCATTTATAAGGTACAAGGAGGCCAATCAGTCATGCAAAAAATCGATCAGGCAAGCTAAAATTGATATGGAAAAGGATATAGCAGTAAGCAGTAAAAAGAATCCAAAATTATTTTTTAAATATATTAATATTAATAGGAGTGATGTAAATTAGCTGGAGAGAGTGCAGAGACGTGCAATTAAACTGGTTAGAGGGATGGAAGACTTAAATTATGAGGGGAGACTGTCCAAGTTGACATGATTACATTTTACAAATATATTCGAGGACATTATAGACAAATATCAGGGGACCTTTTTACCCATAAAGAGGATCACCGCACCAGAGGCCACCCCTTCGGACTAGAAGAAAAGGACTTTCATTTGAAGCAGCGTAGGTGGTTCTTCACAGTCAGGACGGTGAGGTTGTGGAATGCATTGCCAGGTGATGTTGTGATGGCTCATTCTGTTCATGCTTTTAAGAGGGGCTTGGATGATTTTTTGGACAAACATAATATCAAAGGCTATTTTGATACTAAACTCTACAGTTAGTATAGCTATGGGCACATATGGTTTGTGTGAAAGAGTGGAGGGGTGTGTGTGTGTATGCTATGTTTTAATTTGGAGGGGCTACACTTTGTCTTTTTTCAACCCAATTTAACTATGTAACTAATCTGTGTGTGTGTATGCTGGGTTTTTAATTTGGAGGGGTTGAACTTGATGGACTGTCTTTTTTCAACCCAATTTAACTATGTAACTAACTATGTAACTATTTGTAAAAATTTCGGCCGAATCATTTGTGAAAGATTCAGCCGAATACCAAACTGAATTTGAATACTAATTTGCATATGCAAATTAGGGGCAGAAAGGAAAAAGTGTGAACAATTATTTTCACTTCCTTGTTCTGTGATGAAAAGTCACCTGATTTCCCTCCCCGCCCCTAATTTGCATATGCAAAATAGGATTAGGATTCGGTTCAGCCAGGCACAAGGATTCGGCCAAATCTGAATCCTGGGCAAGTCCCAAATGAAATCCAGGCTTCGGTAAATCCCTAGTTTCAAATGATGGGTTTCAGTGCAGGCGTATACATCATAATAAATTAACTAGACCAATCATATTGAGCACTGGGTCTTTCTCACTCTAAAAAAGCAGAAATAACAGTATGAAATAGATATAATCAAAGAAATACTAACCAACTAATAGTGCCATTTTTGCTACTGGCAATATGTATGCGATTCTGTTTGATGTTGAAAGCAGAACAACAGAACGGTGGAAAATATGATTTTCTCAGTACTGTTAAAGCTGTCATCTCTTTCTTTATAGCAAGAATGATATGAAAACTAATCAGTAATGCATAACATTTTACAAAATGTATTCTCATTGATTGCCAGTTATGACTTTACTTTCAGAGTAAGGACGATAATAGTTTGTCATTTCCAGAGGTATTTGGTTAGGTATCACTTTATTTGTTTGTTTTAGTTAATATGGCCCTGGAGGTCAAAACACCCCTCACCCCAAGTCTCAGGACTGTACAGGAGCTCCAAGAACTCCTTTGAGTTATTATAAAGAACTTTCACAAAAGCCGATTTATTTATTAGTCAGTCTGTGGAAAAAGTGGTATAGAACTGGCTTATACAAAATTAGAAAGTAACTCAAAATATACAATTGCTATGGTCAGAAAACAAACTTTTTTTTACTATACTGCCAGCACAACTAAGATTTTTTGATTCAGATACATTGCAGAATGCATGTTTCTATTGACAACCATCAGTAGATATAGGCATTCAAACAGATTTTCCTTCTAAAGTCTTTCGTAGTACTTGGTGGCAGTTAGAGTAGCTGACAGAAAAGAAAAATGTGTATGGTGTTAAATAAGGAAAGGTATACAAAAGCAGATAATAGCCAGTTTGGCCAATTCAACATCTGTATGTTTGTGTTTTACAGAAATCAAAGTTGAAACCAGCAATTGGTGCGATCTAAAGATGAGACATAAATCCAGTGTTCTTTCATTAACTCTTAATAAGTCATAAAAAGAGATGAATAAGATATTGGACCAGCATCTTCAGATATGCATTCCACTTCCTGGCCAATAAAATCCAAGGTAATTTCAGTCTGCCAGTTTCCCCTGAGATGTAAAGGGATATGTTTGGAGCTGGATATACATTCACTGAGAAGTCCCTTGCACAAATGCCTCCTTTTCTCCAGCTTCAGCCTGTTGGGGCAATAGCACTTAGTATGTTTTGTCACCCTTGCTTCAGCTCTTTTAGAGCAGACTAACATTTTTAGAAAACGTTTTTGTATTTGTGTCAACCTACTATGTTAAATAAAGGTGGTCATACAAAAACAGATTTAAGCTGCCGATTCGGCCCCTTTAGACAAGCTGACAGGTTTATCTGCCAATTTACGGGGGCCCTCCAACAGTCCAGTCTGACTGATATCTGGGCAAAAATTTACCAAACTGGATAAGTTTAAAATTCCCATAGGTCAAGAAGCTCAAAGGAAAATATTGATATGAACACAAAAGTTAATTGTGATAAATAAGCTTTATCTATAGAGGGATGGAAGTGCATGTGCAATGTTTATAGATAAGTCCTGTTTTCCATTTGAACTTGTTTTATATTTGGAACTTACGCTGAATATGCTTAAGATTTACCCAATATTGCAGTGGCAGTGTGACCCAAAATGTAGAGAATAGAGTTTTATTTAAAAAAAATTAAAAAACTTCAATTAAAAAATCCCATTGGGTGAAGGACCTCATTGGCTTGTTGATACAGTCTGTGTACTGACAACCTGTATTCCTAATGGCGAAATGATTGATTCAGGCCAATATAGCCCACCTCAATGTGAGCATGTCAGGGAAATATCTTTCAGTTTTACTCAAAGGTATTTATGCAAGGGAACAATGCAAATACTAAAAGCCTAGACATCAGTATTTTTAGTGTTCCTCTAGTAGGCCTACATGGGACAGGTGAATCGCACACTAATGGTGCTACTGTTTTGTATATTGGCATGCAAATACTAGTGAAGCAAAGCTTGTCTGCACACCCTGGCCTTCCTTAATAGCTGTTGCTAGGTGCTCAGTCCTTAGGGGACATGGCTCTCCCCACAAATCTAGGAATCTCCAAACCAAGTACTGGCACACAATAGCGTTGCAAAGAGGGGTCGCCCCTGCATGTTTATTGTGTCAAACAAAAAGGTTCCCAACTTTTCGGGGGCTGGCTCTTTTGTCAGGTGATGTGGCAAGAAACAATTACAGCCCTTAAGTACCCTAAAGGCCTTCCCACAAACAAGGTGACTAATACAAGATTGTAAAACATGTCCATTCACGTGACTAATCCATTGGAAAAAGTCAATCATTTTTTTAAGTCATTTTATCCATTTGATAGGAACAAGTCTGTTTTATCAAACAAAGGGTAATCTGTCTGAAAAAAACACAAAAAAAATACAAAATTGCTAGAAAACAATAACATAAGTCCAATATCCCTGCTAGTGAATACATAGCGAATACCCTTGACGTTTTATGCATATCAGGTACAAGGTTCATTTTTTGATTCACACGAGTGCCTTCCCACCGATATCCACTTTCTGGATGTCAATATACAATCCAGTGAATAGGATTTATTACCTATTTATTCATGTAGGGAAGTGGTATTTGCCTTTTTCCCAACTGCATAACCCTGTGACTTTACATCTGCTTGCACTGCAGTGAGACAGTTTTCAGCCACAGCCTGGCCAATCAACAAGAAGGATTTGCTTCTGACCTTCTGAAGGAGGTTTGGAGCCAAAAGGAAAGTGAGGCAGCTCTTGCCAGGAAGAAAAGAAGAAGAAAATATGGTCTCCAAACAGAACTACTGAGAGCCAGCCTGAGATTTCTCCTGTTTGTTGTGAGTGTTCCTGCTGATTTATTTGAGTAGGAAGCTAGGGGTTTCTTTTACCCATATAGGGAACCCCAAAATCAGAGCACAGTGAGTTAGTTAACCCCTTCCAGTTGGCCATCATAGTGAGTGGAACTAGTGGAGCTGCCTGAGCTATTGCTAGGGAAGTAATCCCTGTAGGATAGATAGGACTTCAGCCCTGTAGTGAGTTGCCAGCGACGCATGTACACTGGATCTGGACTGTGGATTTCCCATCAGCCTCCGTGACACGTGCAGTGCGCTCTGCTTCCATAAATTAATTTCTGAGTAACACAATTTACAGTATACTAATCAACCAGAACAAATGAAATTACTGACTGCCAAACTGTTGTGAGTAAATTCTGCAGTTATATTATGCAGAGGGGGGATTATAAAAAGCAAATTTTTATGACATCTCCAAAGTACAATAGGCCCATTGGCTAATGAAATATTGCCCCGAGGACACCTAAAGTGTAGCATATCATTGTTATTTTCCAAGAAGCAATATCTTAAAATGTATCATTTGAGTATTAAGAAGACAATTAAGTTATCAGAGTATTGTAATACCAAATGTTTATCTCATTTCAGAATTTGATATATATTTTTAATATCTGCAAATTGTTACATTCTAATTATAGCCCAAAAAAGTTCTAATTTCTAAAATAGTATTCCGTTTCCATGCAGGGAAACTGCCTGTCTGGTTTTAAATAACTGCAAATACTGAAATGTTATGTGTTTCAGCAGGACTATATTCCTATTTATACAAGGAAAAAATATACTGTATATAACTGTATATCAAAATATAGTTATGCACGGCATAGTTGAAATATGAAACAAACAGTAAAGTAATACATTATTCTCTGTACTGGATACTAGCTCCACTGCATATTTTCTGTTGATGTGTTCCATAAGTACCGTCTGGCTCATAGAAATTATTTATCAAATATACACACGGCTAAATATACACGGCTAAATATTATTACCTTCTTTTCTAACATTATTGTAAGTAGAGATGGGCTAATCTATCCCGTTTCGCTTCGCCGAAAAATTTGCAAATTTCCAGTGAAATTCGCAAATTGGCGAAAGAATTTGCGAAACGAGGCGCGGCAAATTCACCCCTGGCGAATAAATTCGCCCATCACCAATTGTAAGCTAATGACTTTCTTCATTCTGTTGAAGTCTCCATTTAGATGAAGCTGAGCTAGAAAAATATTACTTCTGCCTGAGATAGGCAAGATAGGATTGTCTTTTACCATCTTTTTACATATATATTAAGAAGTTGCTTGCTGGTTTGGAGGAGAACTGTTTTGAATGAATGTGAACTGTACCATTGAAAATATTTCTTAGAACAAAGCAGTCAATCAGGATGTTTACCAATACTGTCATCATCTCTATGGGGCCTGCAGCTTCAGGGGGTCCGCACCATCCCCAGGGCCCCAGCCGCAAAGTCTTCTCTCCCCCAACCCCCCCGCGCAGGTATGTGCTTGCGTAGCTTTATCTGTAGCGTTAGTGACACAAGTCGGTTCAGGGAGGGAGGTGAGGAGTCCAGGGAACGGGTCTGGGACAGCAGGGCCCAAAAGAGCTGGGACCAACCGGGTTTTGTTCTGGTGTACCGCCTGTCTACGTCATACCTGAATACTGTATACTGAACAAAAAAAGCAAGAAAAAGAATTCAAAAGTTAGGATAGCATCTAGGATAAATTCAATCCATCGCTTTCTGTGGTGGGGGTAGATAAGGAATGAGATTTTGCAGCAAAGTGATGATTACCTAACCCTGGACATGGGACTTCACCATTATACTCTACATATAGATTAATGGTTTGCTACAGGAGGGCCCTATTTATCAAAATTTGTGGACATTTCTGAATTTTGTTTTTTTATTAAAAAAAAAACTTGAAACTCACCAAAACCTGAATGTGCTCTTATTTATTTAAAGTGGACCGGTCACCCAGACATAGAAAGCTGTATAACAAGTCCTTTCCAAATGAAATGTGAAATCCAAATACATTTTTTTTATTAAAACATTCTTAGCTGTTTTAAACTCATTTAAATATTCAGTTGTCAATCAAATTTTGCCTGCCCCTCCTCTATGCCTTAGGCATGGAGGTGGAGCAGGCATTTGTTTTTACTTTCCAATTAGCACTTACTAGATATAACTGCACTCCCCACATTCCCCCATTCTCTTTACCATTTAATTGTGTAGCCAGTGCATGGGGATTGACATCAGGTTCCCCATTCTGGTGCAGAAACAAGATTCTGAGATGATGCAAGGCTTGCCTTAATAACAGTGTCCACAAAATAGCTCCTGCCCGCTTGCTGTATGAATTCCTAGACAGAATGAAACAAGATTAAAAAAATCTATATAATGTATGGATGCACCGAATCCAGGATTTGGTTTGGTATTCGGACATTTTCAGCAGGATTCGGATTCGGTCGAATCCTTGTGCCTGGCCGAACCCTTAAAATCATGTGACTTTGTCACAAACAAGGAAGTAACAAATATTTTGCCCTTCCTATCATTAATTTGCATATGCAAATTAGGATTCGGATTCTGTTCGGTATTCGCCCGAATCTTTCGCAATGGATTCGGGGGTTTGGCCGAATCCAAAAAAGTGGATTCAGTGCATCGCTTATACAGTGTAATTAAAAATTTCTTTTGCTTGAGTAATGTGATCAAATAGGGTTTGGAAAAATATTTTCAGGTGACATGTCCCCTTTAAAAAGACTCAATCTTGAAAACTCTAATATTAAAAGCATATTGCAAAGAAAATCTTGGCTAATTTTTGGTAGCACAACTCCCAATTACTTCTGCATTAACATAACATAAAACAGCTCATATGTAAAACCCTGCTTCATGTAAATAAACCATTTTCATAATAATATACTTTTTAGTAGTATGTGCCATTGGGTAATCCAAAGTAGAAAGCTGCCATTTTAAAAAATAAGGGCCGTCCCCTAGGATCGTATGATTCATGTTGCACACAAATAAACCATACATGTTAAGTCACATGAGCCAATTAACGGATATTGTTCTGTCTTTTGCTTCCACACCTCTCCCTGTTACAGTTAGAGCCGCAGTATTTCTGGTCAGGTGATCTCAGAGGCAGCACAGAAAATACCATAAAATGGTGGCTCAAGGGAAAGACCTGAAAGGGCGATATTTTCTTAAATATATATTTTATTTTGGGAAAAAATTATATAAACTATATGTTGCTTAAGTAACAGGATGACAAATATGTAATCCTAAATTTCTTTACAAAAAACATATTAACTGAGTTTATTTAAAATGCAAAATGCACAGCAACATATTCCCACATACCCTGGGCTACATTTAGGGGCAGATTTAATAAGGGCTGAATTTTAGAAGTAAAAAAAACTTCGAAATTCAAACCTCAAAGAATTTTAAAGGGCCTTTTTCGATCTAAAATGGACCTATTTCGATCAAACAGGTCCATTTTCGTTCGAATAAAAAAAAAATCGAGTCATTCGATTTCATCGAACATAAAATGGCAATTCGGCAGCTTTAAGCTGGTGGATAGTCAAGTTGAAGGATTTTTAAAGGGCAAGTACTTGGAAATGTGAAAATTCTAATTTTCTAATTTTTTCAATTGGAATAGAATTTTGGGCTGATAGTCTAAGTAGCCCAATATTTCTTGGAAATTCGAATTTTAAAAATTCGAATTTAATTAAAATTTTCACTTCGACCTTTAGTAAATGTGCCCCTTAGTGTCCTTATGAAGAGAATATGCCCAAGTGAAAGTAAATGCAGTACAATAAAGCTGTGCAATACCTCAACGCCATAACTCTAGTCTAAACTAGAGCATATTAAAACAAGGGTTGTCTGTACCTAATTTAAAATAAGGAAATGGAACATCAGGCTGCAGAACAGCTACCATAAATCTTATAGCCATATACAGAAAGAAATTAAGATGACCAAGTTACAGATCTTTTACGATACTACAGAGCAGTGTGTATTTCTGTGATATGGACATTGCAGATACATATAAATAAATTATGAATGTTTTTAAATACCTTCTTACACATAAAAATCTTTTAATATCATGTTATAATGAAGTGAGTTAGTGATTTAAATATATGACACCGAGTGCCTTGGAAGGATTTTCATCATTTTAGAGTGACATTGGCTTGCCAATTATTAGAATGCAATGCAATCACTGGAGCATGCAAGTTAACATCTAACTGACAAAAGCTAAATTTGTGGTCGTCTCCTCAGCTGCAGTATCTTGCACTAAAGAAAGAGTTTTACATTTTTTTATTGAAAACTTTAAAACAAAATATGAGCATAATTTACACTAACTTTCAATAACACTATTACATTTATACAGAACCAAAATCTCCAACCCCCACCCAACCTGTTTTAAGGACTAGTTTTGTGTCTGCACTCATTTGTGCTCATCTGCAGAGGCGTGTACTACTTGTTTCTTCATTAAAACTGTTGTTACACAGCACGTTAGCTCCCACCTGTTTAATTACCAACAATATTCCTAACAATAAGGGCTTATTATTGGTTTGAAGTCCATGCTATAATACCTTCTGTTCAATAAGGCCTAAACTGCAAACCTTACTCACTAAAACAGCCAACACCCAAAAAGGCTACTAAAAAACAACTTTTACATACCAGTTCAACAGCTAAAAAGTTGTGGTAAAAGATCAACCTTTCAACTTTCTCCTTTTCTCCTGTAATTTATCTCCAATTTTTGGTGAGCCAATAATGATCAAAACAGTCTCCTTGAAGTTTTGGTGCAAAGACAACAGTAAACTGAAGTGATTAAAAGCTTGAATTTTAGACATACAAACTGTAGCATTAGACTTCAACAGTGGAATAATACACAGAAGGTCAAGTAAATTAATTTAACATT
>CM044432.1:160393694-160431386 GCA_024363595.1 Xenopus borealis | reverse complement strand
AGTTATTGGTGTGGATGTGTGAGAGTTCCAAAGTGCACATTAAGCAAGGCAATTTCCAAACATGTTGGAAAGAGAAACATTTTCTCATACAGTAGATCAGTAAAATGAACTATGCAAAAATGGTTTCACTGAAATGATTTCTCTGAACCATTGAGTAATTAAACTGAGCAAGCTTATTCACATCTAATGACTGATCAATAGAGACCTATTCCTTAGATTACAACTGCTACAATTCATATTACCCCTTTTCACCACATTGACCTGTTACAAATCACTGGAAACATCAAAGTTAACAGAAGAAGCAAATAAGTAACAATGAGTAAAAGCCCAATGGCCTGATATATTGCTACATTTAAATATTTCTGGTGCCAGGAACGGTAAAAGGGAGGAATATATCCTTAGCAGTTACAAAGCTATTGATATAGATCTGAGTTTCCCTAAAAATAATTGCAATATATTCTAGTAAATGATGTCTGCAATTAAATGCTACATTGCCGCCAGCACTGAGGGGAAATCTGGGAGAATTATGCTGCATTCATCCCTAGATTATGATTTATCTACCCAATGAATTTTTATTGATGAATTAATTTCAATCAGTTTGCTGAGAATTATTTTAGTTTTACGATGTAAAATGTTCCAGAAATTCCCACAAAGAAGGATTATACGACATCCCAGGCTCATGGTCATATTTGTTACCACAACATAAGTAGCTAATACTGTAAAACATTCCTTTTTTATGAGGAGTTCTGCTACTTTTGTTATATTTATATATATTTTTGCCTAATGAAAGAAATAAAACCATAAGTAAATTTGCAATATACATTCCTTATTAACCGTCATGTTTATAAAGGTATTGCTAAATGGAATTGTTATTGAAAGCAATACAGACCTGTTATCCAGAATGCTCAGGACCAGGAGTTTCTGGATAAGGGGTCTTTCTGTAATTTGGATCGCTTTCCTTTATATTAAATATTAAATAAAGCCCAGTAGGATTGTTTTGCACCGGATATGGATGAATTATATCTTAGCTGGGCTCAAGTACAAGGTACTGTTTTATTATTACAAAGAAAAAGGAAATCATTTTTGAAAATATGAATTCATTGTTTAAAATGGAGTGTATAGAAGATGTGCTTTCCATAATTTGGAACTTTCTGGATAAGGAGTTTCCAGATAACTGATCCTATACTTTTAGCTGTCTAATACTATTATCTATACTGTTTGTTCTGTTTACTGAAACTGTAGTAAATACCAGTTGATTAACATTGTGAGAAATAGAATTTTGACTGAAGAGGAAATAACTTCTGCTACATTGTTTCAAGTGTCAACACTGCAGAGCTGTCGATTAACCCCATGTCATGAGCAAAATAATGAGCCTGAAGTCCTATTCACACCACATGATAACATGAAAAGGGGTCTCATAAAGACCTGGATTGGATCCTTATCTCAGTTATGACATCTACAAATAACTTTTTCTTGAATTAAGCAAAATAGGTAGAATTTTGGCTACAACTCCAGTTCAACTCCTAATGATAGGATTTTGAAATCAGAAGCATTGAGCACTATCACCTCTCCAAAACATTGCTCCCTAATACAATCTTATTCTGGGAAAAAGTATTTGGGGAATCATCTATTTATTTTAAGCAATCAAACCTTCAGTAATGATTTGTTACATGCTAAGAACTGATTAAGCATATATTGCAGTGATACCCAACCCGTATCTTGGGAGCAGCATGTTGCTCACCAACCCCTTGGATGCTGCTCCCAGTGGCCCTAAAGCAGGCGCTTAATCCTGGCTCGGAGAAGAGTTTTGGTTGCATAGAAACCAGTTGTACTGCCAAATAAATTCTGCCAGTCCACATAGGGGCCACCAAATAGCCAATCACAGCCCTTATTTGGCACAAGTCAGGAACTTTTTACATGCATGTCTTGTTCCCCAACTCTTTTTATTTTTGAATGTGGCTCACTGATAAAAAGGGTAGGGTCCCCTGATATATTGAGTAGGCATATAATGAACAAACAGTAATATCTTCACTATGCAGAATAAGTTGACCACTGAAATTGTAAAAAGATATTATATGATAATTATGATTGTTTTGTGCTAAGTAAGGAAATGTAAAGGTTACGTTCAGCAGAATTGTCCAGGTGATGTAGAAGGCAAATTAATTCTGTGCTTGGTGCACCTAATCAATCAAGCTTCCGTCTCTGATAAGCAATTTGCCTGCATCCTCAAGTGTCTATGATTCTGGGTGACTGGCTCAGAACCTACACTGCTTGGGAAACTGTAAAAAAAATAAAAGATGGAAAACAATTGAAAAAAGTATTTGTTTATGGTGAACCAACTCAACTGGAAGAAGTTTTTGGAAGGTGAACAACCCCTTTAAATGATTATGAGGATTATGAAGGGGCAGATGTACATATCTGGTATCTCAGGTAGATGCATTCACACAAGCAGGGGAGGCACAAGCTCAACAGCACACACACGCAAGCCAGCATGATTATAAAGTGTTTGATGAGCGCTGCGAATACATGGTAGTCTATTTGCCTCTGGTGCATGTAAAGTGATATAAAGGCTCTGACACAGGAGCACTTCTTTATATGATTTCTTGTGATGGATCTTTTGTGTTCCGCCATATTGAACTGCAGCTTGTTCTTTTCAATGAGTTTGTACTTGTAATGTCACATGAAATGCCATTCAGGGCTTCCCTGAGTACAAACTCATTGAGAAGAACTCCGCTATGGTGGAACACAAAATCTATCATGGGGAGAATGTAAGAAAAACACTCACCTGTAGGAGTCCCAAGGAACCTTGCACACAGTAGTTTATTCCTGCACACCCTGCAACGAATCCTTCTTGCATTTCACATTTCACATTTCACGTGGCCTCAATGAGTACAACACAATCAGAAAGCATGGATGTGTTTACTCCTGTGGCCCCCAGTGGTGAAACACAAGAAAAATAAACAGCAGTGAAACAAATGCTTGTGTGTAAGGGCCCTTACAGAGGTCACAAAGTTTGCAGCACATCTTATCACCCATAGGAAACAAATATTTGCTTTTAAACAGGTCATCAGTTAATGGTACCTGATAATTGGTTGTTCTAGTATGTCAGTAGACCTGGTGCAACCATTGAAACTTTATTATATTATGTCCTGAATCTTTTTTGGAGGGTTCATTTTATTAAATTTGATTTAAAATTAATATATTATCAATATTTCAATTATCAATGCTTCAATCACCCGTGTTAAGTGTTTTCTCTGTGCCAGTTTTCCACCACTCGGGTTTATGTCATCCATTCATATAGCACACCCATGAACAGCTTGAAAACATCACGAAAAAAGAAGTGCAGAGTATTCAAAGAGGCAGAGAGCAGAAATTATTTACAACCCCTTAAGTGTTGAAAAACAATGCCATCTATTTGTATGCATTGTACTTTCCTAAACAGAGTAAAATATGTTTTTGTTCTGAGACCCAGAAATATCAGTGCTCCCTGGTATTAATATGATAGCTATCCTGATGGCAACTGGTATGGTCATGGTATTTTCCTTTAGGAATGTGTAGCCCTTTAGGAATGTGCCCTATAGCATATTGCCCCCTACATGCACATGCAGTATACTCATGGCAGCAGATAGCACAAACATACATAATGAGGGTGGGTTGCAGGAAAAGGTGCATTGTTGCAGGACAGTTCAGTTTAATGAGCTTTGGATAACACCAATGTTTTCCAAAACATATAAAAGTATAATTATTCACCCCCTTGAAATATAATTTCAGATAGACTTGGACAACCTATGACCTTTAGTAGTCAGAAGGGAGCTGAGAACTGTAGTGCAATACATCTGGAAGGATACAGGTTGCTGTTGATACAGTATGATTCGTCACTCCTTGGAAAAGCAGCGTTATACTGCATTTTGCCTTAACATTAAGTTTTTATCCACACATTTTAGACTCTATTATTGTACTTGTTGGTAGAATATGCTATATTTTGGATATTGTATTACCATTTCTACACAACTGAAGCAATTCGCATTCACAGTAATTGTGCCCCCATTCAAATATTGGCAAGAATGCATGCACACTAATCACTTCTTGTTTTGCTCTATTCCTTGAAAGAAACTGTAAGTGCTACTGTTGTGTTTGGTAGCCGAGGATGAGGAGAGTATAACAGTGCTTTATTAGCAGGTCATGCAGCCATTACATAACAGCAGTAAGTCTTACTTTCACTTTCAAGTTGTACAGAAAGTCCTATGTATGCACAGTGCCACCTGCAGGCCATTTGTATAAACACCACAGCTACCCCTGCTGTTTTAGTTATACCTCATTATTTTGCTGTTAGGTTGATTCACATTTAAAAGAGGCACTTACTGGAGTTCAGAGCCTTCAATGAAATTAGAGGGATTGTAGTAGTGGTCTCCCTACACTGGAACTGCCCAATCACTCCTCCTCAGTGAACCCAAGCCTGCACATACAACTATTATAATATTTGTACTCCCTAGGATACATTGCCATAAATAAAATACAAGCCGGGCAATTACAAGTGATCCACTGACCCCAATATGTACTGGCCCAAGGCTACACTAACCATCAGCACAGTACTCAGCCAATCCAGTTGGTGACATGCATGAAAAGTGCTTTTCTGCTCTTCAAACATGAGCGAGAGGGAACACTCACTTGGGGAGAAGTGACTCGTCACCAGTTTTGCAATTTATGATTGGTTGAGTGACTGAAATTCAAGTAACCCAACCAACCCAATTGGTGACATGTATGAAAACTGATTTTCTTGCTCTTCAAGAATGAGTTAGAAGAAAGTTCTGTATAACAATGGATATATTTAATAGGCAATATACAAGGGGTGTAGATGGGGTCTATTTGCTTTACTGTTTGCTTTTACAGTGAACATATTACTACTACTATTCAAAGAAAATAAAAGTACTTGCTTAATACATTATATACATAAATGGTGATTTAAAATATGGTGATCTGGAAAAATTTCTTTTAAAAGAAATCCAAACTGTGATTGGTTTTCAGCCAGCATGATCATGAAACAAGTCAGCAGTGTCATCTAGTGGAATAGAGTGGCAAGAACATACAGTAAGAGTAAGGATCATTTATTTTATAAACAAGTAAGAGCATTGATTAAAGTGTCATTGCTTCTTTTGTATTGTTTTTATTTTTCTATTCATGGCTGTATTTAAAGGGAACACAGAAGAGGCTTGTTGTTGTGGGTTTTATATTAGAATATAAGTGAAACATAATCATTCAATACTTGAGGCTGATTATAGAGCACTGGTTTTTTTTGGAAAGGTGTATTTAGTAAAACAATATTTAGAATGAGCATTGCTCATTCATCAAAACAAGCATAGAACTTGCCACCAATAATTGTAATGGTTTACCTCTCACAAGGTAATGTAATGCAAGGATAAAGACCAGGGTTCTAATCAGGAAGAATATAAACGGTGCCACTGTATAAGCTACACTCCATATATCCATAACAATCGCACCTGAATATGAGATTAATCCTCCCCCGCTTGCAGCTTTTAAGAAAGAGAAACTGCTTGGACCAACACCCATTTCCAAAGGCATTGTTACACCATTTAAAGGGGCAGGTGTGGGGGTGCTACAACCACATGGAAGCCTGGCCTGCAGCATACAGTAGCTGCTAAACTTCCGAACAGAAAAATCTGCTACAATACAAAATGCAAAAAAGAAAGGTTGTGGGAGCACTCTATAGCTAAATAAAAATGTACTAAAATACAATGGAACTGCTACTGATCTAGCCAAATTAACTATACACATAGGGGAAAAAGAGGAGATTAATCACATTGAAACAAATCTGGGGTCTAGGTTATCTCTCCTCTTTGAAAGCTAATGGCGGGGGAGGACTAAGCCCAATGGATGAAACCAATGCCCAGGTCGGGAGACCTTTATTTCAGGTAATGCTCTCATGCCGGGAGGCTTTAGCATTTGATATTATGTGACTGGCAAATTAATAAACTAATGTTTCATCCTCAACATTATTATTCAAGTGCATAATATCCAGTATTCCAATAAAGTCATAAAAAAGGCAAAACACTGGTACTTTTCATATTTATAAAGTATGATTATGTTTACAAGTTGTAAATGTTTAAAATGTCTTATTTACACTTTTTTTAAACATTTGAAGCTCATGCCACATTTGTTTTAAGGTGGGCTCTTTCTCTATTTAGTTTGTATTTATTTATTTTTTTACTGATTTAGAGACCACTGGGATCCGATTTTAATATGCTTTGCGCTCCTCTTACTTCAGTGAGTTTGTACCTAAAGTAAGAAAAGTCATTGTCAAATAAAATAATATAAAAAGTTGGGAACTGTACCAAATTAGAAATCCCCAAAATTATATTAATTTTATTTTAATGCCAGTAAGATTGAACACAATAATTAGATGTGAAAAGCAGAAGAAAAAAAAGAGCACAGTCATAATATCATATTTTTTGTATGAGCAATAACTGAACTCTAATATAACAATAAAAAATGTAAGAAGCTAAATGAAATACGACTTTATTATAAAATATTTTTTTTACATCTTATTATACATTATTTACATCGCTAGCAACAAGTTTACTTTTATCTCCAGGGGTATTCATTTGGGTTGTGAATCAGGTCAAGTTGCAAAATGCTGAAGGAAATATACACACAGTTATACACTGACAACAGTATTCTGCTTTACAGTTGCTTTACTTGCAACTTTGAATGGCTTTTGGGTGACAAGGAAAATAACATTCAAGTAATAATCTCAGCCTTTTCACAAAAGCTTTTCATACTTACAGTAATTATAAAAAATTTAGTTTTTCGATTGTGGATCAGCTTCCATCTCCTAAATGTTACAGCAGCAATCAATAAACAACTCATTTTGGTCAGTGTACTGTAAGTCCCAAAAATACAGTTAATATATGATTGGTTATTATGTGTTGCAGTTAAAATCAGCATCTTCCTTAACAGATAAAGCATAAAAATGAACTGCGCTCTTCAAGTACTTTTATATGTGTTTTGGTTTTGGATTCTTTATTGCAGTAAGAACTACACTATTACTAAACAAGTACAGGTTCTAAATCAGCAGCACATGCCTATTGAGGGAAACTAAACTGGCTTCTATGTGACGTGATCTCTACATAGAAAGTTCTGATCTTTCAGGTGACTGGCATAACAGGCAGTGGGAGCAATTTTATGCATGTATAAGTGTTAAATGATGAGGAAAGGTAAAATCACCAGGGGTGGCAAGTTGTTAGTAGCTGTTAGGAAGGGGCCTGTGTACTCTGAAAGCTTGCAATTGTTACTTATTCAGTTAGCCAATAAAAGTTATCACCAAACTTAACATTTTCTGCATTTTTTCAAATGGCTAACACGGTACTACTCTTAATCCTATATCTTGACCTTGTCTTTTTTCAGAACACTGGCATGTCCTAGTAACTACTTTTATACTTGGTATTTCCAGACTTGACTTTTATGGCTTTCAGGTTGATTTAATGTTCACAATGGTTCTCAAGGGAGTCTTGCAAAGGTTCTGTGCTTTTTGATGGTGGTTTGTAAATGCAGAATGCCACAAAAAGAAATGCAATAGTCAACACTTTGCTAGCTGCACCTAGAATGAGAAGAGAAACACTCAGTTTTGCTGCACTTTTTTTAATAAGAAAATATGGTGTTTGGCACAAAGGCCAATGTACCCATTTTTCCCCAACCTGCTACTACAGCATGACTTACAGTAGGTGACAACTCGGCCATTGGCATTTTACTACCAAATTGATCTAATTGTGCAACGTTCTTTTTTTTTCATTACTCAGTCTAAGCTCATCTATCCATCAGGGTAAGCAACAAGTTTACCCACATGCAAAGAAGGGCAGCGCTCATAACCTGGGGCCATGAAAAAGCAACATTTAGCAATATTCAGTATGTAGTGGTGTAACGCATCCTATATATAGAGAGCCCAGGGACACAAAGTGCAAAAGCATTGTGCAAAAAGACCTGCAGTGGACTGGATGTGAATTTCCTGCTAAACTGGATTCAGTATTGACGGTATTACTGCATTCAGGATATGGGCAAATTAAAGCAGCCGTTTGTTTTACTGTTATATAGCACCAATAAAACTGCTCCAGTCGAGTTGTAATTTAGAGGCCTTACTATTAGCAATAGGACGAAGAGAAAACAATTAAGATTCACCTCCAAAGTTCTGTGGATCCCAACAAAACACAAGGCATGGGGGGGGGGGGGGGGGGGAAGTGGATGATAACCTGATCTTGATTTCATTTTAGGACATTATGATGTGTAAACAAATTCTTTACTTACTGATGGCTATTAAACTGAATGACATTTGTGAATTATTATAAGTCCAGCATGCACCTTCAGCTCCGCACTCATTTATATTCCATAAAATACAGGTACTGTCTATTACAACCCCAAACAAAATTGGCCCAGGAATAGAACCTAAAAAATATAAATGTTAAAATATGTGAGAGGGAGAGTGAAAAATTATTTTTGTTCTCATGTAGATGCTCAAGTGTTTTATAACAACTACTAACAATTATGTCTATTGTAAATGTCAATTATGTCAATTTGTTCCCTGACAATAGTAAAAATTTAGGGGCAGATTTATTAAGGGTCGTTTTTCGCCCTCGAATTCGACCCTTTTACGATTTTTCGAAGTAAAATCCGACAAAATCGAACATCGAATTTGTTGTATTTTACCGCTATTCGATTTTTCGATAAGATTGTACGATCGAACGATTTTACAAAATAAGAAAATCAAAAAATTTTGTTTGATTGTTCGAAAAAATCGAATGATCGAAGTGTTCGAAGTGGGCTAATTTGTATATTCGAAAATTCGAGAAATGGAAAATTTTCAATTTGATCGAATTTCGAATCACACAAGGAGATTCGGTGAGATTAGTCGCCCCAGCAACAAATCGCCTCTTCTTTGGGGCAACTAATCTCCCCAAACCGCTTCCCCCTGTCTTGTGCAGACTAAAATGAAAATTCCTCATGGAAACTTTTGAATTACTGCAGGCAATTTTAGCCGGCGCAAGCGGTTCAGGGAGATTAGTCGCCCCAAATAAGAGGTGATTTGTCACTGGGGTGACTAATCTCCCTGAATCTCCTCGTGTGCACTGACCCTAAATTGCCAGCGGGATGGCACTCGGATTGCTTCAGTTTCTGAAGTCGCCTGAAGTTTCCTTGTGAGGAGATTAGGTGCCTGAAGAAGAGGCGCTTGTTTTTTGGGTGACTAATCTCCCCGAATCTCCACGTGTGTCTCTACCCTTAATGATGAACAATCTTTGTTAATTTTTACGTGTTTTACAGGACATTATAATGCTGGCTTAAAACTTTGAGGTGAACAGTTTTATTGCATAGTAAATAGTTACCCAATAGTCGAATAAATAACCACTGCACACCAAGGGCAAAGGATCTTTGTTTATCTGGCACACACCTATAAGAAAGAAAAACAGTTTATTTGCTTGGTGTTCATCATTATATTGTATTTTTATATTGTTTTTATGCAATATACATTACATGAATCAATATAAACAAACCAAAAGTTTAAAAAAAGAAGAAAAAAAAACCTTTCTTACCTTAAAATTGCCATAGTGATTGGAGTTGCTGTCATAAAAGTGGTGACAACCACGAAAAAGAAAAACACTATAAATATTATCAGGTTGTCACAACTTGCTTTACATTTTCCTTGTTCCGCTTGTGATGTAACATTCATTCCAGATTCACCTGTATGGCTTTCAATACATGAACAATTACTATATATCTGTGAAAAAAGGAAAATATTTCTAATATCTTACTGGATTACAGGAAAATGTGACCCCGGCCCTGAGCATTTAATATTAAGTAACAAAGCATTCCTCTGCTTGAATTACCTCCTGGTTGGATCTACCAGTCAAGTAAGGCTTTCAGCAAAAAACAAACTACAGCTCTCATTTCTCAAACAACAAAAAATACTTGACCATGTTTTGTTAGAATGGGCATTTCTTATTTTATGCAAATATTTAAATCCACTACTTTTTCCTTGTACACCCATTCATAGGACTAACCAACATAAAGCTTAAATGAATTTTATAATCCATCCCTCTGTATATTTAAAATACTTTCATAAAATAATAATATAATATAAAATAATAATATAATAAAATACAATCTGATAAAAATGCCCCAGGTATCAGATAAATGCACATGAATATATTTATTGGAATGTAGGGGGCTACATGATTACTGGTGGTGGCCCTGCATATATTATCAGGTTTAGTTGAAAATGTATTTAAATATTACCTTTCTGTTATCATTATATTCCATAGACATACACCCAGCGTAGCAGCTAGAGAAATACTGCACTCCATCTGATCCACAAACTGGGTCATAGAAAAAGCGAGCACAACTGCAGTTCCTGTTACAAGGGGCATCTAATTTACCAATCGGCCCAGTTCTAGAAGCAACAGAAAAGGGAGAACAATATGACAGAATATATACCTGTTATCTAAAGGCTCTTAGAAAGAATTAAGTATGAAAGGGTATAGTTTTATGCCTAAAGAAAAAAAAAATGGGAAATTATTGTTATTATTAGGCATTTTTATAACACTGTGTATTAAAAAATACAATAATTTAACAAAGCAAAGTCATATGTGGAAAAAATGCCATAAGAATAAAAAGTTGTACTTTGCAATAGTCTTCGTTAGATAGTATACAGGCATGGGATCTATTCGAATTAAAATCCCTCAAATTCTAATATTGAATTCGAGGGGTTTTAACGCAATTCGAATCATTGAACAATCAAATTTAATTTAAGCATTAGATCAGATTTTTTTTATTCGATCTTAAAAGCAGGAAAAATCCTATGGGAGCTTCCCATAGGTATATATAGCAATTCGGTAGGTTTTATCTGCCAAATTTTTTTTAAAGGGCCAGTACTTCGACAATCGAATTTGAATTTTCAAATTTGGCCAATTCGAATAGAATTTTGGGCTATTCGGTAGTCGAATAAGCCCAAAAAAAATTCTAATTTTGAAATTTTTTAATTCTAATTTGATTAAAAATTTCACTATTAATCAATTCGAACCATAGTAGATCTGCTCCAAAATAACCACAGTGAAATTATTTTGCCAACTATATGGATTAGTGCAGTTTAATTGGAATCAAGAACCAGGTACTGTTTTATTATTACATAGAATTTTGTTTTAAAAAAAAAATCTGAATAATTTGGTTAACCTATATCACACTGTGGTTGTAGCACCCCCACACCCGTCCCTTTAATTGGTGTAACAATGCCTTTGGAAATGGGTGTTAGTCTGGGAAGTTTCTCTCTCTTAAAAGCCACAAGCGGGGGAGGATTAATCTCCTGCAACCAAATCTGGGGTCTAGGTTGTCTCTCCTCTTTGAAAGCTAATGGCGGGGGAGGACTAAGCCCAATGGATGAAACCAATGCCCAGGTCGGGAGACCTTTATTTCAGGTAATGCTCTCATGCCGGGAGGCTATAGCATTTGATATTATGACCAGAGGTAAATAGTTAGGGACCGCTATATGGGTTTTACCTTGACGTGGTGTTGTGACTTATCAATCTTATGATCATAATTTTGTAACTAAAAAACCCCTGTCTTTGTACACATGCAACTGCATAGATTACTTATATGACAGGGGACCAGGGAATGTGCATTGATCAATCTCTCCTCTTTTTCCCCTATGTGTATATATATTTAATTTGGCCAGATCAGTAGCACTTCCATTGTATTTTAGTACATTTTTATTTAGCTATGGAGTGCTCCCACAACCTTTCTTTTTTTTGCATCTATATCACACTGTGCCTATAATAACCGATACCTACTTGTTTGTGATACATTATTATTATTATTATTATTAACATGTATTTCTATAGCGCCAACTTATTGCATATATTTTCTAAAGACATATTTATATGACTTTGTAAACGCAGTAATTTTTTTGAGTTGGCACTTAATTTTCACTGTTTATGCAACTAGTTAAAAATTAATAAAAATGATTATAATAAAAACAATACATGGTTCTTTAACATAACCAGACATTCCATATAATAAGATACTTTTCTGGGTTGCACAGAAAATAATTCACCCAAGGCCATGCATTTTTTCATTAAAGTGGTCACCCATATATATTTATACCTATATAGCAGTATTAGTGTCTTACCCATTATATTGCACAGATACACCTGCGAATGGATCGTTACCACATCTTGCAAAAATAAAAACTGTTGTCAGGGCCACTGAGATGAAGGATATTATAATTGTGAATCTAATTATATTTTTGCATTCAAATTTAAATTTGGAGACAATTAAGCCTCCTAACATTTGTCCAATTGCCGCTCCTGGTATTAGTACCCCACCTGGAAATACAGAAATAAATGTGATTTGATCAAATTCTGAAAATTCTTTTTACCACTATTTTTTAACATGTTAACATGGCATATTAACCCCCATGAATATGGGAAGGCACATTTATCATGGGTTGAATTTTTAAATTTACAGGAGTTTTTTTAAACTCCTTAAATTCGAATGAATTCGAAATTCGACATGGGGAGATTAATTTAAAAAAAATCAACTTTGTAAAAGTCGGACGAATTTAAATGACCTGAAAATTTGATTGAATTCGATAAACTTGATTTGAGTTTTTTCCCCAGAATGTTAGGAAGGCTGAAAACATCTAAAAATGGATCCCTTAGGTGGCGAATAGTTGAATATGAATTCTTAAAAGGCCAGAGAATGATAAATCTCGAAAATCGAATTCTCTAGTAGATGATGCACAACAAATCTGTATCCTAGGGAGTTGAGTTCAACAATAGATAGAGGCCATGGGATTGACAATCTCTGTTTTACCAGATCACTAGATCTGCATTCATACCATATAAAAATGTGTTGTTCAGGCTGAATAAATATTCACTGTTATTGAGCCTAAAATGGTATATAACTGGTCCATGAATGAGCCTACCTAACCAAAAGGCAGACATACCAGATGATGACCATATCAGATAATGCTGCCAGACAAAAATGCTCATCTGCTCATTTGGTACCCTTGCCAAGCAAGCAAAACTACTTATACATGAACCTTAAAGGACATATAACCCCTGGTTATTAAAGGGTTAATAGTAAAACTGCAGCATCCCCTTAATCACTTAGAATTCCTTCTCCTTCTCTAGCCCACTCTGCCCCTTACCTCAGGAATTTACTTTGGCTGTTGGCTCATGAGCATGCTCAGATCTCCTCAGCTCAATTACTAAACACACCCTCCAGTCTAACAGCCAATGAAGAGATTACTGTTCCCATAGAAACTCGAGCTGTCTGATCCTATTTTCTTCTCCTAACCACTGAGCTCAGTATAACAATTACAATGCCCAACCCCAGCAGAACAAGTATGTTGTGCCTGTGTTAAACTGCATTCTGCATTGCATGAACTTTACAGCATACATGTCCTGTTTGCACATGTCAATGTTACTAATGACGTGTCAGAGGGAAAATGGCACTGGGTGAAAGCTTCTATTTGTTTTAGGAAAATGTGATAGTGCTGGAAAATGGAGGGGGTATATACAGTACAAATGAGGTGGCTTGGGTGGGGAAGAGATTCCAAACCTACAGTATATACATGATAGGAAAATGAAGGCTTTACATGTCCTTTAAGCATATCTGAACAATGGTGTTATTTTGGAGTCAATGCTTACACTAGTCTGATATATTTTCTATTTTACTTTAACATATTTTTTGTGTTTTTTTTGTGTTATGACCTGCAACAACAATCCAGCTGAAGACAGATGTGGAAAGATAAGCATTAACACAATACCTGATTGGCTCTTTGAATACCTGTTATTTATTTTTAAAGAAAATGTATTCTATATAAATAACACACACATCCAAGCATCAACTAAAGACAAACATTTTTATTACTTACCTCCTTAAATAGCTGCAAAGCTAGAAGTCAATGAAAACTGGTGAATACCTGTTATTTATTTTTAAAGAAAATGTCTTCTATATAAATAACACACACATCCAAGCATCAACTAAATACAAATATTTTTACTTACCTCCTAAAATAGCTGCAAAGCTAGAAGTCAATGAAAACTGGTTTTCAATGAATTTAGGAAGGAATGCTGCAAAGCCAGTTGTGATAAATGCATCAAAGCAGCTTGCAAATGTTAAGGTGATAAGAACTGGATTTTGCACCAGGAGCTAGTAAGAATAAAGGTATTAATTATTATATTTATGTGTATATAATTGTACTAATTAGATGCATATAAAGAGCAGAATTTTCAGACACAATATGACCCTGAGCTGTAGAGTTTGCAGCTGGAAGATTGGGTTGGGCACGTTGACCAATACTGACCATTCTAACCAAATATATGGTACACACAGGATGCTCATTTAACAGAACATCCTGTATAGTGAGTATTAATGTGCAAACTGTAAATTTCATCCTCCCATGCCCCTTCTTAGAATATGCATGGATATGTAAAAGGAAAAAAGAGGAGCTACAGCTTATGATGGTTTCATCTGATGGATGTTTATGTCATCATCAAAAAGAACAGACCAAAGCTATCTGTCCATACTTCTGTATATGCTAAGGAAAATCACACAAAGTTCAGCCACCCTTCACTGTAAGACTCTGGAAGCAAAATCTGGTTTGTGGTCTATGAACAAGTCATAGGGGGAAATTCACTAAGCAGCGAAAATTCGCTAGCGTTGCCTTCGCTAACGTTCACCGCACTTCACCAAGTGAATTTTCGCCAGCGTATGCAAATTCACTAAAGTGCGAAGTTACGATAAGGTTGGCTAACGGTTGCGTAGTTGCGCTAGTGTTACTTCGCCAGGCAAAGCGCATTTAAGCTAGCGATGCCTAATTTGCATATTTCAAAGTATAATAGAAGTATATGTTACAGCCACTACATTGCACTACACAAGTCCAGGAAACCTTTAATAAAAAAAATTTGTCCTATTGCCCTAAACATGTGCCCCCTGTATAGTTGAGTTGTTATATGTTAGGAAATGTGGGGGGAAGCAGGGTAACCCCCCAAAAAAATGTCGCTCTTTTTCAGACTATCACCATAGAAAGGTAAAACATGCCAGCTTTTTTTTTGGGACTCTTTTTCAAACTCCTATCTATAGGTCTGACCTGGCGAAGTGGTAACGTTCAGGAAAATGGTCATCTTAGTGAATTTGCGTAATTACGATCCTTCGTCAATGCGCAACTTCGCCTGGCATAAGGGTGCGAAGTTGCGCTTGTCTATCTACTTGGCTAGCCAGAGTTGGCGTTAGTAAATTTGGGAAGTTACGAATTGACATCACGTTGGCGAATTAGCGCTAGCGTTAGACGCTTCGCGCTTTAGGGAATTTCCCCCATAATGCCTTATGTAGAAATTAGTTGTTTTTCTTTGTAAGCAATTAACCAACCAACCAGAGAGAGTCTACCAGAACATCAATGAACTCCCCATTCTAACCCATATCCACCACATTCCTAATGATTCTACACCACCAGGGAAAAAGTGATTTATCGGATGGTACTGAACAACTTAAAGGGAAACTGTCATGGGAAAACATGTTTTTTTCAAAAGACATCAATTAATAGTGCTACTCCAGCAGAATTCTACACTGAAATCCAATTATCAAAATAGCAAACAGATTTTTTTATATTCATTTTTGAAATCTGACATGGGGCTAGACATATTGTCAGTTTCACAGCTGCCTCAGTCATGTGACCTGTTCCTGCTCTTTAGGATGGAACTACTTTCTGGCAGGCTGTTATTTCTCCTACTTAATGTAACTGAATCAGTCTCAGTGGGATTTGGCTTTTACTTCTGAGTGCTGTTCTTAGATCTACCAGGGAGCTGTTATCCTATGTTAGGGAGCTGCTATCTGGTTACCTAACCATTGTTCTTTTGTTAGGCTTCTGGGGGGGTGGGAGGGGGTGATATCACTCCAACTTGCAGTACAGCAGTAAAGAGTGATTGAAGATTATCAGAGCACAAGTCATATGATTGGGGGCAGATAGGAAACTGACAATATGTCTAGCTCCATATCAGATTTCAAAATTAAATATAAAAAAAATCTGTTTGCTCTTTTGAAAAATATATTTCAGTGCAGGATTTTTTATTAACTGATGCGTTTTGAAAAAAATATGTTTTTCCCTTTAAGGGCTATACCCTATGGGGCATATTTTTTGTCAAAACCCACAATTTTGAATTTAAAACACTAACTCTAATTTGAATTTGAATGTGACATTTATTTCACCTTGACCATGGAAACAGTTATAATTCAATACTTCACCACCTAATACCTGCAGAGTTCATGTAGAAGTCAATGTACCATTCGAAGAGGTTAATAGCCTTCCTGACATTCAGGGGTTTTTTTTGGAGGAAAAATGAATTCAAATTTGATCCAGATTTTCAGGTCTTGCCTAATTGATTGAATGCTAGACCTTCAGGTTTTTTCTTAAATAACCTCCCATTCGAGTTGTGAGTTCATTTATTTGAGTCAAAAAAATTCCCAATACTTTAAAATTAGACCTTTGATAAATAACCCCCTATTATTTTTTTTGAGGGACTGGGTTGCATCACTGGTGTTGCTGAGTTATCAAGGGTCGAATTTCTAAGTTAAAAAACTTAGAAATTCAACCATCAAAATTTTTTAAAGAGTTTTTTGATCGAAAATTTACCGTTTTTGATCTGATAGGTTAGTTTTCGATTGAATTAAAATTGTTTTAATTGTTTAATTCGAACGATTTTCCCCAAAAGGATTTGATTTTCAAAAATTTCCAGAAACACTCCTTATTGATGGTGTCCCATTATGATCTTCATCCATAAAAGCATTGTTAGCATTCTCTTCCATGGAAAATATTACTTAAATATTGATTTGAGAAAATTTATATTATTTATATTATATTTAACAAACAACAACTTCTTATGTAACCTTAATGTAATAAATATCCGAATAAAAAGAATGAAACAGGAGGGTGATTTAGGCAAGACAGTGTCTTGAGATCTACTGATCACAAACTAAAGGTCTACTGTTTAGTAATGGGAACATTTGCGGCAAATTCCTGCAATTCGCAAAACGCATGAAAAATTTTGCCTGGCAAAAATTCGCCGATGTCTCGTTTTGGATGCAGGCGTCTGTTTTTGGACGCGGACGCCCATTGCTGGGGTCCAAAATCAGAAGCTGGTGTCCGTTTCTCCAAAACCAGTAATGGGCACCGGCATCCAAAAATGGATGCCCGCATCCAAAAACTGATGTCTGCGTCCAAAACTAGACGCAGCTGCGTTTCTTTTCTACTAGAAATTGGTGACATTTCAGCGAAACGCCCCAGATTCGCCCATCACTACTACTGGTAGATCCCCATCTTCCTTTTGGGCACCCCTGATGTAAGATCCTTGAGCAAACATACTGAAATTGCTCATCAGTCAGGTGCCCAGCGAGTCCATTACCTCATTGTTCTACCCATGAATTGTGCTTAGCATGGTTTATGCACTGAAGCAAAAGACTCCTCTATACAACCTGATGAATAGTACTAAGATGCAGCATGAACTCATACAAATAAATTTATGGAGCCTACAGTCTGTTGCAGGAGGGGAGTATAAAAAAAAAATAAATGACCCAACCCCTATTTGCACATCCCCTGCTTAGTACAGGTATGGGACCTGTTATCCAGAATCCTCTGACATGGAGTTTTCTGCATAAGGGATCTTTCTGTAATAGGGATCTGCATACTTTAAGTCTGCTAAAAATCATTTAAACATTCATTAAACTCAGTGGGATTGTTTTGCCTCCAATAAGGAATTGTGATATTGTTGTGGTCAAGTGCAAAGTACTGTGTTGGTATTACAGAGAAAAAGGAAACAATTTTTAAAAAAATGTGAAATATTTGATTAAAGTAGAGTCTATGGGAGATAGCCTTCCCATATTTCTGATCTTTCTGAATAATGGGTTTCCAGATAACAGATCCCATACCTGTATACTAATTTTTTTGTTCCAGGCTTACCAGAAGTGCCAAAGGGAAATCTTTAAAACTTTTACCAAGATTCTTGCTTTCCACAATGCTTTCACTTCCATTGTTATGAGCTTGGGAAATTCTTTCAGACTGTATACTTTGTGTACCTGTAGAGTGTAGAAATAAATTACTGTAGCACTAATAATTTGACCTGGGGGCTGCTGAAATACTGATTCATTATTAAAATTTAGAGGAAGATGTAATAATAGTGGCAAAGAGAAAAACTAGTTGCACAAACAAATAAAAAAATCACAATTTGCAATGTTATATTCTTATGGCAAATTTTAATTGTGCATTGCGCACATTGCTTGAAGGTGTCATAATCTTTTGGCACAAATGTCACAACTTTTTCAGTGAGAAGTTTTATCACATTCACTGTGCACTGGTGCAAACTATATTAGAAGTGACTTTTTGCAAAAACAGAAAGGCATTTGATTACCTTGGTAAAAAGAATACAATGATATCTTATAGATCTGATTTTATTTTCTTTAGGAAAACACAGACAATTTACTAGACTGAAGCAGTTCAGTCAATATACTAACAAAATGAGCTACAGTATATATGAGAGAAAAGCTGCAGAATTAAGCCAATACACAGACTGTGGAATTTGATATTGCTATATAGAACTATAACAAACAATTAATGGAAAAAGATTGAGGGCAACAGTATGAATGAAATTCCCTTCAGCTCAGCAAAATAAACTGCTTTCTACAATATCACATGCAGGAGTGTCTGAAAATGAAAGCTGCAAAATGCAACCAATTCAAGGTGACCTGCACGCACAATAGAATACCATGCAATTTGGTGGCCAGCAACAATGGCACTGGAATTGTGGGAAATACTACATAGCTGGAAAAACCTGGTGAATGATATTTGCCAGAATGGCATATTTACAATATACTTGTACTTGTATGACTGTAAGTGAAGTTTTAATAACATTTTAAGTACGTTATTGTACTGCCCAAAAGATATCAAATACATACCAGGCAAATGTTTTGGGAAACAAGAGAAAGGTGCAATCAGCATCCAAGTCACAAGGCCACAAACTAAAAATCCAATCCACCATGCTCCAAGCCAACGTGGGTCAGTTGGAGTAAGATTTACACTGAAAATAAAACAAATTTCACTGAGTACGTTTGACATATTTGATTAATTAACAAAAAAAAAGTTCTGACCCCTTCTTCTCTGGATTTGAAATTAAATGCAGTAATAAATATTAATTTTAAGCTCAGTCCATATAAATGTACCACATATTTATACATAGCTTTAATTTTTGCATTCTGTTGGGAAAAGGAAAAAGATATTTTTTCCAAGAACTTTAAACATTATAAGTTTATTTGCATAAATGCTCAGCAAACTCAGCAAATATAATAGTTTTTATCTGTTATCACCCAACATGTTAAATGGATACTGACAGGGTTGTTTCTGGGGCTGCTGCCGCCTGAGGCAGCAGCCCCGATGCCACTTCCCCTCCTGCTCCGTGCTTTGAACTTATAGCGTCGGAGCGGTGGAGGAGGGGCCACATAACTAGTGCAGCAAGCGATGTTGCGCTCGCTGCACTAGAAGAGCTGAATTTACGTTTTAAAAATGGAAATTCTGCTCTTAGAGTTACCAGATGCGGCTTTTTGCTGCCCCTGGTAGCTGGCCACTCCGTGCCGCCTGAGGCAGGGTTCTCACCTTGGATACTGTCATGGGAAACAATTTATTTATTTTTTCTTCAAAATGCATCAGTTAATAGTGCTGCTCCAGCAGAATTCTAAATTGAAATCCATTTCTCAAAAGAGCAAACAGATTTTGTTATATTTCATTTTGAAATCTGACATGGGGCTAGACATATTGTCAATTTCCCAGCTGCCCCAAATCATGTGATTTGTGCTATGATAAACTTCAATCACTCTTTACTGCTGTACTGCAAGTTTGAGTTATATTATCCCCCTCCCTTCCCCCCCAGCAGCCTAACAACAGAACAATGGGAAGGTAACCAGATAACAGCTCCCTAAAACAAGATCTGATGCTGATCTAAGAACAGCACTCAATAGTAAAAACCCATGTCCCACTGCTTTCCATTCAGTTACATTGAGAAGGAAAAACAACAGCCTGCCAGAAAGCAGTTCCCTCCGAAGGGCAGATTCACTAAAGCGCGAAGCGTCTAACGCTTGCACTAATTCGACTTGAATTTTCACTAGCGAAGTAGATAGACTAGCGCAATTTCGCACCCTAACGCCACCGAAGTTGCGCACTGACGCAGGATCGTAATTATGCAAATTCACTAAGATGACCACTAAGATGAAAAAAAAAATGGAAAAAATGCTGGCGTGTTTTACCTTTTGTAAGGTGATAGTCTGAAAAAGAGAAAAACATTTTTGGGGGGTTACCCTCCTTCCCCACTACATTTCCTAACATATGGCAACTCAACTATACAGTGGGCACATGTTTAGGGCAATAGGACAACTTTATTTTATTTATTAAAGGTTTCCTGGGCTTGTGTAGTGTAATGTAGTACACCGTGTAATGTGTAGTGCTACCGTTCGCCAACCTCAGCGTAACTTTGCACTTTAGTGAATTTGCGTAGCGTTGGCAAAAATTCGCCTGGCGTAGTGCGGTGAACGTTAGCGAAGGCAACGCTAGCGTTTTCTTGCCGCTTAGTGAATTTGCCCCCTAAAGTGCTGCCACAAGTCACATGACCAGGGGCAGCTGGGAAATTGACAAAATGTCTAGCCCCATGTCAGATATCAAAACTGAAGCAGCACTGTTAATTGATGTGTTTTGAAAAAGACATGTTTCCAATGACAGTATCCCTTTAAGCATAAGACTAATGTATAGTGTTATATTTTTTTTTTCCCTCAGGCATGGATTCACAGAAAAATTGTGCAAAATTCACTGCAACAAAAAACATTCATTGACAATGAATTTGGAGTGAGAAAAAAGCCAAATGTGCAAGAAACAAATTTGTCACCTACTGACACATTTTTCAACAGATTTGTGAACTTTCTGACACTTGACACTTTTGCTCATCGCTAGATATATATACATATATTTCTTAGTTTATTGTTACAGAAATGAGGGGTAATTGAAAATGGTTTACAAAATTAGTATTTTTTTTAAGTTCAATTGGTTTAATATAGTTTACCAGAAATAAAGATTTTTTCTAATTACTTTCTACATGAGACCTTTTTCTAATATTGAAGTGTAAACTTAAATTTTTCACATTCTAAGCAGCTCTCAGAGGGGGGCGACTCTTTAACTGTTCTAAATTGATACATTTATTTGATACATTTGTTATCTTTGTCCCTGAGTTTTAAAGGGCACCTAGTGGGTAAAAAATATTATCGTCAACCTTTGGTGTGGCCAGGGAGATCAATGCAAGAGAAAACACAATTTTTTTTAGTTTTAGAGCTATTTAACTTTTAACATAATTAATTTTTTTACTGTTTTCACTGAACAGTTCAATGAACTAACCAGCAGATGGTGCTATACCTCTCAACATTTTGCAAATAAAAAGAGGAACAAAAACGTTGCTGCACGTAGAGTATGGGACAATGGGAAGGTCTGTGGTGCTGTTATTACAAGTGTCATTATTTTGGCAGTTAATAAAAATGTAAAAAAACTCTGAAACAAAAAAAAGGAAATTGAAAACATGCTTAGGAAAGCCATATGCAATTTTAAAGTTCTACTTATCCTTTAAGCTCTACAGCAGTTGTATTCTGGTCAGCTTTATTAGCAACTAGTGATGGGCGAATCTATCACGTTTCGCTTCACCGTAAATTCGCGAATTTCCAGCGAAATTTGCGAATTGGCGAAAAAATTATCGAAACGAGTCACAGTACGTTTTTTTTTTTTACGCCAGTGAATTTTCGGCAAGCGAGTTTTCGCTGGCGTTACGCAAATTTATTCGCCGGCGGCAAATCGCAGGAATTCGCCAAGAATTTGCGTCTGGCGAATAAATTTGCCCATCACTATTAGCAACCCTCAAACCCTGAGATTGACAGAATAATCAAGTACAGTTCTGCACTTTTCATTTTTTCATTCTCCACCACAAACAGCTAGGCGTTTGGAGGCCAGTCATACAATATTATAACATTTGTATGTTATGATGGATTATCATCGGTGGCAGGTATAATATTTTCAAGTTTTAAAGGAAAAGTTCAGGGTAAAAATAAAAACTGGGTCAATAGATAGGCTGTGCAAAATAAAAAATGTTTCTAATATAGTTATGTAATGTATAAAGGCTGGATTGACTGGATGGCTAACATAACAGAATACAACACAACTTCCTGCTTTTCAGCTCCTTAATCTGAGTTAGTCAGTGACTTGAAGGTGGGCCACATGGGACATAACTGTTCAGTGAGTTTGCAATTGATCCTCAACATTCAGTTCAGATTCAAAAGCAACAGTTATGTCCAATGTGGCCCCCCCTCAAGTCACTGATTGGTTACTGCCTGGTAACCAGGGTAACCAGGCAGTGTAAACCAAGAGAGCTGAAAAGCAGAAAGTAGTGTTCTGTTATGTTAGACTTACAGTTAGTGATGGGCGAATCTCCCCAGTTTCGCTTCGCCGAAAAATTAGCGAATTTCTCTTGAAATTCGCAAAATTGGCGAAAACTTCGCGAAACGAGTCGTGGCACGCTTTTGATGCACGTCGCGTAGTTTTCGTCGTTCGTCGTGTCGTTTTCGGCGCGCGTCGCGTAGTTTTCGGCGCCCATCACATAATTTTCGTCGTGTCAAAAACAACGCGCGACTCAAATTTATTCGCCAGCAGCTAATCGCGGGAATTCGCCGCGAATTCGCCCATCACTACTTACAGTCACTCCAGCATTTATACATTACATTTTTGCCTAACTAACTATATTGAAAACATTTTTTATCTTGCACAGCCTATCTATTTACCCAGTTTTTATTTTTATACCAAACAATTCCTTTAAATTACAATCTTTTCTTAAGTGATAATGACTTTTTGCCACAATCCCACGTTGTTTTTATTTTTTTTCAAGACACCTGCCTGGGTAATACAGCCTAGGGGTTTTAGCAATAAATTCAAAGTAATCATTATAATGATAGTAGCATTCCTTAACTATGAAAATATGAACATTTGTCAAAAATGTTACAACTTACTTTTGTCCTTTATCAAAATCTATGTATATGTTTAAGAGCTGTCCTCCAACTAAATATCCAACAGCAGGGCCTACTACAGACAGGCCATAGGCTATACCTGAAAAATAAGCATGTTGTTATCACCCTTTATTGATATAGTCAACATGTTCTACGGAGTTTTTTAGAGATTGCTTACCATTTAGAAAATATTTAATTTTCATACTAGCAATTTAAGAAGATACATACATCATTAAAATAATTGTGTAACAACTAACAATCTTTATGTACAAAATCAAGTTCAATTTACCAATTTGTCTGTTTCTGTTGACAGTAACAAAATACTCTTCAAACTTATATTTGACTAAAATAGAATATGTATTTTGTGTCGTTTATGTGTTAAACGGTTTATGGGATTAAACAGGCTGAAATCTAGGTTGCTTGTAATAATCTGTACTAATCTTGTAATAATCTGTTCTCTGTATTTATTATTATTAGATTTAAAAATGTCCTGTTCTTTTTCCTTTGGTGTATGCAGCAGTTACAGTTTGTTCTCTTGCCATAAATGGTGTAAATTTAAAGGAGCAGACTGAATATTTTATGTAAAAAGCAAAATGGCTGGTTTTAGAGCAACTGCTAATTCACTGTAGTAGATCCACATTGGTGGGGATTTTATTATTAAGCCTATGTCACAGTCATTTCTAAGGTACACGGAGGCCAAAAACCATGCAAAAAAGCAAGCTAAAATCAATATGGAAAAGAATATTGCAGTAAGCAGTAAAAAGAATCCAAAATTATTCTTTAAATATATTAATAGTAACAAAATGAGACTGGCAAATTTCTAAAGGGATCCCATTCTCAGCCTCAAAACTATAGGCCAGTTAGTCTGACGTCAGTAGTAGGAAAGCTTTTCGAAGGATTAATAAAGGACAGGATACTGGACTTCATAGCAAATAATACTATGAGTATTTTGCCAGCATGGTTTGCGTAATAGATCTTAACAGACTAATTTTTATGAGAAGGTAAGCAGGGACCTCAATTCTGGGATGGCAGTGGATGTTCTAAAGCATTTGATACAGCGCCACACAGAAGGTAACTGGCTAAATTAAGGAATGTTGGCCTGAAAAATAGTATTTGTACCTGGCTAAAAGACTACAAATAGTGGTGGTAAATGTAACATTTTCTAATTGGACCAGTGTTGTTAGTGGTGTTAGTGGTGTACCACAGTTGCTTTTAAACTTGTTTATTAATGACCTGGATGTGGACATTGAAAGTACAGTTTCTATTTTTGCAGATGATACTAAATTGTGCAGAACTATAGGTTCCATGCAGGATGCTACAATAATATAAATGCAAGTTATACACTAAATGGCAGAGTGTTGGGAGTTTCCTTAAATGAGAAGGATCTCGGGGTCTTTATAAATAACAAGTTGCCTAATTCTGGGCAGTGTCATTCTGTAGCTACTAAAGCAAATAAAGTTCTGTCTTGCATAAAAAAGCGCATAAACTCAAGGGATGAAAACATAATTATGACAGGTTGGGGTTGTTGTCCCCTCGCAAGCGCCTTTTTTCCAGAGAAAACAACCCCAACCTGGACAGTCTCCCCTCATAATTTAAGTCTTCCATCCCTCTAACCAGTTTAGTTGCACGTCTCTGCACTCTCTCCAGCTCATTTACATCCCTCCTAAGGACTGGAGTCCAAAACTGCACTGCATACTCCAGATGAGGCCTTACTAGGGATCTATAAAGAGGTATAATATGTCAGAAATCTCTGTAAAAATCAATATGTTTTTTGGGGAAACAAAACCCTCTTTATCTGCTGCCAGACATAATGTCATGAAATCTGTTGGTGGGAGGGTAGGGGTATTGGGTGTGTGTACCCCCCATGCACAGATAAGAATGCAGGCTTGCAAACAGGTGGAACATATTCAGCTGAATCTGCATATCTACTAAAGTTGATAAATGTAACCATTTCTTAACTACTGTTTCCCAGCTCCAGATATATTAGTAGATTGTAATCTACAAATTTTAGCCCCTTGCTTTTCATGTTTCCAAACAACTAATTCCCCATGGAAATAATCCTTCAGTGTTAAAGGAACAGTTCAGTGTAAAATAAAAACTGGTTAAACAGATGGGCTAACTATATTCTAATATAGTTAGTTAGCCAAAAATGTAATGTATAAAGTAACTGGAGTAACTAGATATCTAACACAATAGCCACAACACTACTTCCTGCTTTGCAGCTCTCTTGGTTTCCAGTGATTGGTTACCAGGCAGTGACTTGAAGTGGGCACATGGGCCATATCTGTTTGCTTTTGAATCTGAGCTGAATGCTGAATATCAATTTCAAACTCACTGAACAGTTATGTCCCATGTGCTCCCCCTTAAAGTCAGTAGTGTTCTGTTATGTTAGACATCCAATTATTACATTTTTGGAAGAACTTTTTTTTATTATTTTGCACACCCTATGTAGTTACCTAGTTTTTATTTTTACACTACACTGTTCCTTTAAAACTTTTTTAGAATGAAAAAAGTATTACTTGCATATATAAATGAACATAGGAATATCCCCAACTCTAAATCAAGCAATTATTAGAAGATATAAATAAAATTAAGAGAGGGTTGATTTTAACGGGGCCACCCCCGTGGCTGGTGCATTCTCATTACAGGAAAGGGAAATTGTGCCACTTACTGGCTGAACTGAATATCTCCTGAACTATTTACATTACAGATAAAATATATTTCACCTGCTTACATACTGTTAAAGGTACCATAAAATCAAAATAGTCTAATTTTATGTACAGCAGGATGTTGCCTACCCTAGTCATAACAGTGTTTACTGTATTTGTTTTGTCATCCTCTTTAATGCCATTGACAGTTACTTAAAGTCTAGCCCAGGGGTCCCCAACCTTTTTTGCCCCAGGGACCAAAGCTATAATTTTTTTGAAGAACCGGTGGGGGGTCCCAACTGCATTGTGTGTGCTGCATCAATTTTGGAATCACACGCACCAAATTTCAGCCACGTTGCAGCAAATTTGGATTCCGCTCAGTGGTCCATTACAAGTATGTTCGCAGTCTGGCAGTTGGGGACCCCTGGTCTAGCCAGTAATAATTAAGAGAATGATGGAAGGCAGGCAAAAACTTTACTTTAGGCAATGCGGAATCTGCAGGTAGCAATCTAATTTTAGTTCTAGAATAATTTGAAAAAGAATATACAATTGCATGTATTTGTTAATTTGTCTATTAGACAAATAAAAAATAAGAATAATTATGCTTGTACAGTAATACTGGCAAAAACTAATTTTCTTTCTGTGTTCAGTTATGTACAAACAAGCCAGATTTCTCATATCAGAAATGCATTTCAAACGTATCTGGAACCAAACAGTTACCTTAATAATGTTAGGAAATAATTCATAGTGTGAGGTCCTTACCTATGTAAAGGGATGATTTATGTGGTGGAAGGCTGTCATCAAAATAAGCAGTTCCAAGCGTGTATAGCGGAGTTCCACCAACTCCCATAAGAAGCCCTCCCAGAACAAACACATACAGAAAATAGGACTGGGAAGATCCTTCTGAGCAATTCTTTAAACTGCTGGAGTTTCCTGATACTTCACAGAAGTCTATAAAACAAAGCCACAGTTTGTTAAGAAAACTCTTTCCATTTTTCTTACTATCCTATATTCCATCCTCCCTCTCCTTTTACTTTTCCCTCTTTTACCATCTTTTCCTCCATTTTTTATTTGACTCCCTTCCTTCTTTCCTAATTCTATTCCTATCATTATTCTTTCTCGTTTGTATCTTTCTGTCTTGTTTTTATCTTTTTTATCAAAAAGTAAACTAGAGATTGGGAATGTATCCCGGCCTCAGCATGAACTGATGACTCCAAACACATTGGGCATCAGTTGCTAGTAAATCTAGTACATTTATATTTTTGGAAACCCTAATATAATGGCATAGGGTCCAAGTTCACAAATAAATGTAGGAATCAGCATAGCAATAGCACAATCTAGGATGGAAAATTGCAGCAATAATACAGGGGGCAGTTTAGGGCAAATGCATAGTTGCTACAGTGAGTAAAAATATGTTCAGTGTAAACATATGTTTTGCATATATTCTGGGTACAGTTTGCTGATATTTGTTCATGGAAGTAGATAAACAGGTTAACTTACCACTGAGCTTGTTTCCATATTCATATAAACCAGAAAAAAAGTTTGGTATAGAAAAAACAAATGAACCAAGTCCGATCATCAAAGCTGAAAATGCAAGCCATCTTGGTTTATGTCCTCTCTGTCCATAAAAAGACACAAAAAGTGAAAGAAGGCAAAATGCAATGTCATAGCTGGCGGCGATCAATCCAGTCAGAGAACTGTTTAAGTCAAAGCGCTTCTCAATTGTTGAAATGACAACATTCACCAAGCCATTTACTGCAGTGCCTGAAAAATATAACATGAGATTGAGTGCCAGGTTTACATGAAAGAACTAAACCATGTAATGAATATAACATACTTAAAACCAAAAGGCAAGCAGCACTCTAGATAAAAAGAAGGTGGTTTATGTCAACAGGCCACAGACCAACATCACCTGACACATTTTGGGAGGAGCTCCCTTAATTATAGGCTTCATTGAATAGAATATTGCCAGAAATGCCATATTTTATATACAAAGCTTATTACAACAGCCTAAATGTTCAGCATCTTATAGTAATGATTTCCTGCCAAAGGGCTGTGTTTGCCTTGGACTGGTACATCATGTCTACCTTGTTTCTTTGTAAAGCTTTATTTCTCCTTTAAATAGAAAACAACATTCTATTAAGTATTCTGGTATGCAGTGATGCACACAAATAATGGCTGCAAAAAGGATCAGTTCTTCCTTTTGCCCTGACCCCTTTAGCTTAAAACAATATGAAATAAAAATACATCCTCTAGTAGGGCCAGACCCATGCTTTGGAACCACTGACTTACCATATTATACTGTACCTCAGGTATGCATCAGACAGATAGATGTACATTATCATTTTTCACATTGATGAACTACTTTATGAAGAATATACCACTTGGGCTCTAATTACAGTGCTATGAAATAAGTTGGTGCTATAGAAATGCATGTTAATAATTATAATAATAATAATAATTATGGTCATTTATATAATAAAGCTGGCATGAACTTTTGTTGAGCATGCTTTAAGTTTATGTACATCTTACTGTACAATGATTTGTGTAATTGGCACTGAGCCCCCAAACAGAGGCAGGCAGATTAATGCACAGGCTACCTTAGACTATAGCCTAGGGGCCCGTTGTGCTCAGGGCCCCCATAGTTTTTTGTTGAATTATTATTTCTATTTTATTTATTTTTATTTGTGCTTTTGGGTCCTGCTGGGAGAAGAAGGCAGGAAAGATATCAAACCCGACTCAATATAAAAAGCTCTTGTGAATGCATGCCTGATATGCATGTCTCTGGACCAAACAAATGTCTAGAAGGGGGGCCTATATGGATGTAACCTAGGGGCCCCATATGTCATTAATCCACCACTGTGGGATTGGTGAGTTAAATGCGTCGTGACTCAGGAATTGAGGAAACTGTGTTATCTAAAGTTATCAACTCATTTAATGCATTTAACCTTTTCACTGGCATACCAAAGCACCATTGTTTTCAATGGTGAACTCTTTAATTGGATGGGATGCTGTGACACAATATTCTGTGCTAAGTGGGATAAATGGGATAGATGAGTTAAGTTTTTCTGTTTCAAATGTACAATCCAAAGTGGCTTCATC
Organism: Xenopus borealis; assembly: GCA_024363595.1. NCBI lineage: Eukaryota > Metazoa > Chordata > Amphibia > Anura > Pipidae > Xenopus > Xenopus borealis. Next base: position 160,402,503 of record CM044432.1, on the reverse strand, counting down.
TGTAGGTCAGACTGGGCCCCCTCCAATGACAAAGCACCCAGCCCAACCCACCTTCATGTCCCACCAATGAAGTATGATCCTGGGGGTGTACTACATTTACTGTAGGGATGCAAATCTGCAGTATCTGAAACAAAGCTTCACCAACTTGTACTAAATAGACATAACATTAATCCATTGGTGGTTTTTGTGCATTACTTGGGATGGTCAGGGAAAATCAGTGAACATATTGTACAATTTCCGAGGTAAGGTCCTGTCACAAATGGGTTAATGACTGTAACTACAGCTATTAGTACAACAAACGTTTGCCAAAATCTCTGCTGCCAAATTATACGTTAGACTCTAATGGATGTATAAAAACAATGATAGAACAGGACAATTAATTAACTATTCCTCCTCTTTTGTTTGTTTCCCAAGTAATAAATATTCTGTATTTACAGGCACAACACTCATGTGAACCAACTGCACTTAAAACCAACACAAAACAATGCCAAAGCAAAGAATAAGCAGCATTATAAAGATAGGGTTTAAGGAAACCTTTACAAAAACGAATTAATAAAATATTTCCCTTCCTTTGCCATGTTCATGCTTTAGGAATAATGATATTGTTGAAATGTATATATCATAATGCACATTTAATATTAAAAATAATAATCTGCTGACCTCAAAAGGCTTGTCCCAGCACATATGGATACAGGGAGATACTATCCCTACAACAAAGCCTTCAATGCAGCAAAATTGTCCACCAGGATTCACTAAAACTGATTAAACGTTACATGTTGCACATATTGACACAGAGAAACCCTGGAGCTACCGCCTGGTTAGGCAGTTAAACTAGCGTGACCAAATTCTACAACCTTGATTTTTAACTCTTTCAAAAAATATTTGGTGGTGGAGCCCAGAAAACAAAACTCCCAGTAGCACCTGACAGGTACTGCTATGCAGACAAGAATATATTAAGGAGGGGTTCTCATGTGTCCGCAACAACATTTCAGGGGATCTACAACATGCTAAAAGTTAACTCAAAAGTGAACCAACCCTTTAAGTAGCATCTCATGGGCCCCCTATACCTCCTGGACCTCCCTGAAGCTGCAGGGTCTGCTTCCTCAGTAGTTCCCTGGTGCCAATGGTCCTTAAAACAAATAATAACTCCTTATTCACAGGAATGTAGAAAACCACCAAGAGGAAGTGTACCATGACACAGTACAGTTATTCTGCAGTTACTGACAAAGAATCTAGCTAGTGCTAGCACTTGGAAGTGTCCAACCTCAAGTACAGGCAATCCAAGTGGAACCTAGATGGACTACCTTCACCCCTAAATCTGTGGTAATCTGTGGCTAATTCTTCTAATCTCCTTATTGGTGTTTCAGGCTCCTCATTACCCTCTTTTATTTCTCACTCCTGGAGTACACTATTACAGAACTACAGTATGTTCAAACTATCTCCACCTACCAGGCCTACCTCCACCCATGCTCTGACTTTTATCCACCTCTTACTCAGATGGAATCTAAAAGGAGGCCAAGCTTATGATGGCCTTCCCCTTTAAACTCTAGGACAATGATACCTAATGGCCAGTTACCAAACTGCCATAAGAATACTTTTTAGGGAAACAACTTCCCCTCCCAAATGAAAATTGAACCCCCTTAGCTGGCCAAAACGTAAGGGGACTGCCAAAATAAAAAAGGCAACTAAACCTTCAATCCCCTGCATAACCAATTACAATTATTTTGTTTCTGAAATAATTGTTATTCTTCACGCTCTCTCCCGACAATCTGTCTCTCTTCATGTAGGTGTTGGCATGAGATTTTGATTGACAGTTAGGTTTGATATTTATTGGAGGGGCTCCCCTTGCCAAGAAAATGAATTAGCTCACTCTTTGAAAATAACATACTCTGACAGCAATCATGTCTCTCTATTTGTATGATTTGTGCTAAAGTCAGTTATACTGTTAGATTTTGTTGTGCTGGTTACCTGTAACTCATTATCTAGGCACAGGGAGCCATAAAAGATGTTTTAGACCTTAAAAGAATTGAGAATTAGGGATGGGTAAATCTGACCCATTTTGCTTTGCTGAAAATACTCTAAACTGCTAAAATTTTTCAAGGGTCACATTTTTTTATTGTCATTTGCACAGCAAAACTCATCACTATTGAGATTTATTCAGCTTTGGGAGAAAGATTTACTCATATGCATGGAGGAAGACCAATGGTCCGATATCATCAGACAGGAAAAAGTTGTGCTCACCACAAAACCATTAGGCGGGGGTGCAATGAGGCTGTGACCACAAAATACATGTAGACAAATGACATTATCAATATATTTAAGACATTGAGACATTCTGTTCAGCTACTAAATAATGCCTTACCCTTTAAACAACAGGGATTGTTTGTCCATATATTGGAATATATTTAAGCCTGTTGTTTAAAGGGTAAGGCATTTTTTAGTAGCTGTATGCACAGAATGTCTCAATGTCTTAAATATATTGATAATGGGTTGAGTGCAGAGGACCTCTTGCATTTGCCGATATCATCAGAGACACTGTACACTGTTCTATTAATGTAGCTATTCAAGAAACATCCCAAAAAGTTTTGCACCAAAAGTACCAAGAACCCCCACGATTGGTATGTGTTCCCCCTTATGCTTTAGAAATGGCGGTCAGCAGGGAACTTTTATGGTGGGATTGCCCCAAACCTGTTCAGATGTGTATTCATGTCTCTAATCACAAATGTCATCGGTTTAAACTTAAACAAAAGACCCTGCAGAAGCACTAATGCACAAGAGAATTTCGAGAGGAGATAAATATCTTAGGAAACAAATTTTCTCTGCCTCCAAGCCATTTGGAAATCCCCTAGCCTAGATTTTCACCTAGTTAAAGGGGTTGTTCACCTTTGAGTTAACTTTTAGTATAATGTAGAGAGTGACATTCTGAGACAATTTGCAATTGGTTTTCATGTTTTATTATTTGTGGTTTTTGGGTTATTTAGCTTTTTATTCAGCAGCTCTCCAGTTTGCAGTGTCAGCAGTTTGGTTTATAGGGTACAAATTACCCTAGCAACCCTGCATTGATTTGAATAAGAGACTGGAATATGAATAGGAGAGGGACGGAATAGAATGATAAGTAATAAAAAGTGGCAATAACAATACATTTGTAGCCTTACAGAGCATTTGTTTTTAGATGTGTCAGTGACCCCCATTTGAAATCTGCAAAGAAACGGAAAATTGCAAATCATTAAAAAACTATGAAAAATAAATAATGAAGACCAATTGAAAAGTTTCTTAGAATTGGCCCTTCTTCAATATACTAAAAGTTAACTTGAAGGTGAACCACCCCTTTAAGGCAAAGTTGGGCAAGGTCTTGATTTAAAGAAGCTGACTAGCTTGAAAAGTGTCTCACAGAAAACCTTCCAAAAAGTTTGGATTTCCTTGGTTGACCTATACGTAGGAGCCTGTTAGATGACTAACTTTGCATCATTGTTCCTATGCAGTACAGAAAAATAACATAACTGTGAGAAAACGGTATCGGAGAAACCTCACTTTTTTCCTTCTCTGGCATCATACTTAGCCCATACTGTTACAGTTTGGTGATAAAAATGACAGTACTCATAATGCTTGGTTGTATTTGTTTATTGTTATTTTTTTTTAACTATTTTTAGGACATTGAATACAGGTATGGGATCTGTTATCCAGAAACCCATTATCCAGAAAGTTCCGAATTACAGAATTAACATTTCCCATAGACTCCATTATAATCAAATAATACAGATTTTTAATAATGATTTCCATTTTCTCTGTAATAATAAAACAAAACCTGTCCTTGATCCAAACAGAGATACAATTAATCCTTATTGGAAGCAAAACCAGTCTATTGGGTTTATTTAATGTTTACTTGATTTTCTAGTAGACTGAAGGTATGAAGATCCTGAAAGCCCAAGGTCTCAAGCATTCTGGACAAGAATTCTGGACAATAACGGTGCTACACTTACACTAATCTGCTTTTTGAAGAGTCGCAGTGCACAGCTGTGATCATCTCTGCGCAGGTGCATTGCACGATAAAATAATAATAATGGTAATAATTGTATCTCATGATTGGGAGGTGGGAGCTATATTGTAAGCCTACCCCTTAAACTACACATTTGCTGGAATAGCCTGAAACATGGCTTTGCTGGTGGCATGGATACACATTTAATTCACCTCATCAGAGTGTTGCTGAAGTTATTATTATATAGTGCAATATACCTGTGCTACTGGTGTTGTTATTATATAGAGTATTCTGGACAACAGGTGCCATACCTGTAGATTTAACTTTGTGCCTTGATATTTCTGCAAACTGGCAATTGTCCAGTATTTGCCATTCCTGGACTATGTTTGTTTTCTGCAAAATAAAAATATTAAAAAAGAAAAGGATGTATTAGACCTAACAGTTAATCAAAATCTGACCCTAACTCCAGTATTTTGAGAAAATTAAGAGAGAGAGAAATTGCTTGGAGAGGGAAGAGTTACTGCGCAGTGTGCAACTGGATCCTGGATATAAACTCATTGAGGGAAACTTGAATCCTTCTTCTAGACCAGTATAACGGGGATTCTTAGTAAGATAAACAGCTGAACTCTTATTGCCAAACCACTGATTGTGTAACTAGCAAACTAATAATTAGACTGCACAGTAATTGAACCTTAGTAAACAAGAACTAGAGCTATAATTATAAGGTAAAAATGGGCATTGTACAGCAATCAGGCTGCTCTACATCATTTTTATTACCTTTTGTTTAATTTGTCATCCTTTTACATGTTTCCATCAATGGAGAACGAAAATTAAAAAACAGATAATTGCTGGAAAAGATATTCCTTCTGTTTGTATACGGGCTTCTGTGCCATCCAAAGGTTGACAGTCATTTAGCAACGACTTTTCTTTTCTTTGGAAGGCAGCACCAGTGACTAACCATCTTGTTTCCTGTTTATTCACAACAAATGCTCTCAGCTGCCACTGCTTCTAAAAAATATGCAGTATACATACACCAATCCACACAATACAACATACTTACATATAAATATTATTGTATTAAACAATACAAGGCTCATAAGATGATGAGCTCCTGTAAACAACTTTAGAGACATGATTTAAATGCATTACAGGTATGGGAACTGTAATCCAGAATTCTCTGGACCCGGGTTTTCCAGATCTTTCTGTAATTTGGATCTTCATACTTTAGTCTACTAGAAAATCATTTAAACATGAAATAAACCCAATAGGCTGGTTTTGCTTCCAATAAGGATTAATTATATCTAATTTGGATCAAGTACAAGGTACTGTTTCTATTACAGAGCAAAAAGGAAATAATTTCGATGAACTGCGATTATCGGATAAAATGGAGTCTATGGGGCAGATTCACTAACCGGCAAATTTTCGCCAGCGTCCGATTCGCACTAATCGCAACATTTCACAAGGAGCAAATGCACTCAGACTACGCTCATTTACTTATATGCGGAGTTTTGTCCTGGGTGCCAAACGCTGCCAACTTTTCGCTAGCAGTACTTCAGCAGTGCAAGTGTTTGATAGTAAAGATGAACTAGTGTTCATTTGTGCCTCGCAAAAATTCACTAGTGATCTTCTGCTCAGGTCCATTTGCACAGGGTGGGTATTTTAAGTTGTATGGATGTCTTTATTTTATATGTTGGTGCAAATACTTAAAATTTCCACTTTTCCAACACGTGTCCAAGGAACCTTAATACACACAAGAGAGTTAATATAATGCCCTACACATGAGCCCACTGTAAAATTAATGTTTCCATATGTTGTAAAAATATATGGCGAAAACCGGTTACCAAAAAAAATTTTAAGTTAGGACTTTTGCAGTCAATCACGGTGAAAAAAGGAAAAGTCATTAGTGTTTTTTTAACTTTGAATTTGAATTTTCGGCTCACAGGATATGATGTAAGTGACAGAAAATTGAGGAAGATCTAGCTTATTTTGTAGCAATTCGCCTGGTTGGAGGTGGCAAAGTCAACTCTGACAAAAGAGGTAACATTCAGTAATATCTGCACTTTTGTGAATTTGCAGAGTAACTACCGTTCGCCAGAGCAAAAAGTCACATAGGGATAGAGTATGAATGACTGATAGTGACGGTCTCTTTGCACCTGCGCCTGTTAGTAATTCGGTGATGTCCCTACGGGTGACAACGCTAGCATTAGCCACTTTAGCACTTTAGTAAATCTGCCCCTAAGGGTGATGGCTTTCCTGTACTTCTGAGCTTTCTGGATAAAGGGTTTCTGGATACTGAATACCATATCTGTACTATTATATTCTTTCCCACAATGCACTGTTCTCCCCTCAATTCTGGTGCCTTTGCACTTGCAAAGAACACCTGTCATGTGCCTACTGCAACTGCATCCAATTAAAAAAAATCAACACAATTGTTGCAAATCAGCCATTACTCTCGAAGTCTTTTGTTTGTTTTTATGATGTAATTTCCGGTGTTCAGTGTGTGAGTGACAAGTATGTATGACCCTATTCTTTTTGTGCAACACAAGTGTGGCGACCTATGCAGGATGGTGAGGGAACCCTAAAGTTATTGCATGATCTGAAGGTGCCATTAGCTCCAGGGGTCCTGTGTGGCAATAGATGCAGCAGCACTCGATTCAGAACAGAAGGCAGGAAGAATGAGATGTGCCGAGCACAACTATAGGGAAGTGTGAGGAGCACATTTTAACTCAAGTGCATGAATGAGGGAATAGTGCTGGGACCACAATTAGACTTACAGATGTAAATTATACTATATGGTATAATAAGCATAAGTGGATGAAAAAACATTTAGGGAGGGTTAGCTTTTTGTGTGTGTTTTATGTTTTACATTCATATAAGTTTTCTGTGTTCTGCTTGTAGTCTCCTCAAACAAAAATCAACTTCCTCCCTTAATAATACTGCCATTAATCATGTTATTATCAAATTAACTTCTGAAAAGTTATTTAACTAGCAAATTTAATTAATTCAGCTATTGTAATCCAAGTACCAACACAGAATTAGCTGTCTGCAAAAATACATTTGTACAGTGCAACACATACTAACCCATGGATCTGGTTGCATGGGAGATTCCGGGGTTATTACAGGGCATCTTTACTTGTATATGATGAAAGAAATGTCATTGTTATCAACATTCCAATGTCCAGTCACTGAAAAGGTTCAGTGTTTTTAAAGTTAAATGTAATTTGCAGCTGAAAGAAGTGTTTGCCGATCCCTTTCTATGCTCTGTTTCTGACTCTTGAAGCAATATAGCAGAAGTCAGTTCTCTTTCAGGTTATTCGGCCGGCTTCTGCTACACTCTTTAAGGTGTCAGAAGTACAGAGATATACAGCCATATATTGCTTTCAACAGCAATTGTGTATACAAGTAACTTTTAAACCACAAGAAAGCTTGTCAGAAAATCACTTAGTATTACTTTGTGCCATAGAAAAACAGTTGTTGATAGAATTCCCCTTTTCATACTCTAAGGTTACATGCACCACAAGTAGTTCTTGTCTGTTGGCATATCTAACCATAGTGAAATGCCTGGGATGGTAACCATCTGAGCCTGTCAGGGCTTTATATGGCGGAGATTCTAAGGCTTTGCTCCCGGCAGAGCCAGATTGGCGGGTTCATAGCCCAATTGGACTACTTTTAAAACTAATTGGCAGGGTTTAAAAGTGGAAACCCACCAAGGTACAGGTTTTGAAAGTTGCCGCGGGTTTGGACTTGTAAAACCCACCAAAAATTTTAATGCAAACTGAGGTGACATCAGAGTTTGAGTTATGGCCCCACTGCCCCAGCTCCCATTTTGCCATGCTGGATTTATTGTTGATTTGTTGAAGAATCGGCTTGACTGAGAAAGCCCACTAACATTACTACTCCCAGAAGCCATGCTGTGGTTTCAACTGCCAGTCTCTGTGAATGTGTTACCTGTTTAAGGTACGGAAAATGGAACTGGCAGTGTATGAATTGGGCTAGTTTTGGGCTACTTTTAAAATAGCTTTTGGCTACTTTTTTTTAATCTCTGGCTGGTTTTGAAATATAAACCAGGCAACGTGAGGAGGAATGCGCTTACCTTGCTATGTGAGGAGGAATGCGCTTACCTTGCATGATAGCCAGGAGACTGTACATGACCAAATAGCCGGTGGGGTTGTTGCAACACTGCACACAGCTTGGCGTGAAGCTGCCCCAGCCGCATGGTCCTTCCTTAAACTCTTCCCCTGGAGCTTGGGCTGGTGATGTAGAGGATTCCGGCTCCTTCTCTGTGTTGCTATCAAAGTCTTTCAGCCCGACCTCCCCGGCAAAAGTAAAAGCTGGGTTGTCTACTCCCTCCATGACCTACACTTCACAGCTCTGAGTCCTGAGCCTATTCCCACAGTATCTGTGTAAGTGCTTTCCTGGGTGAGTCTATTGTGTGTGTTTTCCTGGGTGCTTCCTCCAGTGCCGGCTGCCAAGTGAAGCAATACTGTATGGTCTCTTTCAGACTTGTATTGGCACACAAGAAGGTGGGGGCACCTTTTCCTCACAGACAGAACTTCACCTGCCAAAAACAAGCGACACACCGCTTTCTCCAGTGACTGGTCATGTGACGAATGTTGTGCCAACACCTTCCCAGGTAATGTCCCCTGCCCTCGAGTGGCTCTCTGCAGATTCACCTCATCATTTACATGATCCAAAACACTGCCTTGTATCAGAGTTCTGTAAGTGACTGCTGCTCTGTGGAGCAATGTCTGTGGCATGAAAACCACAAGCCGCCCTAGTTCTCTCTTGTGAAACTTTCAGCAATGTTAGAGCTTTTGACAGAGTTATGTTTTA
>CM044432.1:160290913-160321666 GCA_024363595.1 Xenopus borealis | reverse complement strand
AAACCAGTGGATAGTAACCCAAGGGAAGGTTTAGGCAAACCCTGACCCTTCCACCTGTTACACTTACATAACATTCCCCAATAAATGTTTCTGATGAAGGCAGAACTGTCACCCCCCCACCACCCTCATTTTATCAGGAGTGACCAGATTTTCCACTCTGTACCCTGGTGGAGCCGTCATTTCAGAATTTGACAGCTCTGAGAAAGATGGCTTGTCACCCAAAGTGTTCAGTGTTTTGTGCCACAATCTGTGCCTGAGATAAATTAATTTAACACCCTTAGATAAAGATCAAGTGCACAGTTCCTGTTTTATCCTTGGTTGCGTTACTTCCATTGCTAGTAGTGAAACAATTCTAGAGAAGTAACGCAACCGAGGATAAAACAGGAACTGTGAGCTTGATCTTGTTGCACTTTCACTTATCCTCTTACTACATCTTCCTGTATTCTTCAGTGAGTTTAGACCTGATCAAGGGGTCAAGCAGTCCCTCCCATTTATGTAACACAGCTCCAACTAAATGTCTTTATCTCAGAAACAGACAAACAGAGGGCACACAAATATAAAATAAAATAACAAGCACCCCTCACGATATATATATAATGCTGGGAGATGGTTCATTGCTGCACTATGCTACTGGGTGACTTATCACTGGCATTGGGTGCACAGCATTAGGGTGCAATTCTTTTTGTGTAAGTCTGCTGTGGTTATTGACGCAACTTTCTTTGGGAATCCTGGACTTACCATCATGGAATGGCAATATGGCATAAATACTTGTAACACATCCAATATAGTGTGACTACACTTGTGGCTGCAAATAATGCTTTTGACTACAATGCACCTGCCTGCCACCCCTATGAGTTGCACCTGCCACTGATATTTGCAGCTCTTAAGTGGTCATTTAGCTAACAAAAGGCAGTTTGCAAAATAGTAATTATGTATTGCCCTTTGCACACTGCCTTCTATTAGGGTTGCCATCTTTTTAGAAATAATATACTGGCCAGCAGAGGGGTGGTGACAAAGTGGTTGGCCTGTAATGTCATGTGGGCAGGGTGATGACAAACTGGGGTAGAGCTATGGGATCACGCTGGCTCAAGGAGCATCAGAGAAGAGGAAAAGGGTAGGTTTTTACTATATACTAGAGGGAATGCAGGTTCAAGTGGGTTGTCCAGGTGTTGAACTTCAATACATTAAAAACTTAATGGATACTACATTGCTGGCAAATTTGTAATACCAACCTTGGCCTTGGCAGGTATTATATCTGGGTGGCAACCCTACCTTCCATTGGTCCTGAATTGCTGCAAGTCTTTGTGTGCAGATTCAGTTCTGTTGTAGGCTGTGGGCACACAGGATGAGGGCTCCACTGCTCTCAGGTGACGTTTTTTGTCATTAGGTGGAGTTGCCTTGCACAAGCACCTGGAGCAACATACAGATAAAATATGAGCAGGCAACAGTGTTGTGATGTCCAAGAATACAAGGTGTTGCTGTGGGGCTAGATAGAAAATATATTCCATGGTTACATGGCTCTCCAATTTAAAGGAACAGTAACATCAAAAAAATTTAAACACAACACAAATAAAACTTTAAAATAACAAAGTCTTTATTAAAAAATAACATACAGAAATTCCACTTCCTGTCCTCTCCAGAAAAGGCGACAGGGCGACCATCCATCCTGCACTCGATTTCTCCTCCTGGCTATTCTAGTGACAGCAGAGATTTATATATTTATAGACTATACTAATTGAACATGATCTTTTTCAGCATGTGTTTCTGTGTATGATATTTATATTTTTTACATTACATATATGTATATGTAAATAGAATTGCATTTTTTTTGTATTTGTATAATTTACTAACAAAAATAATTTCAGAATATGACTTTTTCAGGTAAAATATGAATGGCTGAACCAGAAAGAAAATATTAATATTTATTTGGTTCAAAATTACTTTTCTGCTTTCCCATTGCTGGCTGAATTGGGTATTTGTCTTCTGCTGGAATGCCAGTACCTACTGTGCAATAACAAATGTCGATTAATAGATAGGAATAGACTGATTGTTACATTCTTATTGCTATTGCAGATGCTGTAGACATAGGAAAGGCCGATTATAAATAATAAAATGCTGCAGAACTGTATCTTTTAGAATCCCTTCAATGATCTTGGCCGCCAAACTGGCAAACAAAGTTCTAGATCTGTAACTGTTGTCTTTTCCTTTTCTAGAACCAATAAAACATATATAATCATTGTTGCTATTTAATATACATTTCAGTATAATGTTTTTAAATGATGATGTTAAACAATAATGCTATTCTACATCTGTTGTGAAGCTCCTAAAATAGAATGCAATGCTGGCCATTTACCATTAAATAGACAATAACTATGGGTAATAATTATACAATGAGCTATTTGACTTATCAATGACAACCTTTCAGCTTACAGAAAATCATTAAGTAGATGAACAACAGTGATTTCCATTATTGATGGAAAACCCTCACTTAGTAGCCCATCAGCCATCAGGGCTCCTTTGTTAATCTGTTATTTTTACAATATGTTCCCCGAAGAACATATGCACAAATGCTGTGTTATTTATATGGTGTCGTATGTGTAGTGACTGTTAAGTAGTGAAACAGAGCTTAGTATCTGAGCCCAGAAATTAACCATCACTCAGTTTGTTTACCATCTGCCCCATGTGCTTTACATAAGGAGCTGAACATAATCATCAAAGATATTTAACGACAGGTTTCATGATAGATTGCATATATCATAGGAAAAGTGAATATACAGGTATAAATTGTAAAGTCTTCCACATAGGCCACTGTTTTTTTTAGATGCTATCTAGAAGTCCCTATTGCAGTACGCTGCTTGTAATTTCCTTAAACAAGGCACATATGAGGTATATGTACATGGTACATGGTACTGTTTTATTATTAAAAAAAGGAAATAATTTTTTAAAATTTGAATTATTTTGGAGAAAATTAAGTCTATGGGAGACCTTTCCATAACTCTGAGATTTCTGGATAATGGGTTCCCGGTTAACGGGTCCCATACCTGTATCTGCATATCTAAATATCTGTATATTTAAATTGCCACAGTCTTACAGTAGAATTACAGTAGAAGAGACCTGGGCATGAATGCTTTCTTATTCTTTCTTAAAGGGCAAGGAAAGGCAAATAAATAAAATCCCATTTTTACTTTCTTTAATGAAAAAGAAATCTATCTCCAATATACTTTAATTAAAAAAATGTCTACTGTTTTTATAATAAACCTGACTGTATTTAGTGAAATTCTCCCTTCATTTACTGCTGTGGATAGGATTTGTCAGACAGTCCCTAACTTCTGGTAGGGAAACAATCATACTTATGAACAGCAGGGGGAGCCCCTGCCTTACTTACCAGCCATGCAGAACTCAAGCAGCATTATTTTTTGATATATATATGAAGATCCCTTAGAAGCCCAGACCACACTGAGCATGTGTATGTAGTCTAGTCTTGCAAAGATGTATAACAAAGTTACAAGATGACAGCCCCCTGTGGTTAGGCTTGTGGTGCAGTAAGTTCATGTTTATGTTTAGTATACAAAATACAGCATTTCTAGCCTTATTATATTTTAGACTTTCCTTGCCCTTTAAGCCTATGATTAAGTGGCCTATGGATACGAAACGCGTCCGGTGAGAGATGACTATGTAAATAAAGTTTTAAAATTTTATTTACCATTTTTGGTCCGTGAGTTTACCAGTGTGCCCTGCACCAAATTTTGTGCTTTACTTATGAATGCTTTCTTGCAATACTCTCTCTTGCAATAGGTAGCTTGATTCCAGTGTGGCAGAACAGAAAATGGCTTCTAGATGTTACAGAATTGTTTGACTGCTATGGCTGCCAGTGAGAAGATTGGGATGATCAAAACGCCAGAGCACAAACAGATTTTCAAGTAAATCTGGTACAGGTATTAACATGTATTTCTATAGCGCCAACTTATTTCGTAGTGCTGTATGGGACCTGTTTTCCAGAATGAAAGCAAGGGAAGTAATTTAAACATCAAATCCAAAATGATTGTTTTGCCTCTCGTGAGGATTAATGATATCTTAGGTGGGATCAAGTTCAAGGTACTGCTTTACTATTGAGAAAAATGGAAATAATTGTGATGACCTTCCTATATTTTGGAGCTTTCTAGATAACATGTTTAGACTCCATACATGTAAAGGCTTAGTACAGGGGCGTCCAACCTTTTGGCTTCCCTGGGCCACTTTCGAAAAAGAAAAATTGTCTGGGGCCACACATGATATACATAAACACTTATTTTATAAAGAAAAGAAAATACACAGAAAATAACTAAAATATCAGTATGGCGCATCTGGATATGAAATAGACTTATTATTATTTTATTATTACTAATTGGCCAATGGGCAGAGTTCCCCCTCCTCCTATATCCTTTTCAACATGACAAACTGTTAGGGACAAATGGAGAAACAACACATAATTTGTATTGCAAGTAGGGATAAATTTACAGGGAGGTGGGTTATGCAAAGTAGTCCAGACCAGGTATGAATTAGACCTAAGGTGTGAAGCAGATAAGAAATTCCTTTAGTAGTTTATTATTTCCACAGTAACAATGTGTGCATCTGTTTTTAGTCTTGGTAATTAGCCATAAATCCATGGCCTAAATTCAGTCCCATCTCCAAACTCCTAAAGGTTTGCAAGTTTGTATTCCCACACTTTATGTTCATTTTCTGTTGAAATTGGCTTTGATAACAGATATTTTGAAGTCATCCAGACTGTGGTTGGGAGTATTAAAATGTTTGCCAACTGGTGTGTCCAATTTTTTATTGTTAATTGTGAACCAGTGGGGATTGGTCCTTTTTCTGAGGCTTTGTCCAGTTTCTCCAATGTAAATGCCTCTTGTTGGACACTTTGTGCATGTTATTGCATAAACCACATTGCTGGATGAGCAAGTGTAATGGCCGTTTACAGAGTATTCCTCTTTTGTGCCAGGAATTGGTATTCTGTCTGTGAAGAGAATGCGTGGGCATGTCTTACATCTCTTTCTTCCACATGGGTGGGACCCATTGTTTTTGGTTTCTGAAAGTGAACTTCTTATAATGAGTTTCCTTAGGTTTGGGGGTTGCCAAAATGCCAGAAGAGGTGGATCCGGAAATATAGTGTGTAGTCTTGTGTCCTTTTGTAGTGTGCCTTGTAACTCTCTGGCTATTTTTCTAAGGGCATTTAGCTGTAGGTTGTGACAAGTGGCATCCCATCTGATCCTCTTTTTTTGTTTGTATTTTAGTAGTTAATTGCTAGGGACCTTGGTGGCTCTGTGTATGTTGTGGTCTACAACCCTTGGGTTGTATCCTCTGTCAATAAAGTCTTTTCTGAGGGTTTCAAGGTGCTGGTCCCTTTCTGAGGTGTTAGAACTGATTCGGTTGTTGCATAAGGCCTGGCTGTAGATGATGGCATGTTTTGTGTAGTGTAGGTGGAAACTGTCATACATCAGGTAGGACTGTTTGTCTGTGGGTTTCCAATACATGGTGGTATGTAAGGTATTGTCTTTGATATAAATAATTGTGTCCAGAAAGTGGATGTGGCTTGAGGAGTGGACTAATTGACGTTGATGGTGGAGTGATAGTTATTAAACAGTTCATGGAACTGGATGAGTTCTGCTCAGTATCTGTCCAAATGATGAGGATGTCATCAATATATCGGAGGTATGCTAGGGGTTTCGTGGCACAGGAGGCAAGGCAATCTTGTTCAAGTTTTGCCATGAAAAGGTTGGCATACTGGGGTGCAAACCGGGTTCCTATGCTTGTACCCATCTGCTGTAGGTACAATTCTTGGCCACATTAGAAATCGTTATGTGTAAGTGTAAATTCAATTAGACTTACAACAGTATCAGCTGGGAGATGGTTCATTTGCAGAATTCCTCTTGCATGCTGCTGTTCCATCTTTGTAGGGTATGTTGGTATATAGGGATTCCATTGTCACCAAAATGCTGCCCTCTGGTAACAATCCAATGTTTTCTAGCTTGTTTAGGAGATCTGTGGTGTCCTATAGGTAGCTTTTAGTATTTCTTACCAGGGGTTTTAGGATTTGTTCAACCCAACCTGATATGTTCTCTGTCAGAGACTATTGGGTATCCTGGATTTCCTCCTTTATGGATCTTGGGCAACATATAGAAGGTACCTATTTTGGGGGATTCTGGCACCAAGTTTACTAGATTTGTATATGTTGCTAGACATGCTTTGATTAAGTTTTTGAGTTCTTTGATATAGGCCTCTGTGGGGTCACTGTCTAATCTGGTGTAGTGGTTTGGGTTTGACAGCTGTCTGTGGGCCTCTGTAATGTAGTCTGAGGTATTCATTATGACTACTGCACCTCCTTTGTCTGCTGGTTTTATTATTATATCTGCGCTGTTCTTAAGAGACCTTATTGCCTTCCTTTCCTGGATGCTCAAGTTGTTTTTGGTTCCTCTTTGTAGTGGGACAGGTAAAATAACTAGCCAGTAGTTCTTTAGTTTGTTCCCAAAAGCACCATCTTCATACTGTATTGCTGTAAAATTGCTGAGCTTTGGCAATAATAAACTGCCGTGTATGTTATGTTCTTTCAATCAACATGGAAAATACATTAGAATATTAAAAACTGAGGAGTCAGAGTCAAAGGATTTATGTAAGGATGCCGCAGTAGTTAGTAAAAATTTTAACCAGCACAAGTTTATTTATTCATAGGTGTAGCCAAGCCCCCCTTGCCCCCCACCCCCTCTTAGCATAGATTGTCCTACCTTGAGCTGGTACAGAAGCCCAAAACATAATGTGAAGCATTTCTACCCTTTATTAAGCTTTAGTTCTCCTTTATATTTGTGTTGTGATATAAGGCAATGTGGCACAGTAGTGTTATGTGCATTGCAAGAGAAAGGGGCAGACATTGAAGGGATCATGCACTATGATCCCAGCCGCAAGCGCTAGAGCACTAAGGGGTACAACCTGCTTATTTGTCAGTGCATAGTGATGAGCAAAATTTTTCACCTAGTTTCACCAAAAAAATTACGCCCATAGACTGCGTCAAAAGAAAATTGATGTGTTGCATCGAGTGACAAAAAAAATGTTGACACCCATAGTCTTTTATGCTTTTTGGTGAGTTTTTTGCCCATCATTATACATGACCCCTTTAGTCAGTATGGGAATAGAGAAGACTATCTGTTGAATACTTCATGTGAAGATTTCAGTATGTTGCATCTTCTGCACAACTACTTATGTTAGTGACCCTGAGAAAAGCAATTCTACCTAAATGTGAATATATACCATTATTATTGGTTGTAGGTTTATGTCTGTACATCTTAAAGAAAGCCGGGGCCCAAAACCCTGATTATTTGTAAATAAAATGCGAATAGTTTGTTGCTTTTTTACGCCTAGTCATTTTATGTCAGCATTTCCCTGCCCACAATCAATGATTAAAAGAGATCTGTTTCATTCAATAAATAAAACAATTTGCTCACGCAGAGATTAATTAAATGTTGATTGGTAAGCAAATATTTAACTGGCAAATGAGAAAAAATATATGGAATAAAAAATTGATTCTGCTGTACCATTCAACTGGCTAATTACTGAGCTGTGCTGTCATGAACCATTCCTCTTGCTGCTCTCAACCTTTAGACTCCTGCATGCGTCATGTGTGCTACATCTCTCGCCTACACTCTTCCCTTGTTTGTCTATGGGGGCAGGGAGGAAGAGAGCTAGATGGAAACAGACGAAGATGCTCTTATGTACACACTATCATGTCCACAGCTTTCTATAATATATATATATATATATATATATATCTACACTGTATCTATAGATTATTGTATGTAACACGGAAGGTGCACTGTCATAAATCAATTATGTATCATTAGGTATAATTGATATATATTGCATGTCACTATAAATCACACTGGAAATTTAAAGAGGGGTGCTGACCCATACATAAGGGACATGTACAGTATATCAGAAAACAGGTACAGGTATGGGATCCCTTAGCCAGAGAGCTGTTATCCAGAAAGTTCTGAATTACTGTAAGGCAATCTCCCATTTTAAATCAACTAACTCAAAATTTAAAAAATAATTTCCTTTTATCCTATAAAAATAAAACAGTGTCTTGCACCTGATCCTAACAAAGATATAATCAATCCTTACTGGAGGCAAAACCAGCCTACTGCATGTAATTAATGTATAAATGGATATGAAGATCCAAATTAAGGAAAGAGCTGTACAGAAAATCCTTGGTCTCAAATCAAGGTTTTGAGAGATTTGGACTCCTATGTGTTCAGCAGAACTGAAGCTAAACCCTTAGGTGTCTATTAAATAGCATTCAAATTTCAATTTTTTTCCACAAATGTTAGTTTTCTATAAAATTTTTATAAAACGCAACAAATTTAACATTTATTATGGGGATTATTTATCAAAGGTCAAATTTTGAAGTTATGTGAATTTTTTTAACTCTAATAAATTCGAATGTACTTACAAATCGATTTTTTCAAATTATGTATGAAAAAACTCAAACATATAACATTCGATCGAATGGGAACAACCTAAAAATCCAAATTGAATTTGAATTTTCCTTCTAAAAAAAAACCTTGAATGTCAGGAAGGCAATTAATATCTTTAAATGGCTCAATTGACCTCTGCCCTAGACTCTTACAATAGGTGGCAAAGTATCGAATTAGAACTGTTTCTAGGGTCGAGGGGGTGATAAATCTCACATTCAAATTCGAGTTGGTGGTTTTAAATTCGAAATTGCGACTTTTGACCAAAAAAAAAAAATATGAAAATTCAAATTCGGATTGACCATTTGAATCTTAGTACAGTAAATCTGTCCCTTAATATATTGACTATATTGGCACAATTTTGCCAAAACTTTTCCCGCACGTGCAATGTTTGTTCGGATTTCTATTTTAAAAATGAGAAATGTTTTACTAAATACCCCCTAAAACTTGCTCACAGGTACATACATACATATTGAAGCCTGAGAATATATTTGTGCTAACATCCCACAAGAAAATTCCTATTTGAAATGTTTTGTTTACTTTACTTTATTGAATCCAACTGAATCAGTTTAGAAATTGATTGAGTCAATCAAACTCCCATCAAAGATCACATGGATATGTACCCCACACAAATCTACATTCAGAATATCTTTAACCTGCCCCATGGTTGTATAAACAGCTATTCTTCTCAACATCAATCAAGAAAATCTAAAAACAATTTACACAAATGTTATGCAAAAGGGGAGGCAATAGCTGGGAGCCGAGGGCTAATACCCTCTAAAACCAACCCTACAACTGTCCCTGTATCATAAATCCTCTGTGACAAATAGCAGCAGCCCACTGAGTTCAGACGTTGCTCTCTATTCTATTTCATTGCCAAATGAGCCGGGAACCATACTCTGAACTCTTCATCAGTGCCATCTGCTTCTGTAGATTGGTCTCTATGGAATTCTGTGCACATTTCATAAAACAATGCTAGCATCCCGTATGAAAATAATTACTTTCCACCACTAAATGTTTACATTGGTTGGACTTCACAATGTTCAGCTTTGAGAATCACTACTGCAGAATGAATATGCTTGATAATAATACTGCATGAATGCTTCCAGTTACTTCAAGCTTCAAAGGACAAAACTGAATCTGCCATTAGCACAATCCTGACCGCTTCAAATTCAGATATGGGTTGAAAATTCAGACCAATAAATGATTATAGATTTTTTTTTTCAGGGATTACTTTGGCCAGTTCTTGATTTGCTCCATGTTAGTCGTATATTGTTTGTGCAACTAAATATTCAGGTTGTGATACAGGTTCTCACTTGAACGGAAATCAGTTATTTGACCAGGCCATATTCAACTTATTCTTTGAGAAACTCCAGTGTCTCAAGTAGCATTGTGTTCAGCATCAGACTGGGGGACCCCAGGCCTGCCACATTATGGGCCCCCACTTGGTTCTCCACCCACCCCTCATGAAGCATCCCCCTGCCAGCGAGTACCTGGTTCTCTCTGTATGCATCAGCGGCCGCGATAGGATCAGCACGTCTCAGGCAGCAGTGGCAGCAGGTATAAGCTAACCCTGCTTGTGTTTGATAACATTTTCCAAAGCTTCATTTTTGTTTTTCTGTATTTTTCACCAATCATGATCCACCACCTACACAGATAGAGCTTCTTTTGTCCAAAGCATTTTCTGTCCAACACCAGAATACATTTAGCTAAACTTGTCACAAGTCAGTTTCACTAGACACTAATGCTGTTAATGAAGGACCAGCAACATCAAAAAAAGTTTGTAGCTGTTTGATCTAGAACTTGAAAATAAACCACCCCTTGACAACAAATGGCTTATTTTATATGAGTGATATATTAATTTTATAATCTGATATTTGTTTATTTTCTTGTGTAAGAGCTAAACCCATTGTATTCTACAGAGTTTATATGCTCTGTAACCTGTGCCTTTGTTTTTTAGATTAAATGGATGTTTATTTATATAAAAAAAATAGTTTATATTGGCATAATACTTACAAACACCCAGTTTTTACCAGTGCATGGCCACACTAAATTATATTTCATAAACACATTTTTTGTTGGTGTTGCTTTAATATCACATCACCAGTTTCATTCACAAAATGAACACATTAATTAGTGCACTATGTCTGTAACAGAAGAACTTAGAGCACACACACTTCACGGCTTGAATTCTAGGAAAATTTTTTGTAAATAATGAAAAAGGAAATTTTATTATGACAGAAACCCGCTAAACTGTAATTAGCTGTTATGATATGTCTGTTTTCACAAATATCCATTATGAGAGTATGTTTTTCACTATGATGGTTGCTTAACCGATGCTAGGTGTGTGTTCATATACTGTTATATACATGTTACAGTATATAAATACACACCTAACTACAAGTTTAAGGGTTAGTCAGCATGTTAAGTGTATTATAGGCAGACAGGTGTTTAAACGTTAAATTAAAAAAATCCATACAGAGTGATGAGTCAGAGAGCGAAATGAAAATACCCTAATTAATTTGACAGACGAAGGAAACTGCTTCATTATGCACCATAATCGACAAATATAGCTTATACTGCTAGAGCAGGTCTCTGGTGGGCTGATATAATTAAAATCCATAATTGTTTAAAATATCTCATTTGATCTGCTAGACTTGTCCAGGATAACTGGTTCATTTACAACCTATAAGTAATCCATATTTACGGTATGTATTTTTATGTAATTTCTAATGGAGGTCTATTATAAGATTCAATATATTTTACCAAAGAAGTGTTTAAAAAAACAGGTGCAAACCACCAGCTTTCTTGCACTTTATATTCTGCACCATGCTTTGCACCCAGTCAGGGGACTCCCAGTGAATACAGCTCTCTCTGCATCCGGAAGTGCTGGGAGGGGAGCATGTAGGCTTCTCCTAGACTACCTCCTAGCATCATGCCTATGATTAAGTACTGCTAGGGTACAAAATGTGTCGGATATAGAGATGGCCCAATTTGTCCTGTTTCGCTTTGCCAAAAATTTTCAAAACAGCACCAGCGTCTTGTTTTTGACGCCAGCGTCCATTTTTGGATGTGGACATCGGTTTTTGGATGCCAGCGCAAATTAATTGGTGAAAATGCACCGGCATCCATAAAATGGATGCTGGTGTCTGATTTTTTTAAATTTCGCGGGTGATTCACGAATTTGCTCTTGCCGAATAAATTCGCCCATCACTAGTCAGATATACTGTCTAGAGTTGGAACAAAAATGTTGTCATCATGATTCCTTGGTCAGAGTAACACCAGCCCAACAATTTAAGTCTCTAAATTACGTCATCTCTGTTTCTGGTTGATGATATACAATTGTATGTATGTGTCACTAAAACTCAAAAGATGACCAAGATCTGAAAATGTAGAGCTGCTGTTTACAGATTTGAAGGCCTTGGTCATTATAGTTAAAGGGCTGCTAAAGCTCTGTGCAACAAATAATTTTTGATGCGGAAATTTTTTTTCACCCATTGGGGTCTATGGGCATCTTTTTGGCATTGAAACTTGTGAAAAATTTCACTCTAAATTTATCTAGATGTGCATAAGAGTTATTTGCCATAATAAACACTTTGGGGCAAATTCACTAAGCGGCGAAAATGCGCTAGCGTTGCCTTCGCTAACGTTCACCGAAGTTCGCCAGGCTAATTTTCACCAGCGCTACGCAAATTCACTAAAGTGCGAAGTTACACTCTGGTCGGTGAACGGTAGCGTAGTTGCGCTAGTGTTACTTCGCCAGGCAAAGCGCATTTATGCTAGTGATGCCTAATTTGCATACAGCGCAAATTTCAAAGTGTAATAGAAGTATATGTTACAGCCACTACATTACACTACACAAGCCCAGGAAACCTTTAATAAATAAAATAAAGTTGTCCTATTGCCCTAAACATGTGCCCGCTGTATAGTTGAGCTGCCATATGTTAGGAAATGTAGGGGGGAAGGAGGGTAACCCCCCAAATAAATTTAGCTCTTTTTCAGACTATCACCCTAAAAAGGTAAAACACTCCAGCGTTTTGGGACTTTCCATTTTTTTTCAAACTCCTATTTATTGTATTGAACTTCGCCAGGTCTGACCTGGAGAAGTAACATCTAGCATAAGTGGTAACATTCAGTAAAATGGTCATCTTAGTGAATTTGTGTAATTACGATCCTTTGTCAGTGTGCAACTTCGCCTGGCGTAATGGTGCAAAGTTGCGGTAGTCTATCTACTTCGCTAGCGAAAATTAGTTGTTAGTGAAGTCGGTGTTAGTGAATTTGCAAAGTTACGAAATGATGTAACGCTGGCGAATTAGCACCAGCGTTAGATGCTTCGTGAATTTGCCCCTTTGAGTCATGTTTCAAATACCATGGATAGTATTAACAATTACAAAAATACTTTTAGAACTATAAAGTCTTTAGGAAATTTCTTATCTAGAATCTCATTGCTACTACTGTGCTAAAAATACATCCCATTAAGCTTAACCAACATCAATTTGTTCTTAAAAAGTAACCTCAAAGTTCAGAAATCCATACATTTGGTATAATGAACGCAGCTTCATAGGTGAACTGTACCTCGATTCAAACAAACAACATGAGTAATTGAGAAAACCCTTATATGAATAATATTACTGACATCAAGCCCATGTCCCTGTAGTATTACAGTAGAGATAAAACGTGCAGGCTTCATTATTCTCCCCTCTAGCCTTATAATCAGTTATGCTTAAAGTAGAAAGTAATAAGAACATTTCCTGCTGAGTAGAAGAAGGTTAGTGCAGGTGCTGGATGATTTATAATTAAACATTTCTTTTTGGCTTGGAATGGGCTTTGATGTAGAGGAAGATGGAATTTCTCCATTGTTGCACTGTCCCTGTTCTTCGAAGATCAAACTCAGCGCCACAATACAGTATACAGTATACAGTTACAAAGTTATATTAAAAGTGAATTTTGAATGAATAGAAAATGACTTTTAAAAAGAGTTATAATACAATATTCTCCAGGATATAATTCACAAATACTGTTGAGCCACACTGTATTGTGCCAAACAAAATACATAACTTCTACATGAAAAAAAAATCCTCTTCTGTTCAAAAATGCTTTTATGTCAATATCACTAGATGGCTGTGACATTGTTACCTTGTTTAAATGCACTCATTACAGGCAGCCCCCAGTTATGTACAAAATAGGGTCTGTAGGTTTGTTCTTAAGTTGAATTTGTATGTAAGTTGAAACGTATACAAATTAAATGCAACAATAGATGTGTTAATATAGTATTTATTTTTACCTTTCTGTGTTCTTTAATAGACAACACACACCAGAGGATATTAGGGCAGCTGGTTTATTGAAGATAAATGCTAATAAAAGTCAAGCAAACCACAGTATGTTACTGTAATAGTCTCTGTGTGAGTTGTATGTAAGTCCGGTGTATATAACTCAAGGATCCCTGTATTTGTTATTTTTTCAAGTAATATAAAACACATAAAACAGTGAAGAAGAAGAGGAAACAATGGGTAGGCAAATATAAAACACTATTAGGCATGCCACTGACACCATGAAACTACTTTTCACAAAGTTATATGTAGATAGTTATAGACATTAAATTGTTTTAGGGTAGCAATAAGGAAGGAACGGGGTCTGTCATTGGTACAATGTACTCTAAAACTCTGGCACAGCAGTCCGACTCCTCAGAGATGGACCCCAGGAAGTAAGTAATAACCTCAAGACAAATGCTGATTTTCATGCTTATGGTGATAACTAGTCAACACAAATATGGTTGTAATTGGTCACCACCCTTTTCCTCTAGAACAGGGGTCCCCAACCACGGGTCACAGGCTGTCACAAACTGGACCGTCTCTGCAGTCTATAATAGCTGCAAAAACAATGAAAAATGCCATCATTACCTGCAATCCCGCTCCTTGATGCATCGTTGCCGTGACTATAGCTCTTCAAAGCCCAGGAAGCTTTCTACTGATTTTGATAAGTACTAAACCACTGTTTGGACAGTAGTGCCTGAAATGCATCCACGCATCTGCACCCCCCCCCCCCCCCCCCCCCCCCCCACCGGTAAAAGTTCTTGCTTGAAACTGGTCTATGGTGCAAAACGGGGCTGCTGCTCTAGAGCTTACTGGTATTAGCTACCAGATGAAGGGGATACTCATAACTATAAACTAAGACTACATGGAAGAAAAAATCATGTACATTACTGTTTTTGAAGAATACAGCATTCTATATCAGGATCAAATATCTCTAAATATTTATACAACTAAATATCTTCCCCAACTGATACATCAGGTAAACAAAAGATGAATCTACACAGACTGTTCTAATAAAAGAAAACTAAACACGTTATAGATTTGAGTTCAACAAAGTAAAAAAAGATATGGCATTATTTCTTTAAGCTCATGGCACACGAGAAGATTAGATGCCTGACGTAGCAAATTGCTTTCCCATCGGAAAGGAAACATTGGGGCGACTTTGGAAAAATTAATTATCACATGTTTCGCCACTGGAGATTTACATTGTTGGAAAGCATTTGGAGGAGACGGGTCATCCACAGAAGAGAAAATGTAGTGCAGGAAGGAATCTCCTCCTCTGTCATTGCTCTAAAGAGAATCATTCTGCTTCATAACCACTGATCTGTGCCTTAACCTGCAAAGGTATTCGTAATGTTCTGTTAAAACCTAATGAATTGCTTTCTATCACAGGGAATTCCACACAGTCAGCGTCTAATTCCCAATGTTAGAGTCAGCATGGAAGACGCATGTTGTTACTTTTATATGTGGCATCGTGTTTCCCTGCATGCGACGCAACTAGCGCATTTATCTTGATCTGTTACAGCGCGTCAAACGTACAAACCAGACTGACTGCATCTGTATACATATTTCTATCTCTAGAGTTATTGCCTAAGTTAAAAAAACAAACTGTAGACATTATTGTTGAATCCATGAATGTAGCTGCTGATTGCTAAAGGATGCAAACTGCACGTCTTAGTGAGCCATTCATATAGCACTTGTGTCCTATGGTTTTGCTGCAGTAATATCAACCAGCCTTTGCTGGGGCATTTAGAGCTACACACATTTTGCTAAGCAAATAAGCCCTGTATTTAACTAACTAAACCCTAAAAATGTATGTGGCTAAAAATGCCATATTTTATATACTTAACTTATTGCACCAGCCCTTTCGCTTGTCAATAGCAGCAATGATCCAGGACTTAAAACTTGTCACAGGGGGTCACCATCTTGGAAAGTGTCTGTGACACTCACATGCTCAGTGGGCTCTGAGCAGCTGTTGAGAAGCTAAACTTAGGGGTTCTCACTAATTATCAAGCACAAAATGAGGTTGACCTGTAATATATGCTGATGCTACAGGGCTGATTATTAAATTCTGATGCTAACTGAACTGGTTTCCATGTAGTAATTATCTGTATTAATGACTAATCAGCCTTATATTGTGACATTTCTATTCTATGTGTACTGTATATTGTGAGTGGGTCCCTAAGCTCAGTAAGTTACAGCAGCACAGAGCATGTGAATCATTGAATCAGCAGAAAAGAAGATGGGGAGCTACTGGAGCATCTTTGGAGACACAGATCTTTACTGCTAAAGGGCTACGGCTGCCTTGGGCTGGTACCAGGGTCAGACTGGAGCATGGTGGGTGCATGGTGAACACCGACACAATGCCGGCCCACAGAGCGTCACAGGTTTTTTTGGGGGCTCGGGAAAGAGGGGAGAGGGCCGGAGCCCACCATGTTTTTTCCCGGTGTCCCGCCGGCCCAGTAGGGTCAAGTACATTTAGGGGGTTATTTATTAAGTCCAAATGCCAAAAAAATGGCAAAAACTCAAAACATTTTTTTTTTTTTACTATAAAATCCAAATCTTTAGTGGGAAAAAAAACTCAAATTTTTCAGATGAAAAAAGTCTGAATCAGAAAATCCGCCATATCCGACTTGCCGAGGTTTTAGATAAGCCACAGGGAAAAGTCCCAAAGATATCCCTATCTGCATTGGGTTTCACTCAAAAATCTGAAGATTTCGTGGTTTTTGGGCAAAAAGATTAAAAAAATCAGATTTTTTTTATGTGGAAGATCTATTCATCAAGCCTCAATTTTTTTCTGTTTGCATTTTAAAGGGCAAAGAATTTTTAGAGGGAAAAAAGCCTCAAATTTTTAGAGTAGCATTATGCTCCTAAATTGTTAAAAATCCAAATCTGAAAATATTCCACCTAAAGCCTTTCAAGATCATATAGAAGTCAATAGCACATGGTCCCTTTTACAATTGAGACATGTTTTCTACCTTCAGGATTTTAGATAGTTTCTGGCTGTTTATGCTGGTTTTCATTCAATAATCCAAATAATTAAAATTCAAATAAGTTGCAAAATTTGTATTGCCACTCGATTTTGTTGCAACCAATTTTATCAAGAATAATTATTTGTAAATTAAGGTAATTCAGTTTTGGGCGTTTGATCATTTTTTTATTTTTAAATGAAGTGAGAAAAAGTCGAGGTTTAGTAAATAAACCCCTTACCTCTGTAAGCCTGTCATAGTAACATTAAGGAATGCCATGCTAGATAAAGGTTATGGGATCATATGTGTCTTCTTATTGCAAAACATTTATGAAGCAGAGGATAACCATTTTTTGTCATGTTTTTTTCTTACAGGATAGAAGTATTTATAACTCAGTAAATCAATCAATAGCACAGAGAAGCTGTAGGTTTTTTATCTTATAATCCAGCCTTCCCTTGTAACATCCTAATTAGGAAGGTTTCTTAGGAAACCAAAGAGCAAGGGTTATTGCTGTTTTCCTGGTGAGAAACGGGGGGGGGGGGGGGGGGGGGGGGGGGGTTAAAGTAATAAAAAACAGTATTTAAAAAGGAGCTTTAACTTTGCACCTTCGAGTCTAAATCATAGCTATCATTAATAACAGGTGTAACTGAGCATATTATATTATATTATGGCAATAAGAAATGTCCCACACTAACCTAGTAAGTACCATAAGTGTGAATAAGAAATGGTGGGTAGACGTAAATGATTAGAAGCACTGTGGGTGCACTATATACCTTTGTGGTCTGAACTGCAAAAAATCTAACAATGGTGCTTACATTGGTTGGGTAGTTCAAGAAGGACACATGAATTATACAGAACATTTAGGGGCAGATTTACTATTGGTCGAATTTCAAATGCAAAAAAAATTCGAAATTCGACCAAGGGAATAGTGGGGAATAGTTGGGAAGTTAAATCCTTCGAATTCGACTATCCAATTCGAAGGATTTTACCACAATTCGAAAAAATAGAAATAGAGAAAATTCGATCGAATATTCGAATTGAATTCGATTCGAATATTCGAACTATTTTAATCGATCGAATTTTTTATATTCGATCTCAGGGAAGGATCCCCAATTCTGTAGCTTTAATCTGGCAAAGTAGGAGGACGAATAAATTTAAAGGGGAAGTATTCGACCATCGAATTTTCGAAAAAAAGTTTATTCGACTATTCGAATCATTCGAATTCGAATATTCGATGGTCGAATTTGCCTAATTTGCATATTTGAAGATTCGAATTTGATACAAATTCAATCGAACTTCGAATTCTTCATGTGAATTTAATAAATCTGCCCCCTAGAGAATAGCCTTTTGTAGGCAAGATGGTCTATGGCATGTTTGGTATAAAGAAACTCTTGTATTTTCTATATCTAATATCGTGGTGGCTTTTCTATTAAAGGATGTATTGTTGTGGTTTTACAGGTTTTTGAAATTGCAATTAAACTCACAAACTCTAAAACTATAATTGTCATTGAATTTATTAAATGATCCGAATATAAAAAGTGCCAATGAGAAAAAGTGCAGAACGATGAGCTATAAAATATGAATACCTATAAAACTTTGAGATTTCTGGACAATTCCAACTGAGAACAAATCTAAAAAACTCAAAAAGTCCAGTTAGATTAAAAACAGTCCTATTAGATCATTGCAGCTCCCATTGAATTTTATAGCACCTCGACAACTTTTACTTGGTAAAGTTTGGTATTGAAGGTTTTTGTGGGGTTTTTTCCACTTAACAGGGGTGTCCAAACTTTTTGCAAACAAGGGACAGATTTGGTGAGGTGAAAATGTGCGTGGGCCGAACGTTCAGCCTGACATTCTTTGAACCATTAACATTAAATGCAAATGAACTACTTTATGACATTTTTATTACAAATGGCATACTTTTAATTTCATCACGCAGAACACAAATAAATCTAAACAAGTTTTTACCAAAATCACTCTACTTTTCATATTTAAGTTTTTTTTCCAGACTTTTTCTTAATTTTATGACTTTTTTCAAGACAGACATAGTCATAGTCATAAAATGAAGAAAAAATTCTGTCTGGGAAAGATGAAACATATCTAGGTTCATTTGAAACATTACATATTCAATTTTTAAATGTAATTCAATGTAGAATTTTGATTTTATTCACCTTCCGAGGTAGCTAGCTTGCGATCAGGATCATTCCAGCATCATTCACTCACTCGTACACGCCATTTAGGAAGTGGAGAAATTGAGTCTGTTTGGACTTATTCTCCACTCCTCACATAGGGATAGTCAGGGAAGGAAATCGAGTGTCGGGTGAGGGGATCATCCCAGTCCTCCCAATTCTACAATTCCCCCCCACCACAGGAGAATCACAGCCCCAGGACCCACATAGCACTATCCTACCCAGGCCAATGAAGGAGGCAGGAAGAGTTTATACCAGAGGGCATCAATTTTGCTAAAGCTCCGGTACCTGATATTAAAGGTTCAAGGAAAGTCTAAAAAAGAATAAGGCTAGAAATGCTGTATTTTGTATACTAAACATAAACATGACCTTACTGCACCAAAGCCTAACCAAACAAATGATTTATGCTTTCAAAGTTTGCCACAGGTGGTCACCATCTTATAACTCTGTGAAACATATTTGCAAGACCAAGTGCACATGCTCAGTGTGGTCTGGGCTGCTGCTTAGGGATCATCATAAATGATCAAAACAGCACAAGTTAAATAATATCTGCCAGAAGCCAAAACAGCAAGACTGATTAAAGGGGTGGTTCACCTTCAAGTTAACTTTTAGTATATTTTAGAAGGCGAAAAACAAATGCTCTGTAAGGCTACAAATGTATTGTTATTGCCACTTTTTATTACTAATCATTCTATTCAGTCCCTCTCCTATTCTTATTCAAATCAATGCAAGGGTGCTAGGGTAATTTGTACCCTAGAAACCAAATTGCTGACACTGCAAACTACAGAGCTGCTGAATAAAAAGCTAAATAACTATAAAATCACAAACAATAAAAAATGAAAACCAATTGAGTTGTCTCAGAATATCACTCTCTACATTATACTAAAAGTTAACTCAAAGGTGAACAACCCCTTTAATAATCAGAATATACAACTGCACTGGGTCCTGTGTTGTCATGTAATCTAATGTGGATTTGATAGTTTTTGTATTGTTTAATACAAACTTTTTCCAACTCTCCAGAACCAGTGGCTGCAGAAAAATAACCCTTCAATCAGAATCCCAGTTTATCTGTTTAAATCTGGCTCCATATCCCTGCATCTGGAGTTGGAAACAGTAAAGGGGATGTAAAGGCAAAAATAAAATCCAATACAAAACTCTACACAGTCACCGACTGCTCTACAGGGAAACAAAACTGCTGGAATTCGGAAGTCTGGGAAGTAAGGTGGGGGCTCCACCTGCTGTTCATAAGTATGGTTGTTTCCCTGCACAGCAATTAGGGAGCGTCTGACAATTCCTATCCACAGCAGTAAATAAAGGGAGAATTTCATTGCATACAGTTAGGTTTCTTATAAAAACAGTACACATTTTTTAATTAAAGTATATTGAAGATAGATTTCTTTTACATTAAAGAAAGTAAAAATGGGATTTTATTTTTTGCCTTTACATGCCCTTTAATATCTCTCATGTCATTGTCGCTTGGTCAGTGTCTGATCTCATTACTGATTGTTGCCTGTTAGTTTAGTCTCTGCTTGGGGAGGGTTGGGGACTAGAGAGAATTCCGTTTCATCCTCCGGGTTCCTGCTGAGTGAAGAGGCCACAACATCCCCCAACTTTATGGTACAGACTGCGATTCCTCATTCATCTCTCTCCCTGATCCTCCCTGTGTCTCTCGCAGTGGCTCCTCTGGCTCCATGTTGCTTTCCTCTCACTTCTCTTCCACTTCCTTATAGAACTGACATGCCCATGCAAGTGTAACAAAGCCCTCCCCTTCTGTACACTATTAGAACCAAATGCGGTACACAAGAGCACTGTGTCATTACGTGCCAGTTAGTGTCTATTGCTACATTGATTTCATCTCCAGGAGCGGGCAACACTATGGACATGCTTGACTTAATACATGTTGAATTTTTAGAACTTTTCAGAAATATAGAAAAACCACAATATTTTCGAGATTTGTGGAAAAAATCTCAGCGGGCCTCTAATACACATTGTTTATAAGGTGGAGTTATGAAAGCTCTGAATGTATTGTCTGTTGATTAAGCCACATTTTTGGTGATATTACACAACATATATTTGCACAGAATAGTTACCAAACACAGCAATGTTGCATGCATGTTGCTCAAGTACTTAACAATCCAGCAACTGTGAAAACATACTATGTATGACTGTATGTGGTAATGTAAGAATGATATATAATGAGGTTTTCATTGGGATATATACAGTACAGCTGCAGAACACATGTATAATTATGGATGTTTGTAGACATTAAAAACTTTTGTTAAATCCCATGGGTAGATGGCATTAGGATGTTTATTATCTGATTAGCAATAATAGGTTAATGTCTCTTTTAATTATCAATCACCTGTGTGCTGCCTGTGCTGTTTTGCCTATATACAAAAGAAAGTGAATGATTAAGAAATTAGTAATATTTATATCAATTTAGGATAAAACGACCCAACAAGGTTTATATATTGGTATCCAGTTCTTGTCCCTTCTTTTGCAATAAACACTTCACTCATCAAAAATGCTTGCTAGCACTTATTAAGGGCTCAAAATAGCAGCTGCTTTAAATAGTTGTGGCTCTTTCCTCTGATGCTTTCTGCTAATCAGCAGATAAGATACAAGCAGATTATTTTTCTGGCATGTAATACATTTGTTTACCCTACAAATATAAAAAAGGAGCAACACAGGACACAGAATATTGTGGTCGTCATGGATTTTCCCTTAGAAAAATGGAGCACATAACCGTGCAGACAATGCTCACATTTTGGCACTTTGGCCACAACTGAATTAGATGCAACTTCCCAGCAATCCCTGTGATACTGGAATTACACAAAAAAAACCAATGTATTTTGTATGTATTTTAACTGTGTAAAAACATGGTTCATCAGAAATTGCACTTTGTTCACTGCAGTGCAGTACGTAAATAACCCCTGTAATATTTATCAGTTGGGGAATTTCAGCCAGGTCCAGATTTGTGGCGAGGTCACATAGGCGGCATTCTGTGGGGATCACCGAGGATGCACTGCTCCCCTAAATGCGCAGGTGCTCTTGTGCCAGTGCGCGTTAATGCGGGTGGGCACAAGGACTGCGCGGCCAGGCGCCCGCCCAACAAATCCGGAGCCAGAAGAGAATTTCCAGATGCATTTCTGTAATGTACAATCTCCCTGGTGGTCTAGTGGCTTATCCCCATGCCCGCGGGAGCGCCCGCCATGCCTCCAGCGGTGACTCTCACCGCGTGCATCCAGTCTCCAGCTTGCCGGCTTCCCTTGTGCGCGTGTGGAGCACTTCCGGGTTTCTTAAAGGTGCCAATTTCAAAATGTTTAAAAGGGGAATTCTGGCTGCAGTTTGTTGCCCGTTGTTAGGTTCTATTTGGTAGTTCCTGGGTGTTATTACTATTTGATTCCTGCTTGATCTACTGGATTTTGACCCTTGCTTTGCCTGACTATTCTGTTATTCTCCAATCCTGACCTTTGCCTGTCCTCTGACTATTCTACGCTCTCTAATCCTGATCCTGGCCTGTCTGACTATTCTACTCTGCTTGTGCTGGTCCGGCCCGCCTGTTCCACTTGATGGTATTCTTCAACCCAGTATCCTTGGTGAGACGATCGTGCCCCTGTGCTAGCCAGAACTCTTAGCTTTGCACCTCTCGATAAGTCCAGGTGGCATCTGAGTAAGCTGAGAGCTCCTCCCGAGGCCAAAGGCGGTCACTTAACTGGTGAAGCCGAGCTGAGACCAAGGTGCTTAGCAACTGTTCTGGTATTGGATGCTGTTCGTGACAATTTCTGTCACCTGTCTTTTAGATGAATGGAAACTTCTTTTCCCTGGATACAAATAGTTTTTTTTATCAAAAATGCACACTTGATGGTTTTTGGGTTGCCAGTAACGGAACCAGCTCTGCCCCAATTGCACCCCCTACTCACCCGGTAGTTACACCACTGAGGTTTGCCACCTTTTATCTGTGAAACCAGCAGGGGATGTGGCAGATGATGTTGTGGTGGGGCTGGTGATGTTGGGGGAGGGGCTGGTGACATCAGGGACAGGACTGAGCAATTGGTTGATCACCATGTCATTAACTTCAATGTCCTGTCCAGATTTCCTTATCTGTACAGTTTGAGCAATCTTTAAGTCCTGAACAACTATGCAAAAATGTGTGGTCCTGTTAGGGACTGAAAATTTGCTCCAACTGTGGATGTGCCGAAACACCGCTCTGATTCCGAAGATTACCAAAGAAAAGATGTCTACCATGGACTCCGATGGACAGAATCTGCACAGTGTCTATGTAAAAAAGAGAAAAAAAGAGTTCTTTCCCAGCACCAGAATCAATCTTTCTCAAGAGAAGTATAGGGCAGTGACCCCCCATAATGAAGGAGTTGCTGCTTGGATGTTCTGAACTTTTTTGATAAATAGCTTGCAAACAAGTCTGGACTGAGAATCAACATAGGCCCTGGCATTTCAGGTACACAGAGGCCCAATAAGCCCATACAGAGGCACAAACAGCCCCCACCAACCCACTAAATGACTTTCTATGGCACCTTATCTGGCATTTGCCAGAACCTAAGATTGCCAGTCTGGGCCTGCTTGCAAATGAAAAACAAAAATAACAGGAGGCAGTAAGGCTGAGACCCGTAACTAAAATAACTGCCACCTCCCTCGTCCAATACGTAAAAATAGGGTGTAGGGGCCACACACCACTGCCACCCAACACCTTTTGGCAGGCCCGGACTGGCCATTTGTGGGTTAGGGCAAATGCCAGAGGGGCTGCTATAAGGTCCCATAGAAAGTCAGTGGGCTGGTGGGGGCTGTTTGGGCCTCTATGTGGGCTGATGGGCCTCTTGTGTACCTGAAATGCCAGGGCCTATTTTAATTCTCAGTCCAGTCCTGCCTTTTGGGCAGGTTGGGAGGGCACACGGATGGGGGGCAAGCACTTGCCACCAAATGCACAGACCGCAATAAGGAAGGCAACTGAAACACAGGCAGACAAGGAGTTGCAAACATTGCACACCAGTGCATTACCTGTCTTACCTGATCCAGGAGCTAATAGACTTGCTGATTCATTTTGAGTTTTACCACTCAACCAAGTGACATATTCAGTTCATTTAGTTATGCAGTAAAATAAGAGAATTGCTCAAGGGTCAAAATACATATGCAAAACACTGTAAACAGGACCTGCAGATAATTCTGTATGGAAGCCTAGAAGCCACCAGACTTGTCCAAAATATACCATTGAAGGCTACATGCATAAACAAGTTTAGATATGCACGAGTATGTTTAATATATGCAGCTGTGCAGGATACAATATATAATAAAAGTAAAATGAGCTGAAATGCTGGAGTATTGAGGCCATACACCTCATAATATAAATATATGGCAAAGTCTAAAACTTGGCACAATAAACTGAGACATTTATAAGCCAGTGTACACTAGGTAACGGTTCAAGTAACCCAGTGACTTTGCAGCAGGGACTTTGCTGGACTTGCACTTGTTTCCCAGTCTCTTGTCCTTACCTGCTGCAGCTAGCAGAGCTAGAAATGAGAAGAAACAAGATTGACTGGTTTAGTGTTTCAGCTGAGGAAACCAGAGAACCACATGAAAATGCCAACATTCTATAGAAGGGTGTGGTGGGAAATAAATGGCCCAGTAATATCTTTTTTTTTTTTTAACAATTCTGTTTTATTGAAATGTATAAAGATGGTATACAGGTACAATGGAATTGAGAGTACATTACTTGTTTTTTGAATACAATAAACATATTCTACTTTTTGTTTTTAAACAATTCTTAACAATACAACTTGACATTTGATTCTGGGTTTGAATTTTTTGTTGTTATCTTTATGACCAGTCTAGCTGCTTCCAGCTATATTGCTTAGTTCAACCTTGATGCATAACATTAGATTTGTATACCAAAAGAAAAAAACAATGAGGAATGTACTTTTGCATGACTAATACCTCTCTTTATTATTATTTTTTTTTTTTAATTTAGATGGGAACCTCCTTATGTGTCATCCCCAAAATCTAGCCAGTTCCCCCATATCTTAAGGAACTTTGATATGGGCAGTTCCTTCTCCTGTAGGTTAATTTATACAATACTGATTTTTTAACTAGGTCTAGCCAGCATGGGGCTGTTGGACCAGAGCTGTCCTTCCATTTGAGAGCTATGGCTTTTTTTGCATACATTAGTAAAATATATAAAAGTGTACGCTCCTCAACCCTGTTTAGTAAAAGTATTATGGGATCCATAGGGATTATTAATCCCGTTTTTCCATGGATGTTCTGCAGCACCTGCCACCAGAAATAGTATATCACGGGGCAAGTCCAAACCATGTGAAAAAAATCGGCTGTCAGATCAGTAGATCTGGGGCAATTCTGGATTATGTTGGGGTTCATTCTATGTAGCCTTTGTGGGGTAAAATAGATTCTGTGCAAATATTTAAATTGGATTAATGACTCTAGTGCATCTGTCTGCATCATGTCTGCCTGCCACTTGGCTTGTGTTTTTGTCTAAGACTGAATAGCCTGTTGCCATTAAATGGCTATAGAGGTTTCCTTAGTTCTGGGTTATGTGCACAACCCTCCAATCTCCTAGGAGTAGTATCCACCTGGTAATTATAGTTGCCTCTCTTGGAGATATCTAACTACCATCCAGTTTGGTAGCTCAAATTTTTCTTTTAAAATCTGGAAGTGCAGTAATTTCCCATCCTCAAAGATATCTGTCATATATTTTATTCCATGCCTTGCCCACAATTGTTGGTCTGTGATGGTTTCCATGTGTCGTAATTTAGGATTACACCACAAGGGAGTGTACTTAGAGCATTGTAGGGAAGTAGAGGGTGATAAGTTAAGAGCTACTTGCCAGGCCCCTACAGTTGCCTTCATAGGAGGGGTGGCTGTTGGAAATTTTTTTATACCCCTGTAGAGAAGGTTTTTAAGCCCTCAAACCAGCCTATTACCTGTGCCTCCAGCTGTGTGGTGGCATCTTGTGTGGAGGGGGAGGCCCAGCAGAATGTATTTACCAATCAGGCTGCCAAGTAATATAGAAATAGGTTTGGGGCCGCTAAAACCCCTCCTTTCACTGGGAGTTGAAGAGTGGCTAAGGCTATTCTAGGTTGGGAATTATTCCAGAACATTTCCTTATTTATTATTACTGGGGATTGTCTAAATATATATGTTAACTTGGGAAGAATAATCAGTTTGAAGAGATTAATCCTGCCATATAGAGAAAACGGTAGGGAAGACCA
Organism: Xenopus borealis; assembly: GCA_024363595.1. NCBI lineage: Eukaryota > Metazoa > Chordata > Amphibia > Anura > Pipidae > Xenopus > Xenopus borealis. Next base: position 160,295,457 of record CM044432.1, on the reverse strand, counting down.
TGCCTCAACCTTGGATTCAATGTAATTCAGTATCGGAGATAAGTTGAGTTCTACAAATTTTTTAAGCTCCCTATGGATCCAGATCCCTAAGTATTTAAATTATTCAGCCCATGACAGGCCATATGGGTAATCAGGTACGTCCTGGTGTTTTTGATCTATGGCAAAGAGGAGGGATTTAGCCCAATTTACCCTCAGTCCAGAATAAGCTGTGTGGATGTTGATAATATTCAATGCTGCCCCAGGCCCATGCCTTGGGTTAGCTAGGTATAACAGAGTATCGTCAGAGTACATAGATACTACTTCAGTAACCCCTCCTATCTTTAGCCCCACAACCTCTGGATTAGCTCTGATACGACAGGCCATTGGTTCCATAGCCAATGCCAAGAGCAAAGGGGGCAGCCCTGATGAGTTCCTCTCAGAATAGGGAAGGGTTGTGAAATTGTGTAATTTGTTCTGATTTTGGCTACTGGATTGCTGTATAAAGCCTGGACCCACTGAATATAGGGGTATGGGATTCCAACTCTTTTCATCGTAGACCATAGATATGACCATTTGACTTGAGTTGAAGGCTTTCTCATTATCCAGTGAAGCAATTACTCTCTCACCTGAGTTTTCATGAGTAATAGCCAAATTGGTATATAGCCTTCTAATATTAGCATCTGTTGATCGCCCAGGCATGAAACCTGTCTGATCAGGTGAAATTATCTTACACAGCACTGGCACCAAGCGAGAGGCTAAGACCTTGGCTAATATTTTAGCGTCTGAGTTATTAATGATATGGGCCTGTATGCTGAACAGTCATGTTCTGCCTTTCCTGGTTTTAAGATTAGTACTATTAGAGTTGCTTGCATGGATTGTGGGAGAGAGGAACCCGTTAGGACAGAGTTAAAAAGTTCAGTAAGGGATGGGGCAACTCGTTCTTTATACAATTTATACCAGTCCATGGGTATCCCATCTAGCCCTGGAGTTTTACTCGCCGGGACGGATATGATAGCCTTCTTGACCTCATCTATTGTTATGTCTGCTGCTAGTGACTGGGCGTACTGCTCCTCTAAAACCAATATATCAGTATTTTGCAGATATTCACCTATTTCCCGAGTTTTCTTTTGAATTTTTGATCTATATAATCCTGCATAAAAGTCCCTAAAGACATCATTCATTTCAGTTGGGTCCGAGGTATATTCAGTTGGAGATATTTTTACCACTGGTATAGTAGAGGAAACCTGCTCGTTCTTACATAAATAGGACAGCAGCTTCCCGTTCATATCCACATGTTTAAATATATTAGCTTGTTGGTAAAGAATGTGCTTTTTTGTTAATTCAACCTGGGCCAAGTTCAGTGCCTCCTGTGCCCTAAGCCAGGTTTGCCTTGTATGTTCGCTGGGGTTTGCCACATATTTATCTTCCCACTCCTGCATCCTTTTTTTTAGTTCATTTACTTCCATGCCAATTGTTACGTTTATAGCCTTAATATTACTGATATATTCAACTCTGATGTGAGCCTTTACAGCATCCCAGATCATGTCTATAGATGCCGAGTTTTTGTTAACCTCAAGGTATGATATGATGCTGTTTCGAATTGGTTCTTTTAAATCAGTGTTATTGACCCAGTAGGGGCTCAGTCTCCACAGTTTGTGACACGGGTCCATAGGCCCCTTGATGGTAATTGTTAGAGGGGAATGGTCAGATATACCCTTGGGAGGATCTCGGCTGACGTGACAAGTTTAGCCATGTTGTGTGTTCCCAATGCCAGATCAATTCTAGATAGACAATTATATCTGGGAGAGTAGCATGTGAATTGTTTGACTTTAGGGTTTCTGGTGCGCCAGATATCATTTAATCCATATGTGGCTACCCATTTGTCAAAGTTGGTGTTTCTGGCACTTTTTCCTGTTAATCGATCAATTTCTGGGTTTGGACCCACATTAAAATCCCCTATTAATAGTATTAGTGCTGGGGGTAGGGTGAGTATCTTATGCATGAGCTCCTGCAACAGTGTGGGATCAAGGGGGGGGCGCTTTATTGCCGGCTATTGAGTATAGACGGCCATAAAGGAGCCCATGTAAAATCACGAATCTTCCATATTGATCAGTTATCAATGAGTTTATAGAAAAAGGGCATGTTCTGGCAATGAGTATGGATACCCCTCTAGAATATGTGGAATAGGTGGAGTAGTATGAATTACTTTATGGTTTCTTAAGACTTAAGATTTTTTTCCACACCAAGCGTGTTTCCAGTAGTATTATAATTTGGGGTTTCTCTTTTTTAATGAAGTCAAAGACTAGTCTTTGCTTAATTGCCGATCCCATTCCTCGTACGCTCCATGCCATTACTTTAACACTAGACAAGTTTTGGACCTAGTAATATTTTGCCATGTAATTTCCCCATACCTTGTATTAACCTGTTGTCAATGTCAAGTACAACTCTGAACCATAAACATATTGATTACCCAACCTCCCTGCTTGTTCCCACCCTACCCACACAGTTCCCAACATAACTGCAATTTTGTGTGAGTTTTCACCCTTAACCGTAACCTGTATAAAGAAAATGGGGTTAGTATCTACTCAGCTTGTCCGAGTTTGGACAGGGCTTATTTTAGTCTGGGACAGCGTGGAGCCACATCGTCCATGAAAGGCCTTATTTAAATTGTCAGTGTTAAAGGAAAACTATACCAGGCTCCTGTGGGCCCCACCGGCCCAGATCCGCGCTCTGTTGTTTCTTCCTGTCGCGGCAATAACAATCCTTTAGTGCGCACACACATGGCACGGCTAGCATGTGCACTGACTGCACATTGAGCCGGCGTTCTCCGCAGCCTGGTGCCCCGGCGTGTGGGTCAGGGGGGGCCCGGATAGGGGTCCTGGGATAGCAGCCCTGGTGGGCCTTGGGCCCCCAGTCCGACCCTGGTGAGCTCTAAATACATCTTCTAGGCAAAAGGAGCCCCCTATAAGATATATTGGATCATTCATTTCCTGACACCCAACTCCTGAATGAAGAAAGATGCAGAGAGAGGAATAGTGAAGATAAACTTGATTATTTCAGCAACGGTATATCATTTTTAATTGATTGTATTTAGAAAGTTCCTTATTTAAGTATGCAGATGCTAATGTTAAATTTACAATTTTGTGATAGTTCCCCTTTAAAGAGATATTGACACCTGAAATTAAACTCTTTTTTACATCTATTATAATATTGGCTTTGAAATCTACTTCTAACTTTGCCATAAAGTATTTGCATGATTACCTGCATGTTGCCCCTACGGTATATTTACCTTTTTTTCCTATTAATAACATTGGGATCAGCCATCAAAATACTCCCATATTCCTGTATGAGGGGGCTGCCATATTTCTGCAGCAGGAGTCCGTCAGCATTAGAAACTGTAACTAACAGGCTGAGATCAGACAGTGAGGTTGGCAAAGTCAGGGTGTCAGGCTTAGGAACTTCAACTAACAATTATATACAAAAACAAACCTCTCAGAAAAAATTATCAAATGATAAAATTGATTTTTTTGTGTCAGTATTACTTTAAGGCACAAAACCTTCTTAGTTGCCTGTCTTTATAGCGCGTCATCAAAGCACTGAGGGTCCCTCCGGCACCGCAGCCAATAGGAGCGTCCCATGGCCCCCAGACATCGGGCGGTGTCAGCCAATTACACACTCCAAGTGTACTTACAGCTCGAATTCCTCCTGCTGTCCTTCGTGTATTCATAGCAGGACGTGCTCTGCTTATTAATAAAGTTGAAGTATTTTGAACATTTTTTTTTTTTGCAAGTAATTGTGGGGGTTGTAGTTTTCGTGGATTGTATAGCTTCCTCGTATTGCTGCACGTAGACTGGCATCTGACAGAATATCAGGTGCGGAGCCGCCGGTTTGGTGCTTTCTCTAGTAAGTGCGACTGGGACTGGGGAGGGAATGGTGTCAGGGCGGATGGAGACTCCACCTGGGTGTGGGAGGTCTGTGTTGTAGCCGGGACTGAGACTGTTATCCTTATTAGAGTGGGATATTCTGGGTGTGGAAAAGTTCTAGGGCTGATTGTGACTACTGCTCACTGACTCCCAGCGCTGGCTCCCCCCGCAGCTGCATGTCGTCTTGTGTGGACTCTTCTCTCTTTCAGTCAGGGCATTGCCTGGTTGCTGCTTGTCACATTACTTCAGTCTCCTTCAGCAGCACTGGCGGCATGCTTGTATATGTATAATATCTACAGTCTCACGTGAACGTTTTTCTCATCATTTCGACTGGTTCAAGTGAGAACTTTCCCAGGAGTTACAATTATTTACTCTCTGTGCCCCATATTACACCATGTTTTAAAGTGCCTCCCTTCCTCAACTTTGACATAACTTTTAGTATGCTGCAGAGACTGATACCCTGAGACAATTTGCAATTGGCTTTCATTTTTTATTGTTTGGGGTTTTTGAGTTATTTAGCTTTTTATTCAGCAGCTCTTCAATTTGCATTTTAAGCCATCTGGAAACTAGGGTCCAAATTCTCCTAGCAACCATGCATTGATATGAATAAGAGACTGGAATATGAATAGGAGAGGGGCTGAA
>CM044432.1:160173959-160189274 GCA_024363595.1 Xenopus borealis | reverse complement strand
GGTATGTACCCTATCTACAGCTGTGGCAATGATGGGATCCAGTGGTACTGGATCTATTTTTTTTTTTCTTAATACATCAGAATATGCAGAAACGTTGTCACAGCAGTTTTCCTAAACAGCAATGATGCTAAATCATTTTTTGTAGGAGGGTGAGTTTAAATGCCTGCATTGTTTAAAAGACCTATATTTTTGAAGTTGTACATAGTATGAACTAGATTTCAACTGCAAAGTACACTTGAGTTCTATACTTGCTGATCATTAAGGGTTACTAAGATATGATAGCTTTCGGGCTGAACTCCTTGGCGCAACGTCTTCAGACCCAACGCATTGAGAGGAAGCACACGTGACAAGACAGATGCGCTGAATATAATGTAAGTAATAGAAATAACGCACCTACAAACTGAATGCATCCAGCACGACTATCAGATGAAGATGCAACATGCAGCGTTCGCATTCCACATTCTTGTCGGATGCATGAAGTTTGTAAGTGTAATATTGAAATCATGTGTGCAGGGAATTGTGGGGTTGTGGATACAGGCTAAAGACACATGGCTGCTAATACAAAGTAGTAGTCAGCCAGTTTAGCAAAGTAATCAGACAGATCAGCAGGGGGCTAAAACCCATGAAAAGTCTGCATATTTTTAAATTGATGTATATTGCAAAGCTGCTTGAAATAATGTGTACTTTTCAAAAAGCTTAAGTTATGTTTTTGTGGAGTTCCCCTTAAATTTTTGGTCATTGAGTCAGTGACACCTATTATATGTAGTGGAATTAAAGTAACTATTCTTAAGAAGAATGTTTGTATATACACATTACAGAGCCTAGAGGGCTCATTTAGGAATGATATAGTTTAATGTTATTCAAAATGAAATGATTAACATGATTTTTGAATTGATTATATTGATTCTATTGTTGAATTCTTATTGGGTGGTGAAAACTGATAATAGGGTAAAGGGTATACTTTTCTCTGTGATTGTAATTATAACAAAAAATCATTTCTTGGGGACAAATATGAGATGGTGGGTCCTATATTTTACAATAAATTCCTTTTTACTTTGTACAATGATTGACAACTTGCAAAAAGTTTACAAATTATGTCATCTCCATAAAAATTGGTATAAAAAATGTAAAACGAAATAGATATACATTTTCTCTGCTACAGTTAACGGGTTTCCAATATGTTACATAATTACTCATTCCCAATTACTCATCCCCATAATAGAGTTCTGAAAGAATTATGTATTTTGTATCATTGCTGTCATTTGCTCATTGGTTCTATCATCGTCCAAGTTCTTCCCAGTTTATGATTTGCCAGAGCTGTGACTCTGGGAAAAGTGCTAAATTCTTTCTTATTGGGGAAGATGGATGTAAACAGTAACAATGCAGACCAATGTGGTTGGTCTACCTGGAGTCAGAGAGGAGGAAGTAGGCTGTACAAGGAGAGGACAGGAGGCAGACAGTTTGAGGCTGTGACCCACCAAGGGAAGTCCTTATGTCTTTGAACACATCACATTGAATGGTATCGGAAATTTTTATCTAGAAAACTTGGGAACTGGGGTTTTCCTAGTAAGGGGTCTTTCCGTAATTTGGACCACCAGTCTTACAAGTCTTGTAACAAATATTTAGGGTTTATTTATTAAAGTTTGAATGCCACAAACTTAAAAATTTTAGGTTTTTTTTCACTATAAAAATTAGAATTTTTAGTGCAAAAAAAAAATAGAATTTTTTCTAGATATATTATACCCTGAGGTTGGAAAAATTCAGAATCTTAAAGTCCAGCATGTCCGACCTACCAAGGCTGGTTATAAGTCAATGGGAGAAGTTCCTATCCTATTTGAAAGTTTCTGTGCTCTGCAGCCTGAAAAAACTACTATTTTGGACAAAAATCTGAAGAAGAAAAAAATAAACGATTCCAGAAAAAACTTGCATGTTTCGGCTTTTCGTTTGATTTTAAATTGTGTTTTTTTAATAACCAATAAGGTCCAATTGTGGATTCTAGTTTGGTCTGACTTTTATTTAAATGAAATGGATTTTGAGAAATAAGGCCATTAAACTTAGAAAACAATGGTGGACCAAGCAGGCTTGGCGCCCTGGGCAACCCAGACGGCTATGTCTCTCTCTCTTCACGTGCACGGATGTGCGCACATGCACCAAGGACATAGTAGTTGCTCCCGGGGAGTACAAGTATATGCACAGGTGTGCGTGCGTATGAGCGGAAGAGCGCAGATGCGAGGGACAGGAGGAGGAGCTGCCAAGATGAGCGATACAAGGATCTGTGCTAGAGGGAAAGCAGCAGAAGAGGTACCTGCCTGGCGCCCCTCTACTTTTGCACCCTAGGCACAGGCCTCTTCTGCCTACCCCTAGGTATGGCCCTGATAGAAAACCAAATAGTATAGTGTTGCACCGACCATGTATATACTGTATACCATGTTAATTACCAGCCAATGCACGGAACTGGTTTCAGATAATTAATAACTTCCTTACCTGTACAAGAAATAGGTTGCTTTAAATACAATGGTCAGCAGGTAAAATGGCTTTTGCAGTTAACTACTACAAATTGGCACTTGCAAGTTGGCAGAGGGGGGTGAGTCTATTTACAGAACTGTACTGAGTAATTGTTTGCCTGAAGTTGAAACATGGAAGCCAAATTCTTAAGGAAGCAGATCTAATTTATCGGTGCCCATAGCGTTCTGCTGATTAAAGTTGCACAACAGATTCTGTTTCATATACTTGGCCTTTCACTATTGTCCAAGAACAAATATTATTTAAACAAATATTTAAACTGTCATGAAATTATTTAATCATATTTGCAGTACAAAACAGTGTTGTGCCTCATGTTGGGTGGCACATCCTTGGCGTTTATATATTAGGGCAAAGATCTTAAACCCATATGCCTATTTTTGGACACAATCATATTTGTTTTGTGTTTTTAAAGAATAAGCATTTCAGCAAGATTTTTATTATTTGATAAAAACAATTTTTTGCCACTGTTTACTTGAATCACGGCAAAAGTGGAAAATTAATAAAATCTGCCCCATAAGGTGACTGCCACCTGTTTTAGGGATTTTACATTTCCAAACAGAATTCAGTTATAATCTATGTAAGATTACTGAAACTAATATCCTTTCTAAAAGTATTTTTAGCATCTGTATTTGATTTATGGTCTGCACTGTTGGCACAGGTCTGAATAATCAGCTGGCAGCTACTCAGGCTAGGGTTCTCTATTAATTCCACAAAAATGTACTGGCTGCCGAGTTCCAGTTGGAATCTGACACCGTAAACCCTCAGTATTTTGGTTCAAGTACAGTTATGGGATCTGTTATCCAGAACTCGGTCTAGTAAGTTTAGAATTACTTAAAGTGATACTGTCATGGATTTTTTTTTTTCAAAATGCATCAGGTAATAGTGCTGTTTCAGTAGAATTCTGCATTGAAATCCATTTCTCAAAAGAGAAATATTTCATTTTGAAATCTGACATGGGGCTAGACATATTGTCAATTTCCCAGCTGCCCCAATTCATGTGACTTGTGCTCTGATAAACTTCAATCAGTCTATACTGCTGTACTGCAAGTTGGAGTGATATCACCCCCTCCCTTTCCCCCACCCAGCAGCCTAACAACAGAACAATGGAAAGGTAGCCAGATAACAGCTGCCTAGCACAAGATAACAACTGACTGTTAGATCTAAGAACAGCACTCCGTAGTAAAAACTCATGTCCCACTGCATACTATTCAGTTACATTGAGAAGGAAAAACAACAGCCTGCCAGAAAGCTGTTCCCTCCTAAAGTGCTGGCACAAGTCACATGACCAGGAGCAGCTGGGAAATTGACAAAATGTCTAGTCCCATGTCAGATTTCAAAACTGAATATAAAAAATCTGTTTGCTCTTTTGAGAAATGGATTTCAGTGCAAAAGTCTGCTGGAGCAGCACTATTAACTGATGTGTTTTGAAAAAAACATGTTTTCCCATGACTGAATCCCTTTAAAGGCTGTTCTCAAAGACTCCATTATAATCAATGAATCCAATATTTAACAATGATTTCCCTTTTGTCTGTAATAATAAAACAGTAGATTGATCCAGAAAGCTCAGAATTACGGAAGGGCTGTCTCCCATAGGCTACATTTTATACAAATAATCCAAATTGTTTAAAACAATATCCTTTTTCTCTATAATAATAAAACAATACTTTGTACTTGATCCAAACTAAGATATAATTAATCCTTATTGGATGCAAAACTAGCCTATAGGGTTTATTTAACATTTACATGATTTTCTTGTAGTATCTAGGTACGAACATCCAAATTAGGGAAAGATCTGTTATCTGAACAACCCGAGGGCCTGAGCATTGTGGAAAATAGGTCCCATACCTGTAATTGGAAATCTGTGTGTGCTTCTTTATGGCTCCTAAATTATCCATGTAATGTTTATTACCATAATACTGAGTATGTTGGGGTTATTTTTGTTTTTGTTTCCTAGTACAGGTATGGGATCTGTTATCCTGAATGCTCGGGACCTGGGGTTTTCTGGATAAAGGATCTTTCCGTGATTTGGATCTTCATCCCGTAAATCAACTAGAAAATGTTGTAAACATTAAATAACCCAAATAAGCTGATTTTGCCTTCAAAAATTATTAATTATATCTTAGTTTGGATCAAGTACCAGGTACTGTTTTATTATTACAGAGAACAAGGAAATAATAATAAAAAAATTGGATTATTTGTATAAAATGGAGCCTATGGGAGATGGCCCTTCTGTAATTGAGAACTTTCTGTATAATGGGTTTCCAGATAACAGATCCCATACCATATGAAATCTTTCACTTTTATAATGCCAAGTCTGTTTATTGCTTATTACTCTAGAGTGGAATGTGAACTTTCACATGACTGCTAGTCTATTACATGAGGAAAACAATTGAATTTGTGTCGGTGACTCGTGTATTTTGTTACATATTCACTTGCATATTCTCATTATAGTTTGTATACTGTTTTTTTCTTATCAGTGACTGTTTGTAACATTTACTGTATTTTACTATAGACATGCATTGGCTAGCTTATAGGTAATTGTAGCTAACTCTTGTGACACAGAGTAGGACATTTTGCCTCTGTGCATTCTTGAAGCAGTGCATGGAGTCATGAGCATTTTTCTTAATTATAATTTACCTATGAAATTGGCTTAATAACAGTAGTAATTATTTCCTGAGCTGATTCTGCCTTAGGGACTTGTCTCCTAGGTCTGTGGATTCAGAAGGCTGGTTGAAATCATTGGGAAGTAAAAGATTGTTTGCAAACATGACACAGCCTATTAAGGTCATTTGTTTAGTTTGTGGTCATCCTATAAGTAGGTTCATCCACAGCTGCATGAAAAAAAGTATTAAGGCAACATTCAAACATAAAATATTTCCAATAAGTAAAGACATCTGTGTTCTTTCTTATTTTTGGGGTGTTTGTATTGGTAGGAGTCTGGTTGATTGCATGTGAATTTATTCCCATAAAAAGGTGATTAGTGTGTAGATATATTTGTTTGCAGTGATATCTACACAAGGGTTATCTTCTAACTATATTGAAAACATTTTTTATTTTGCACAGCCTATCTCTTTACCCGGTTTTTTATTTGTACACTAAACAATTCCTTTAAGGTTGGTTCCTGCTTACAGAGTTCAAGCTTAAACCTGTGTTTGATTACACTTGCCAAATGTAAAATATACCATTCTGAGTTCTTGGCCAAGAACAAAGCAAACCTTTACTTTGTATGACGTAGAGAGAGTGTTCCATTACTGTTCTGCCTCTCCAGTCTAAGCACTACAATGTGATCCCCTTTTTAACTCACAGTTGTGTTGAGATGTCTATAACTGCAGTCTTAGGTAGATTGGCGGACAGTGACTCGATCCAAACGACACCTTGAAGATCGTGAAGAAGTTTATTCAAAACTGTGCAGATCATACACCGATGAACAAATGGATAGGTCAAAAAATCATAGAGTGAGCAGCTAACAGCATGTAACTGAAATGCAGGTTGAAGCTAGAATGAACAGTAGGGGAGGAGCCAGGGGAAATGAGAGCAGGCTAAGGGAAGAGAGAGGAGACATACATAAAAAAAGGCAAACTATTCATGTGTAACATGACAATTACACTAGAGTAAATAGCACATACTGGAAGTGCCTTACTGATATCTTTGCATTGCTTAGACAACAATACTACTCACCTTACTTAGTCTCAAAAATTTAATGTGAACAAAATGGTACCAGTTTGTCATTCTGGTTCCTATTTAGAGGGAAATTCACGTACGTGCAGTTTTGCAACCAAAACAACTAATCAGTGATTTGCTTCCAAAGTGGTATGCTTGTTAGACTACCAGCAAATTGACAGTATGTTAGACTACCAATAAATTGACAGTATGTTAGACTACCAATATATTGACAGTATGTTAGACTACCAGCAAATTGACTGTATGTTAGAATACCAGCACATTGACAATATGTGAGGGCATAGAATGGCACACTGGTGTTTTCACTGTCCTCTTTTTGAGAACAACAGGATATGAAATGGCCCTGTCCACCTGTCTTCTCTTTTTATGTAACATAAGGGCAAGCTCCTTCAGTGAAGCTCATGAGGGCTCACTCATTAATGGCTGGGCTAGGTGCAATATACAAAGTGTAAAAAGAGTGTGCAAAGTATTCTTTTATTTGCACTTTGCACCCTATCCCTTGGGTTGTGCCCCTTTGGTGCAGGTCTTGCACTTCAGAATAGTGCACCACAAATACAACACTGCTTATCGCTAACACTTTTCAGCATTGCAGTCATGAGACATGGTCTGGGGTGACATAAGGGCATCTCCTTGGGCATCCAATGGTTGTAAAGGTAGGGAGTACATAGGGAGTAAATACTAGGGCTCCATGTGTCTGCTTGGAGTCATGTAATAGAGATCTTGCATGAGCACCTGTTGGTCTGCTTGTCACTGCTCAATGTGCTTCACCCTGGGCACTTGTCAATATGTAAAATTAAAAGTGACTATACACACATAGATAAGATTGTTCCACACAATTATTTGTGCATGCATGGGGGCTGGCCGATCCCAACTAATGTATTAGTATTAGTTATTAGTTATTATTGATTAGACAATATGGAATTACATCTGAGAAATAGAAAGGTGCCCTTACCATGTGTGACCCCCTCATAAACTCTGGGGTGATAGTTCGTAGTGCAATAGATTGGCCTGTGTGTGGATCTTTAGTGGGGTCAGGCTGTTTTGTGCTGAATGGCAATGGAGGACAACACACCCCATGTTCCATTAGACTGCACTGCTTCTGAGCGGTGTAATATTTCTGAAATATACACAAGACCTAATTGTCGGACAAAAAATCAGAGCAACATCAAACTGGATGTTTTTTTTTTTTTAAAAAAGGAAAGAAGTGAACAGATTCAACCAACAAAATTACTGTTCTTATTTTTATTTAGACCTTCAGTATCTGTTGCATGATTGGCACTATTGTTTTGAAGTTTGTGTTAAAATTTGACTTCTTTATCTTATCTCTTTTCTATACAGGTGATTTCTATTCCCTTGTTTCCAAACTGCTAGGCGAGAGGGAAGATGTTGTACATGTCCATAAATACAACCCCACAGATATGCTAGATTCTGATCTCGTAGCCGAGATCGCTAATGTTGTGCAAAAGAAAGACCCTGGCTGGTATTACACCAGGCAAATCCTGGGGCACCACAAGCAGCCTAACACGGTTTTGGTCAGAGACCGAATTCACAAATTCCATAAATTAGAATCCACCATGAGACCTCCAGGGAATATGCTCCTCCAGGTGCAGCAAACTAGACCTGCTGGAGCCGACACCAGGGTGAAGCAGCATCTAGGAGGTTGGTTGGGAAACGTTCTAAACCATGCTCATTGCTACAGTCATCTTAGCAACACCTGAAGGGAAATCAAGTCATTTATAATATAATATTATTATATATAATGTTTTCTTTGTGCTTCGATATGGTTACTTTTTTAGTTAAATACAAATCTACATACAGTATAGTGCCTATGGGATTTTTAAAAGGGCAACTGAAGTCCTGCCTCAACTGACCCTCTTATGTTAAATACAGATGCCATAACCCCTTCAGTTGTACAGGTATGGGACCTGTTATCTAGAATGCTTGGAACCTAGGGTTGTCCAGATAATGGATCTTTCCGTAATTTGGATCTTGATACCTTAAAGGGATACTGTCATGGGAAAAATAGTGGGCTCCAACTTCTGCACTGAAATCCATTTCTTAAAAGAGCAAACTGATTCTTTTATATTTAATTTTGCCAGTTTCCCAGCTGCCCCCAGTTATGTGATTTGTGCTCTGATAAACGTCAGTCACTCTACTGCTGTACTGCAAGTTAGAGTGATCACCCCCTCCCTTTCTCCCCCAGCAGCCTCACAAAACAACAATGGGAAGGTAACCAGATAGCAGCTCCCTAGTGCAACATAACAGCCCCCTGGTAGCTCTAAGAACAGCGCTTGATAGTACAAATCCAGGTCCCACTGAGACACATTCATTTACATTGCATAGGAGCCTGCCAGAAAGAAGTTCTATCCTAAAGTGCTGGCTCTTTCTGAAAGTACATGACCAGGCAAAATGACCTGAGATGGCTGCCTGCACACCAATATTACAGCTAAATAAAATACACTTATTGGTGCAGGAATAAAACTTTATACTGTAGAGTGAAGTATTTGCCATGTAAACAGTGTAATTCAGAAATAAAACCTACGTCATAAAAATCATTACAGAATCCCTTTAAGTCTACTAATAAAACTTGTAAACATTAAATAAACCCAATAGGCTGGTTTGGCTCAAGCACAAGGTACTGTTTTATTATTACAGAGAAAAAGGAAATCCATTTGAAAAATCTGGATTACTTGATTAATGGAGTCTATGGGAGATGGCCCTACCATCATTTGTATATTTCTGGATAACGGGTTTACACCTAACGGCTCCCCTACCTGTATATAGATGCAAGTAGCAATTGATGCTTCATTATATTTACCCTTATTTTGTCTTGTTCCAACCCAACATGTCTCTGCTTGCAAAGCACGTAAATCTGATCCCCCTGCTGTTTAAGGGTACACAATGTGCTCATATATTTCTGTTGCACCATCTTGCTCAGTTGCAGTCCTGGAAATTTCCCGGCAAAAACACCATTCATTAATGCATATGTAAACCTTTAAAATAAGTGAATGTAAAATCGATGAGGATGCTGTTCTAAGAACTTTTGTGATTTATAGTCATTATTTATTTTTCTTTAATTCCAAGATATTAACAGACGTACTGTGAGTGTCCATGGGCTTTATCCAATGCATAGTTAACGCAAGGAATCAGCTGAGACTGGACTTTAGTAGCCACTTAATATTATACCCACAAGGAATCCAAGGCAGTTCATATTAGGGAATTATATCTCCCAGAATCCTTTGCATATTCCACTTTACACTAGCTGAATGAGTGCCACTGAAATGCCAATAAAATATCAGATATTGCAGCATAGGCGTTGACAGAACCAACTACTGCCATGATCATTTCCTGGGCGAGTTCAAGCACAGCCCGTGCCAATTCTACGTCATGAAACAGGGTTTTATTTTTAATCCTGGATTCTCGGTACAAAGGGAAGGCCCCGCATTCATTCCCTTCAGGTTGCTATGGCAGCAAACCATAACAACATCGCTATCTTTTCTGTTGTGTTGTGGTCTTTGTGATATTGATTGTGTTCAGTATTTCACACAAATGTGGAAAGCTAGATAATGATACAGCATGTGAAGATTCCATCTGAGTAGTCGGCAATCCGCATGCATGGCAGACATCTGTGTGTGGGCTGCTCTCCGCTCTCTCTTTACATTGTCACCTGACAGCTTAATGTTTCCAAATACATCTTGTCTTATATTCCACAGTGCTCTTTTTCCTATTCAATGTTGTGTGCCTTAACAGAATACACACTATCATGTCTAACTGTTCTGAATTCAAATGCAATGCTACTGTTGATTGTTCCTCATTCTACTTCTATCCTATAGATTGTATGAAATATAACCCCCCCATTATATGGAAGTACATTTGCACTAGGCTGTATTGCAGTGCTGAATTTGTGTTCATTGAATTTAGGAAATATTGTAAATGACATGCTAATTTTGTGTTCCAAAAATGTAAGGTATAATAAGGAGACCTTTTGCCCTGTACTGTTGAATATAAAAATGTGAATCTTTACTGTGACCTTACATACATAAACATATCTCCAAGGTGACTTATTATTCTCATACAGCCAGATTTTACATTGCCAGATATTACATGTTCTTTCTTTTACATCTTTTTTTTTATAATCTCAAGAGCACACAACTCATGTATCTTCCCTCTGAATTTACACTTTCCTGCAATTTAAATCACATTAATTTTGGCCCCCATAGAAGTGTAAAATCAAAATCCTACTTTTTTTTTTACAGTTAGACAGTATTATCTCTTATAATACATTGATCTTGCTATTAAAGGTGCTTGGGGAAGGAGTTTGCAAGATCAGGGGGTGCCTCCTGGCAAAGGATATTTCACTGTATTAGAGTGAAGAGCTACTAGTAGCAACTACAAAACACCAGAAAAATGCTCTACTATAGAAAATACTGAGAACTGCAAAAAACACATGTGGAGGCACATTTAGCAAAGGTCGAATTTCACATGCATGGGAGTTTTTAAAAACTCGCCTAAACTCCCATACATTCGAAATTCAGCTAATCGAAATTTATAAAAAAAAAAAAGCCTAGACATGTTAATTTAACTATACGTTTAACATTACAGTGTTTCCAGCTTAGCATGGCTATCATATTATATTAAGGGCAAAGTCACATTAGTAGATTTGGCTAGATTAGTCGCCCAGTGACAAATCTCCTCTTCTTCGGGGGACTATTCTGCACAAACTGCCGGTGGGATGGCACTCAGAGTGCTTTATTTTCCGAAGGTACCCGAAGTTTCCTCATGAGGGAACTTTGTGCGACTTCGGAAAACGAAGCGCTCTGAGTGCCATCCCACCGGCGATTTACATTTTAGCCGCAGGGAAGGCAGTTTGGTGAGATTATTTGCAAGAAGAGGAGATTTGTCACCGGGCGACTAATCTCCCCAAATCTGCTTGTGTGTCTCTGCCCTTAGAAATTATGACATTCATCAATTAAGTTTCTCCCTTTCATCACAGTAAGATATAATGAATGTTTTTTCCACTAAATCATTTATAATTACTGAAAGGTAAATAGTCTTTACTAACGCCAAACAATTTGTGTTTTTTAAGGTAGGTATGCATCCCCTCTCTTTTCACACCCACGCAAAAACAGACGCACCACTTGTTAATATGACATGATGATAATGGGTTTCTTTAACCAGCCTCAATATCAGCACTGACCTGCAAGCATCCTCATTGACCCCTGTTATCATCCCTGACAGTAGACAATGCTTACAGCTCAACATAACAGCAGGCTGATGCCTGTAATGGAAAATACAAAACTAGACTGTACAAAAAATAAACAGGAGAACATTCAGCAATGCGAACAAGGGAGTAGTTGCCACAACTGTAGTGCAGATTTATAGCCATTTTGGCCTCATTCACAAAAAGGATAACTTTTTTTAATCACCCAGGAAAAACAAAGAGTACATACAATCACACAAAATAAATGTACATTTTGCTGTATGGAATGTGTTCAACACTGATGTAGTTACTGCATTAAATAGTGTACACACTTCTCTTCTCAGCTGATGATTATTTCATTAATTGTTGAATTAATTCATTATTTATCCATACAGTGCAGAAATAAGAACCGTTATCGCTAGGCTGCTTTTCCAAATTCAGCAAGGGACACGATAGAAAGTAACTGTGCTCTTTTAAGAGGGGCTATAACTTTAATGCAAAACTATGGCTAAGCAGGGCAAGTATCTAGATAAGTAAGTGTTGTGTGTGTTTGTGTTAAGGGACAAGTCTACATCTCCCTATAAATATATCATCTATTATACAAAGTTCTGAGTAAAGCCAGCAGGTGCATGTGTTTGTGCATTCTTAAGTGCACATGTGTAGGTGAGTGAGAGCAGCAGGTACAGGGAATCATAACCGAACCTGTTCATGTTAATGGTGCAGTGTATTGATGGCATCACAAAATTATTTTGGCAAGTCCATTAATCTGCATCCCATCGTTGCAACCTTTTTGTCAATTTTGTGAAGATAAAGCATTTAAAAGACAGATGCATGCAATGTGTTAGCCTTGCGAGTTGCCATGTAATTTTCACACACTGTGGAGAGCAGTGACAATTTGTGTCTATTTGCTTACACTCCACTCCCACCATATGTATTGGGCCTCTTCATTGTAATCAATGGTCATGTTTCTCTCCTATGTACACAGATGTCCATTTAGAGGAAGATACAGACTGGCCGGGAGTGAACCTCAAAGTGGGACAAGTGTCTGGTTTAGCTCTGGATCCCAAGAATAATTTGGTTATTTTCCACAGGGGGGATCATGTCTGGGATGAAAAGTAAGTATAGATTTCATCTTCCCACTTTATAAACTGCATAGACAAAAAAGTCTGGGGCCCATGGGCAGACATGCCCAGCACTGGTCAACAGTTAGAATAACACTTAGGACATGGACGTCTCCACAGCCTAAACCACTTCCTCCCCCCTATTTGTAGTGTGTCTGTTATAAGTTAAAGGGGAAAAAAAGGTTTGCTCATTCACATGTACTCCAACTTGCCAAAACAATGTAAAAAAGATGGTTCAAACTCATGTATAAAGAAGGAATGTTTTATTGTGCTCATCGGCAAATATGTTGTTGTTCAAACAAATAAATTAAAACTTTAAAAAAATTATATATTTCATCACTATTCCTCCTAACTTTAGGGAAGGTTTTTGTCCCTAATTTTAAGTAATGTTTTCCCGGATTTTGTCCTGGTGTTCCCAAAAACGGCTTTGTTTTCCTTTATGAATGTTATATATGAAATAGAGGTTTAAAATACTAACCAGATGTATATTTTGCAATCCTAAGGCTCCCCCTTGTGTTCAGACAATAGAGCTACAGTAGCTTATCACACTTCTGCAATAGCCCCAGAAGAATCTTGTGTTTAAAATAACTACACATTTAACAGTGTGGGGCTTATTCTGCAACCTTCCATCTCTAATCTTATTTTTTCTATTGACTTCATCTGTCATAGGTGCAAATTCACCAAGATCCGAAAATTCGCTAGCATTGACTTCGCTAGCAGTCGCCGCACTTCGGCAGGCAAATTTTCGCCAGGCCTACACAAATTCACTAAAGTGCGAATTTATGCTCATGTCAGTGAAAGGTAGCATAGTTGCGCTAGTGTTACTTCGCCAGGCAAAGTGCAGTTACGCTAGTGATGCCTAATTTGCATACGGCGGGAACTTTGACGTATAATAGAAGTATATGTTACAGCCACTACATTCCACTACGCAAGCCCAGGAAACTCTTAATAAAAAAAGTTGTCCTATTGCCCTACATGTGCCCCCTATATAGTTGTGTTGCCATATGTTAGGAAATGTAGGGGGGAAGGAGGGTAACCCCCCCAAAAAATGATCTTTTTCAGACTATCACCCTACAATGGTAAAACACGCCAGTGGTTTTCTATCTATTGTATTGTACTTCGCCTGGTCTGACCAGGCAAAGTAAAGTCTAGCGTAAGTGGTAACATTCAGGAAAAAGTTAGTGTTAGTGAATTTGCGAAGTTGGGAAATGATGTCACACTGGCGAATTAGCTAGCGTTGGACGCTTCGCGCTTTAGTGAATTTGGGCCATAGTTTCAAAAATGTGAAAATAATATTCAGGCGCACATTTTCTAGGCTACATCTGTAGCACATGCCCCCCTCTGCAACCATTGAGGTCCTGAGATTTGAAGTGCATAAGTTAGGGAACATGTAGTTTTACCAACTTTAAGGCCCAGCCTTAAAATTGGCTCAATGTAAGGGGCTGATTTACTGTAGTAAACCATGAGTTGCTACCTCCAGGTTTGCTATGGAAAATCCCAGATAACCTGTTCATCAGCATGTTGTCAAGGCTACTGTAGTTGTGCATTCCTTTTTGCACTCCCTTGTAATATGTAGACTAACTGTGTTTTCTGTTCACAGCTCATTTGATAGGAATTTTGTTTATCAACAAAGAGGAATTGGACCAATCCAGGAAAGCACAATCCTTATTGTTGATCCAAACACCTCTAAAGTCCTTAAGTCAACAGGGCAGAATTTGTAAGTATTTCTCATTTCTGTATCATTTCTTATGGTACAGAAACCAACAAATACATGTTGATGATAACACGTTTGGGCTTATTTATTAATGGGGCTCAATTTTTCTTCTAAGTGCAAGCACATGCGAATTAGCCGTGGTTGCACTGGGCTGGGTGAGCTATTAAGACTCTTAGCTTCATGCTGTCTTTGACACACATAAACATCATAATGAATTAACTACCTATAATTACTGATTATGCCACATAAAAGCACATAAAAGTCTCAGTACTGAAATGCTGAAAGCAATACTGAGGTTTCTGCTCTGTCTCCAATATGTTTGTAATGATGGGCTGTTAGAGCAAATACTATTTGTTTAATAGTTTCTGCTCCATGGGTTTTTGATTATAACATCCCACAGGTTGCCAGTAAACAAGAGGCACAGCAAAGATTGTGGATCAAGAGAAACCCTTGCATCAACATAATGATTGGGAAGGAAGGAGGCATTCTAATGTGGACTAGCGAGTCCTCGTGGGTTATCCGCCAAACAGAGGAGCCAAAATAATCTGGCAGCGGTGAAGTAACTCCAATGCATGCGAAGAAGAGGTCCCTCCGAATCAATTTGTAGCGTGAGTGGAAACCAGTATAATAAGATAAAATATATGGCTTAATTGAGTTCTTTTTAAAATGGCAACATAGCAGGCAGGGAAATAGCTTGATGCGTTTCGTGACATAAAAGTCACTTCATCAGAAGCCATTTTAAACAGAACTCAATAAAGCCATATATTTTATCTTATTATACTGGTTTCCACTCACTCTACAAATTGATTCAGAGGGACCTCTTCTTTGCATGCATTGGATCATCAACATGATGATGAAACTTTTATTTTGGCACCATAGATTCTACTAGCTGTATTTTAAAGGTCATTATGACATGGCTATGACCTGTCTGTACAATGTCACCAGTTTCACATTTTTTTGAAAGCTCTTTGGTTTGTCGTTGCACATGTTTGTGTGTCTGGTGGGAAAAATTCATAATACATATATCTGCTCTGTTTAAATCCTATGTGACATTTTGCTGATTATTCATAACTAGA
>CM044432.1:160073610-160099040 GCA_024363595.1 Xenopus borealis | reverse complement strand
CCACTCACATTCATGGGGGGGTGGTGTTGGCATCCGCCACAGCAACTCTGCACTTCATTATCGTAAAGGTGTTGATCATTAACTTACATTTTAGTATTTAATAGAATGCCATATTCTAAGCAACTTTTCAGCTGGCCTGCATTTTTTCTTTTGCCTTTTCCTTCTGACTCCTTTCATCTTTCAAATGGGGGATCACTGACCCCATCCAAAAACAAATGCTCCCTAAGGCTACAAGATTATTGTTATCACTACTGTTTATTACTCATCTTTCTATCCAGCCACTCTCTCCTATTCATATTCCACTCCCTTGTTCAAATCAGTGCATGTTTGTTATGGTAATTTGGGCCCTAGCAACTGGACTGTTGAAATTGCAAACTGGAGAGCTCATGAATAAAAAGCTAAATAACCCAAAAACCACAAATAACAGGATGAAAAATATTGTAAATAGTCTCAGAATATCACTCTCTAAATCATGCTAGTTAAATGAAAGGAGAGCATCGGGAGATTTCAGCTGCCAATTTGGCTCTCAGTCAGTCAGTAGCTTTTCTGCTTGTGTATGGGGCCCTCCAAGTCACCTGCCTGACTGACATCTAGTCCAACATCAGCCAGGTAATGACTGGCTTAAAAATCTAATTGAGGGGATGATTGCACTGGCTCAGTGAAGCCATCCTCTACCCCACAGCCTGTACCCCCATCTGCTTGTTTGGCCTTAGGGCCTCAAGGTGGGAATATAGGGGAACGACCCTCTAGTTTGCAGCCTTTGTATTAATCATTGAGGTGCCTGATGCTTCCCTGTTCCAGTCTATCACCCCCTCACTTCAGACCATATATTAGCAGGAGTCTGTTATGCAGGAGGAACTGGGAGAAGCTAATTATCTAGCTCACACAGACCAAACATGGGGGCAAATTCACTTAAGCACGAAGCGTCTAACGCAAGCGCTAATTCACCACTGTGACGTCAATTTGTAACTTTGCAAATTCACTAACACCGACTGGCAAATTTACGCTAGCGCAGTAGATAGACTAGCGCAACTTCGCACCCTAACACCAGACGAAGTTGCGCAGTGACGAAGGATCGTAATTACGCAAATTCACTGAGATGACCATTTTACTGAACGTTACCACTTACGCTAGACGTTACTTCGCCAGGTCAGACCTGGCGAATTTCAATACAATAGATTTTTTTGTTTTACCTTTTGTAGGGTGATAGTCTGAAAAAGAGCAATTTTTTTGGGGGGGGTTACCCTCCTTCCCCCCTACATTTCCTAACATATGGCAACTCAACTATACAGTGGGCACATGTTTAGGGCAATAGGACAACTTTATTTTATTTATTAAAGGTTTCCTGGGCTTGTGTAGTGTAATATAGTGGCTGTAACATATACTTCTATTACACTTTGCAAATTAGGCATCGCTAGAGTAAATGCGCTTTGCCTGGCGAAGTAACACTAGAGATACTACGCTACCGTTCGCCGACCTGAGCGTAACTTTGCACTTTAGTGAATATGCGTAGCGCTGGTGAAAATTCGCTTGCCGAAGTGCGGCGAACGTTAGCTAGCGCATTTTCGCTGCTTAGTGAATTTGCCCCAAGGAGTAGCTTCAGTTTACCTTTTTTGCTCTGTTTAGCTCAAGAAATCTCACAACCCATATAATAAAAGGCACACACTTTGCCCAGGTACAGAAATCCATGACAACCAATTAGATATTTGCTTTTAAACAGGTGACCTGTAAATGCTAACTGCTGGTTTTGATTGAGTTGATGAATAGACCTGTAGGAAACTTTGCATCTTTTATTACTTAACCCTCATAGAATTACCCTGATTAAAACAAGAGGCAAAAGTATGCTTATCACAAGGCAAGTCATGCTCAATGTATCTGCTATGTAACTTGTGCAGTGTGACTGTGTTAGTGGCATGGAGAGGGTCCATATGGGAATAGAGTGCATTGTGTTAATGGCACAGACAGGGTCCACATGGGAATAGAGTGCAGTGTGTCTATGTTAGTGGCACAGAGAGGGTCCATATGGGAATAGAGTGCAGTGTGTCTGTGTTAGTGGCATGGAGAGGGTCCATATGGGAATAGAGTGCAGTGTGTTAGTGGCACAGAGAGGGTCCACATGGGAATAGAGTGCATTGTGTTAGTGGCACAGAGAGGGTCCACATGGGAATAGAGTGCAGTGTGGCTGTGTTAGTGGCACGGAGAGGGTCCATATGAGAATAGAGTGCACTGTGTCTGTGTATGAATTGAAGTTTGAATCAGCGAGTTAAAAAAACAGCATATTTACAGATGTTAATGCACAATTTTATTTTCACAAACTTTAAAACATAGGAATTAAGACAATTGGAATACACATGGGATAGTGAATGTGTGTAGATGATGAACACATGTATGTTACTGGGTTCTACTGACTGGTGGTGTGTGGGGTCCCACATGGGCCATTATATATTTACTAGGCCGTTGATAGGTCACATGTCATGATGCTGTGGGTGAGTAGAAGGAATAGGTTAGATGAGTTGCTGGTAGAGCAGATAAAGAAGGACTCACTTAACAGTAAAAGCCTGGAGTGTGCAGCTTGGAGCCAAACTGGATGTCCCGCTGTCTGTAGGTCCCTTGTATATTATGAGCTCTTCTCTCTGATCTCAATCCAAGGGCACACACATAGCAGCTTTTATATCAACCCATGGAATTATCTCTAGTCTCCCCTCACTGAGGACAAGTTTAATTGCTGCAAGGATAGGATACCTGCTGAGAGAAGGGCAAGTCGTGCTATATCAGTCATAGGATGAAGGAGTGGATATTGGGTCAATTTGTCCGAGAAGATCATCCAAAGCCAACGCTGCAGTGGGGCAGCAGTACAGTTGGATGAGCAAATCACTCGGCAAGGTACATGCCTGACAGTCAGTCTCCAGATACACTGCAGACCTTTAACTGCCTCCCTTTTGTGCGTGGTACAGAATTTTTGCCAGCTTTATATCAGTTGGATTTTCAAAGTGCCCTTTTTTAAGTGTCAGGAAGTAATGCATCTGAGCGGCTAAATTTGGCAAGGAAAGGAAAGAGCAATTTCACAGCAGAGAAAGGTCACGGTGTGATGGAGAATGAAAATGAGATCTGATTATTTGGGCTTCAGCAGAAACCAGGCACAGTTCTGCTTACTCATTCTAATCCCATAGGCTGCACAGCATAAGTAAAACCCTTTGAAAGTAAAGTAGCTGAAAGAGAGAATTCTTTTGGATCATCTCCAACGTATAATAGTAATTTGTGATTTCATATTCCAGCTGGTGCAATGGAATTCAATGGGGCAAATTCACTAAAGGGTGGATTTTCGCAAGCACTTGTGTGACACTTCACCAGGCGCAAATTTGTTACCATTACGCTAATTCACTAAAATGCGAAGTTGCTCCTCAGCTGCCGAACGCTGGCAAATTCTTTGCTAATGTTACTTCATCAGTGCGAGAATTTCCCAGTGAAGCTTTGCTAGCATTCAATTCTGCCTAGCAAAGCTTTGTTAGTTCTCCTAAACATCAATTTGAATAGGGTGTGTGCATTAAAGTTGTATGGACATCTTTATTACTAATGTTGGTGCAAATACTTGAAACGTTTTATATCAAATGTCCAAGGAACCTGAATAAAGACATAAAAGATCCTCAAATGCCCTAGACATGCGCCCACCCTAAAATAATGTGGCATGCCCCTCAAATGTGTGGAACAAATTAAAAAAACTGCCCGCGTTCTTTACACCTTTAATGAATTTCCAGCATACTCCCTATGATGATGTCATTAGATTGAGGAGGACGTAGCTTTGTTTTATCAGTTCACCTGGCTTGAGGTGCCGAAGGAAACTCTGGCAAAAGAGGTAACGTTCTGTACAATTTGCATTTGTAAAGTCTGTTCCCCAGAGTGAAAAGTTGCCTGGCAATAGGGTGCGAGCAAACGCCAGCGACGGTCTTGTTCCTCTATGCCTGTTAGTGAATTGGCAAATTGGCGTTATCGAATCTGCCCCAATGTAGGTAACTGTGTAGCAGAGTGTGATCTGCTCTCACTATATCTATTCTGGGGATCTCTGCTGTATCAGTGCTTCTGATTCAGGTTGACACTTGTAATGTGCTTGCCCTCTATTCAATTCTAGGTCAACAGGCCAGCCACTCCTAGGATGGCATGGATCTACTGTTGTCTGAAATCATCATTTATATAGTGCCTCCGAAGTTGGCAATAGTTAATCAAAAATATGAGTCTTACAATAATTTAACAAACAGGGGTTAAGAAAATAGGCTTGGAAGCCCCTGCTCACAAGAGCTTACAATCTAAAGAGTGAAGGAACAGTTGAGACATAAGTATGTTGGAAACCATTGATCATTCAGTATAACATGATGAATTGAGATCATGCTGTATCCAGGATTCAGTTAGAATTCAGCCTATTCCAACAGGATCCCCATATGGCCGAATCAAGAGCCTGGCCGAACCAAATCCTTGTCACATGACAAGCAAGGAAGTTATATATTTTTTAATCCTTTCATCAGATTCAGTTCAACATTAAGACAGATCTTTTATGAAAGATTCAGGATTTGTCCGAATCCCAAACTCGTGGATTTGGTGCATCTCTACTCTGCTACGTCATGTTAAAGATAAGATAAGGCTGAACCATGTTCTTCAAACATATTTCCTATGCATTTAGTTGAGCACGCTCATTAATAGGGTGGTGTTTGAGTGACCGTGGATTAAAAGGACCATTGTTAAAATGGGAGCTACTTTTGACTTGTGCATATAAGTTTAATTAAAATAGTTTTGCCTGGTCACACTAATCACCAGTACAGACAACTCGGTCTAATAAGTGATTTAACTGATTACATTTTTTCCTTATGTTGTTTTATGTATAATAATGTGGAGCTTATGTGAACAACCATCTTAACCATGTTCTTATGGGGAGGAATCAGCAATTTGGAGGCACCAGGTCCTACAGAGGCTACAAGCTCATTGCTGGATCTAAACATCCCCTGAGTCAGATACCCCGGCATAACTCAATGTGATTAAGTAACCAGAAGAATCCATTTGAAAACCAGGAATTATCCTTAGTCTGAAGTTTTTGTGTCCTAAAATTCTACAACATAACAACTGAAGTCTTGAGAAAATGATGGGGAAACATTAAAGTGCAATGTGGACACCTCAATGTCTGACTGCCTAACCAATACACAAGGAGACCATGTTTCCTCTGGTCTTCTAGAATTAAATGAAATCAGAATATCCTCCTCGTCATATTTCATGGATGCTCAGTCTGGCAGCTTTAAAGCTGCCCTAGTAAGGGGGAAATCCTATATTAATTTTGGTCCTCCAGACTGTTCAGCAGCTTTCCTGCCCATGTAAAGGGCGCTTCCAACAAGCCTCCCTGATCGATATCTGGCCAGATCTCAATTGGGCAGGCTTGTTCAGCTCTGAATTTTTGTATCCCCTTCTTGTAATACGATCGCATTGCCACAATATCGCCTAGCCAAGATGTGCAATGATTTGGTGGTGTATGGCCACCTTTTCTATTGACATATAGTACATGGGATTCAACAGTTTGATACCAATTCTGAATATTATTCTGAAATTATATAGCACCAACATACTCCACAGCTCTGGTGTACCTGTACTTAAGGTGTGGTTTACTGAATAATATACTGTAATTACCTTCAGTGCCATGGAGTTGGTACATAAATGCTTCAAACTCCAACTCCGATCCCTCGGTTTATGGTACCACTAATGTATTTTTCATGCTGATTGAAAGTTAAAGGAACAGTAACATCAAAAAATGAAAGTGCTTTAAAGGAAAGAAAGTGTCATGTAGTATTGCCCTGCACTGTTAAAACTGGTCTGTTTGCTTCAGAAACACTACTAAAGTTCATGTAAACAAGCTGCTAAGTAGCATTGGCAGAAATTGAAAAAAGGCTATATGGCACAGGATAATTAATGGATAACAGATAACATTATGTTGTGTAACTTGAGCCTTTTCTCCTTTGAATGGCTGCCCCCATGGCTACACAACAGCTTATTTATATAAACAATAGTAGTGCTTCTGAAGCAAACACAGCAGTTTTACCAGTGCAGGGCAACACTGCATTACATTTTTATTACTTTGAAACAATTACATTTTTTGCTGTTACTGTTCCTTTAAGTTCACAACATACAAGACAGTTTATCACTGCCAAAGCTCATAAATATAAAACACATCATTTGGTAATTCTTAACCAAAATCTAAGCTAAACTACATAAACCAAAAACAATTGGACATTTCATATAACTGTAGAAAAGCTATTTAAAACAATCCCAAATTGCCTAAAGTGTTGATTTTGGAAACAGACTTGCTTTTGCAAGATCCTCCTTCGTAGAGGCTCTTAAATCTGATTTGATTATTTTCAGTGCTTGGATTCGGTACAATATTGGCAACTCCAGATACCCAAAACAGCTTCAGACTCCACAGCTCTGATAACCTTCCCCGCCACTATCTGACAATGAGTATTTCTTATTTATTCTTTTGCATCGTTGATCTTCTTAGGCTAGCTGCGTGTGTGGCCAGTATTACCTATACATCTTTTGTCCACTGTCTTTGGAAGGCTAATGGTTTAAAGGGCGCACTTCACTTTTATATCAATCTATATAGATCTCTTATTCGTTGATTTTTTTTCTGTGATTTCACTCTCATGATCTCACTCTCATGACCTCTATATACATCGTTTGTCCACTGTCTTTGGAAGGCTAATATTTTAAAGGGCGCACTTTGCTTTTATATCAATCTATATAGATTGCTTATTCGTTGATCTTTTCTATGGGAAGAAAGTTCCCCTGCTATCCGTCCATAATGTCTTCTATTGTTCTTGTAAAGAGCAATCATGTCCCCTCTCAAGCTCATATTCTCTAGTCTACTGAAAGCAGGGCCATAGTGAACATACTAAAGGTCCTATTGGCCAGTTCTACAGAATAGTTTTACTGCTCCTTTGTTCATCCATTGACTATATTTGCTTCCTCATATCAGTATTAAAGGGATAGTCTCATGGGAAAACATGTTTTTTTCAAAACACATCAGTTCATAGTGCTACTCCAGCAGACCTCTGCACTGAAAACATTTCTCAAAAGAGCAAACAGATTTTTTTACATAAAATTTTGAAATATGACATGGGGCTAGACATTTTGTCAATTTCCCAGCTGCCCCATGTCATGTGACTTGTGCTAGCACTTTAGGAGGGAACTGCTTTCTGGCAGGCTGTTGTTTTTCCTTCTCAATGTAACTGAAGGAGTCACAGTGGGACATGGGTTTTCACTATTGAGTGCAGTTCTTAGATCTACCAGACAGCTGTTATCTTGTGTTAGGGAGCTGTTATCTGGTTACGTTCCCATTGTTCTGTTGTTAGGCTGCTGGGAGGAGGGTAGGGAGGGGGTGATATCACTCCAACTTGCAGTAAAGAGTGACTGAAGTTTATCAGAGCACAAGTCACATGACTTTTGGCAGCTGGGAAATTGGCAATATGTCTAGCCCCATGTCAGATTTTAAAATGAAATATAAAAAAAATCTGTTTACACTTTTGAGAAATGGTGTTCAGCACAAAATTCTACTGAAGCAGCACTATTAACTGATGCTTTTTGAAAAAAAACATTTATTCCCATGACCGTATCCCTTTAACCACCATATTAAAGTTTTTGTCTTCACATTGTTCTTTTTTATTCTAAACTCCAGTATTTTGTGTTTTTGTTTCCACCAGGAGAACAAAGTGCCTCCATTATGGAAATTGATATTAATGGAGTTAACAGGACTAACAATTCAGTTTCCAGTACAGCAGAAGGGAGTTCTCCATCCAAGCCAGATCCTGAGAAACCTCGCTGCTCCAGCACCCCTTGTTCTCCAATTCGCAGGACTGTGTCGGGCTACCAGATCCTGCACATGGATGCCAATTTCTTGGTTGGCTTTACCACAGGTGAAGAGCTTTTAAAATTAGCTCAGAAATGTGCACCCACTGAAGAAAATTCTGGTGAGTCGCTGCCAGCTTTACGCTCCAAGCAGTTAGAATCTGGACTTTCTCGCTCCTCTCGGATATACAAAGCTAGAGGGCGGCAGTACCAGCCATATGACATCCCAGCCGTCAATGGAAGGAGACGAAGGCGAATGCCAAGCTCAGGTGATAAGTGCAATAAAGCTGCTCAATATGAACCTTACAAAGCTGTCCATGGTCCTTTGCCACTTTGTCTACTTAAAGGTAAAAGAGCCCACTCTAAGTCTTTGGACTACCTCAATCTAGATAAAATGAACATCAAGGAATCTGCTGACACAGAAGTGTTACAGTATCAGCTTCAGCACCTTAATCTGAGAGGGGATCGTGTGTTTGCCAGGAATAATACATGAAGATGCTCCAGTCATTTAGCTAGAATAAGTCCACATCACTGCACAGAGAATCACTGGTCAAAATGATATTGGGCTATATTATATGTGTAATAGGATTTTCCTTGCAGTGGAGGCAAGCTAATGTTACATTATCTACAGTGCTGCACCTCAACACAACTGGAAACCAGGTAGATCTGGAATATGGAACCTCGTTTCTATCACTAAGGGATTGGTTAATATTCAGCAGCTGATCAAGCCGTTCCAACTTGTGGATTTCGACAGCACCATTTTAACTACTAGATATGATTTGCTTCAGGCAGGGGAATATCCTTTAATAATTCCTATTAAAGCCCCTATGAATTTTACACTAGGAATAATGATGTGGGTTGTGAAGTGGAGTTTAGTATTTATTTCAAATATATGTTGGTGAAAAAGTCATATTTTGGTACTGAATACATTGACTATGTTTTTGATAATCATTTTGGTCATCAAAAAAAGCTAATCTGATCCATTTCACAGTTAGGCGGATGTTGATTTAGCGTAGCACAGTTGTGTACAATATACCCAGCACCCTTGATTTTGGTTTGTTTCATGTATCCCTGTTGTTCTCTCCTTTATGAATTCAGGCCATTTTTAATTGAGCCATCATTATTGAAATTAGTACATGGATTAGTAAATGAATGCAGTTTGAGAAATCACAAAATATGTGGACCTAATCAGCATATATATATATATATATATATATATATATATATGTAAATAAACTATATTAGTATTAGACAATGGATCATAACACAGTGTATAACATTTTCAAGGAAGTGCCCTGTCCGTGATTATTGCCAATGTGTTTTAGAGTGGAATGTGCTGTTGTATAATACCTTTGTGAAGATCAAACCACTTTACCAAGATTCTGTGTATGATAATATGAGCTTACTACACGCTGGCCTACTACACACTGGCATTTTTAGTTACATGGCCGCCAGTCAGACTGAGAATTACATTCTCACTAAGTCTTAAGGAATCCATACTCTCGACCTATAAATTGCATAAGGGGATGCAGCATGCACCAACTTTCTACCTAGTGATGTCCCTGTATGTTCATCTAATGTCGCATTAAAGGACAATGGCAGGTAAAAAAAAAAAATAAAGCTGTATGATAAGGTTACTAGACTAAACACTTACAGAGCTACATTAATCCGGTGTCCCTGGTGTGTAGCAGTAGGAAACGTGTAAATGCAAGCGCAGGACTCTGGTGACATCACAGTTTTTTTCTCTAGCTTCCTCGAGGGTGCCCGAGGCAGCCTTGAAACACAATGGACAAAATTAGATTATTTTGCACATGCTTCAGGAGCACTGTTGACCTCCTCCTTCGATGATGTGCTTGCAAGTTGTGGTTATTGAGTGCAACGTCATCTGTGACGTGTCTGGGGACAGGGAGAAGATTTTTTGCACATGCGCACTATTGAAAATGAGGAAAAAGAAGCCTCAGTTTCTTTCTCAAAATGGTTGCTATGTTCTGCAAACCAAGCGGCGTAGACGAAGTGTGATATTCTATTTTATTAAACCTATTGGTAAGCTAAAATTTTTAGCGAACTTATCCATTTGTAGGAGAACTTTTGAGGAGGTATTTGATGTGCTTTGGCTTTCCTTCTCCTTTAATACTGAATGCAAATTGATCCATGTGACCAGTTGGTTCCACCTTTACATTGGAAACCAAGTGTAAGAATTGCATCTGGCTGCTTTGAGTAGTAATTGCAAGCAGTGTGACCTGAACATGTTCTTTATTTACAAGGCCCCATTCTGTCTACGATTTGGCTTTTTGCATTTCATAGCAATACCCATAACAATATATGCCTTTATAATGCCTTGCTTCATAACCAGGGACATATGCACTAAATGTGTATCCCTATCTTAGTAGGTGCATTACTTTACAATAAGGCCATAAACCACATTAGCATTAGACAGTGGATTACAACACAGTGTATAACATGTTCCTCACTCTAGTGATAAGATGCTTAAAGGAGTTGTTCACCTTTGAGTTAACTTTTAGTATGATGTAGGGAGCGATGTTCTGAGACAACGTGCAACCGGTTTTCATTTTTTATTATTTGTGGTTTTTTAGTTACTTACATTTTCAGCAGCTCTCCAGTTTGCAGCGTCAGCAATCTGGTAGCTATGGTCCAAATTACCCTAGCAACCATGCACTGATTTTAATGAGAATATGGAATATTAATAGGGGACGGTTGGAACAGAAAGATGAGTAATAAATAGTAGCGATAACAATAAATATGTAGCTTTAGAGAGGATTTGTTTTTAGAGGGGGTCAGTGACTCCCCTTTGAAAGCTAGAGTCAGGGGAAAAAGGCAATAAAAATAAATAATGAAGACCAGTTGATAAGTTGCTTAGAATTGGCCATTCTATAACATTCTAAAAGTTAACTTGAAGGTGAACCACCCCTTTAATTCATGGCTCATTTATGGGCCATTGTGAACCAAAGAGGCTGTCTGTTTAGGAAGGGACCTGCCATTACATTGGGATGATTTATTTCTCCCACTCGATAGACAGTCCTTCTAACATTCCCTGTCAAGGCAAAACCAACTGGCTAGAAGGATAAACTACCAAAGCCACAAAATCAAAGGCAGTGCATCAAACAACTCTGCTAAAGTTTCAACCAGGAAAATGAATGTGATTTGTTTATTTGCTAATAAACTTCAGATGCGTTTGTTCTCTCTCCTGTCCCAGCTGTCACTATAATTTAATAGAATTTGGTTTGCTCTTTAAATTTTTAGCTCTAAATTATAGATCAACATGCTTTAAGATCAGTAAAACATCCCATTAGAGGCATTTTTTTATGGCTGAAGACACA
Source organism: Xenopus borealis (assembly GCA_024363595.1). NCBI lineage: Eukaryota > Metazoa > Chordata > Amphibia > Anura > Pipidae > Xenopus > Xenopus borealis. Next base: position 160,087,827 of record CM044432.1, on the reverse strand, counting down.
CTGTTATTTGACAACTAGAAATGAAGATGTGCCTGGTCGGGGCTGTGTTCAGGAATCAGCTAATCAGCCCAATAAACAATCTATACACAAAGCAATAGGACTGTTTAAAATACTTTAATATTACTTCCAAGCAGGAATATCAGACATATTGCATTTATACTTTCTAGACCAGGGTTCCTTTTACCAAAATGTGTGCTGCTTTAAACATTAGGTTCTACCTCCTAAGGGCAGAACTCCATGGGTGATTTTACCTGTCATACCTTCTTTTCCGATGTGATGAGACTAATTGCAGGCGTCACGTTGGATGCGCCAAATCTAAGGTAAGTAATACAAAAGTCACAAGCTGATTGCATCCAACACGACTGTTGGATGCAAACGCTGCATGTTGCATCTTCTGACAGTAGTGTCGTGTCAGATGCAATCAGCTTGTATGTGTGAATTTTGTGTTCCTTACCTTAGATTTGGCTTAGATCTGACTTGTCGTCTGCCATGAGTCTCATCGCGTTGCAATGGAAAGTATTGCAGGTAAAATCGCCTGTGGAGTTCAACCCTAATTGTTACAAAACCACGGAAACTGTCACGTCATTGCAATACAGAAACATGTACAAGGGTTCATTGACTTACAGAGTGCAAAAAAAATGGCTGCCATGTTTGGACCCCATAGTGCCACCTTCTTTTCTGAGCTTAGCTGCATGATTCCCAAGGAGATGTCGGCACCTGCAAGCAGAGAGTCGGTACATCTCTGTGCATTTACTTACCTGTGCAAAATACAAATGGCTCCCTATACTTTTATCCTGGTCAGGCTATGTGTTTGATACAGGGATCCAGTCTCCCAGATTGCCCTGTGCCTTGTCCCTCATGCACAGAAATGGGCATTTCAATACTGTTGTATGTAAACGAACAACACAAGTTTCCCTACCTATTGTACTCAAAAGTTGAATAACTGGGGACCTCGAAGGTTGATCTGATCTGTGTGTGCTGGATCTTCCACATCCACTTATCAGCACCACATCTACTGGGAAACCCTGATCATCCTATTGGCCATCCTTGTTCCAGATATTATTTTCTGTTTCTTAACTGGGACAGAGGTGGATCATTTGTTGCTGAGCGACCTTATAACTTATAGTTAATAACATGTAATCATTCTCCCAAAATCTGACTACAAATGGACAATTTTTAAAAATATTGACCTTATGCTGATTAGATCCATATTTTGTCCTGGTAAAAGTATTTAAGGTTTTAATGAAACACAAACTGCTGAGCAAGTTGCTTACATAGCTTGATTCCAAAATTAACAATCTGTTTGGTCTTTTTTTTTAATTCCATGTATTTATTTTCACTGAAAAGGGAGCGACCACTTTTGGTATATCTCTGGCTTCTGTCAATATACAGGCTACAGGTTGGATATCCATGATTTTCTTGCATCCTCTCTTTAATCTATAAGCACTGAAAAAGGATCAAAGCTGATATAAAGACTAGAAGAGCTAAAGTTGCAGAGTTTGCATGAGGTCTAGTACCCCGTAGCAAGCAGCCTGACCTTTGTTCAAATTCTACTCTCTCATGGGTTGCTATGAGTTACAGGACCTGGTACAAACCTTAAGTTTTTTTTCTAAAATATTGTGTTATGGAGTAGGAGGAGGGTAAGGTACAGGATATTTACTTTGCTTTAGATGGGCTCTGTAACAATCTATATACATTGCACTAAGAATACTCCAGGAAGGATAGTGAGATTAACTGGGTAGCCTGCTGTCTGTGCTGCTCTATAACATAGCCATACACTAGATGTATCTCTTCTTTCTGTTTCATATAATGGTTGCACTGATTGTTCCTTTTTGGTGGGACTAGCTTGGGCTCACTTCTGGGAATATGATTTTTTGACTGACAAAATAAATATTCTATAACCATATTCAAGCATGCCTTTATAGCAGTGGGTTAGTTTCCCACTTGTGTCTAGGATCAATAAAGCTAAATTATTAAATTTCAGATTAGGCCTAATGCTGTTATGAGCATTGTATTGCCAGGATGGATTACGTGGATACTTTTTTTATAAGCAGTGTTGGTTCTATTTTATTTTACCTAAAGAAGACATCAGGGAATTAAGATGTAGCTTTGTTGTTGCTACATTAGCATTTATACATGTGCAGGTGAACAGGCAGGATACACCTTAAATCCCCCATTTTACTTTTTTCAGGGGACTGGAAAAAATGGTGGGAAATCAGGGAAATGTATTATATATATTAAAATTGTGGGTCCACAAAAATAGTGTAGAATGAGATTTCACACTCACCATCCAAATTAATTCTCCTGATATCCCATAAAGTTTAATTTGTTTCTTATCTGGATTCCAAAAGTTTTGTGATTGCTTCTTTCGGAAAAAAAAATACCTGAGGTATCATGATTATTAAAGGGTAGACCTTCAGCTGTGTGAAGAAAAAAAGAGGTAGATGGTGCAAACTCTTCAATGTGAGGTGCTAATCCAACAGGATTTTGTGTGCACTTAAAATAGAAAAACTTGGGTAGTACACTCTGTATAAGAAAACAGTTTTATTAGCCAAAAAAGTTTAATTAATCAAATCATTTGCCCAATGAAGGCAAATGATCCAAGTTTTTATTTTTTGTGTGAAGAACCTCTTGCTGAGTTGATTGACCAAAGCAGGAATCACAAGACTAAGTACATGATATCTTGACCGATTTTCATCTGTTTGACCTACTTTAGTCTGGAGCCACACTTGCAGGCTGATTGAGTTTTCCAAGACATGTTGTGTGCATGGCTAGCATAACTTGCTGCCATAGTAGCTTACTTGTTTGATGAACCTCCTTGACACACCACTTGTATGGAAGACTGCATCTGCTTATGAAGAGGGCAACTAAAAAGAATGTGGATTACATGTAAAGTATATGGACTGGAGTTAGATTGCCAGCATGCAATGGTTCTGTATGGGCTTAGGCCAAAAATGTTCCCTATAATATGTATTATATTAGACATAAGACACTTGGGACGTTTTCATTTGTTTCCCAGTTACTAAACTGCTTGCACGCCGGCCTCTTGCAGTGCCGGTATGATTGTAATGCTCACAATACTCTTGCATAGCTCTATTTAGATTGAGGCACTGGTGTAAATGTAAACATTTTCTTTTGCTGCCGTATTATTTATTCATTGATTATTTCCAGAAAAGACAAAGGCTAGTCTCAGCTGCCATGCCTACTGGATCTTCTCTTGGCTTTAGAGGAGATATTTGCACCTTTCCTAACTTATTGTACTGGTAAATCATTTGACTTCTTTCTATGTAGGTTGACAGATAACAAGCAATGCCAAGTTTAGGTGACATTTTAAAGCTTTTCTGACTTTTCAGTATTTCTTGAAAGTTTACAAAAAAGCTGTTTTCTGCTATTTAATAAAGATGTCTACAAAACATGTTGGATGTTTTTGAATTATGTTCATCAGTTCCTGTTTGTTTGCAGTAGTCATGAATGTATATCAGGCAGAATGAAGACCAAGAATCGATCCTCAGGTCTGGGTATGGAGCATGTCGGCCTAAGCTTTCTGAACAATTTCTTAAACTTGTGTCACTTACATTTTACACCCCCCCTCCCGCTTGGAATGGAGAGTGGGCAAGATGATTTTGCAGACACAGTTCGTTGATTTTTTCCAGATACACGTTCAAGCTTCAATGTATTTTTCAACTAGCGGGTTCAATATGGCTCCTTCGATAGCAGAAGAGAACATTTAGGTCCCACACAGCACATCTGCTTGTAGTCTGCCCCCAAATATCAAAATGTCACTGAAAGTCCATTTCTTCATTGACATTCCAACCAACCTTCAATGGTAAGAAAAATAGCAGTGAATTTTGCCCAAAAGTACTTTTTCGTACTCCTAGAGGAAACAGCACACTATCTTAACTGGTCAAACATATTTCAGCAATTTTTTGGGGAGAGGATTTGAAGGAGAACAAAAATACTGTAGAGATCATAGTGACCATGCTCCCCTACCTGATCATAAAAGGGAGAGCACCGTAGTAGGGATGACTAAGGATTTGGGTTTGGTTTGTCTGAACATTTATGGGAGTTGCATAATAAAAGGTGCAAAGCTTGCTATGGGTGCATCTCATCAGTAGTTACTATTTATTGCCTGCTTCATTGTTATAGGTTACTTCACCTGGGAAAATCTGTAAATAGGAAACCAAGTGCTCGGTGTGAAAACCTCATTTTTGGTCTTTCTATTTGCTCCCATAGAGACCCAATCTCAAGATTGACAGAAGAGGGTTTTCTGAATATATTTTCTTTGCCTTTCATTCTATATTAGGGTTTGTATTTGACCGAGTCCTACCAAAAAATTGGTGTAGCCGTAATGTTTAGCAATTTGGAAGACTCGGTAAGTCTGTTTTACTGCCTGTCTATTAGAGCTGCCTTTTTCCCTTTCAGAATGAAGATATTGATCGGTATTTGTGCAATGCACCAGCAGGAGGTTTCGGATCAAGGGCACAGGCCTCTAACAGATAGAAACATTTGCCTTTAATGCACCGGTTACATAACATCAGCTGGGCATTAGTTGGCAGCTGCAAAATTTATGTTGGAAGCATCAAGCAAAGGCTTCTGGCACAACTGCTGTGACTCAGCAATGTATTTTAATGCAGCTTCCAGATGATATAATGCAGTGATCCCCAACCAGTAGCTCGCGAGCAACATGTTGCTCTCCAATCCCTTGGATGTTGCTCCCAGTGGCCTCAAAGCAGGTGCTTATTTTTGAATTACTGGCTTAGAGGCAAGTTTTGGTTGTATAAAAAACAGATGTCCTGCCAAACATTCTCTCCTGTAGGCTGCCAGTCCATATAGAGGTTACCAAATAGCCAATCAGAGCTCTTATTTTGACATCCACGTGGACTTCTTCATGCTTGTGTTGCTCTCCAACTCTTTTTTAAATTTAAATGTGGCTCACGAGCAAAAAAAGTTGGGGACCCCTGATATAAGGGCTAAAACATGGGATTTAGTATTGTTTTCTTGTTCAGAAAAGCTGCCTTTGTGTTCCTGCGCTTTTTATTAGTAAGATGTCACACCAGGCAAGATATATGAAAAAGATTAAAAGGCTCTTCTGAGCTCCTTTGCAATTTATATTTTCTTTTCTAGTTTTCAAAGCAATTAGCAGTTTTTAAACTTAAATAATGAATTTACACCACCACTTTTTGTTCTTTTAGGCAGGACACTGTTGGTAGAAAATTAAGGTAATGCAAAAATTCCTCTGATTTTCACTCTACGCAGAAAAGTTGGAGAGCAAAGAATACTCCTCTCCCGTCCCTCTGGTAAGTTCTAAGCAGAGCAACATCATAAGTCTTTCCATTTATTACCAATTTAATTTTCTAACGACTGTCTGGTCAGCTGAAATTAACAGCAGTTGGGGCTTTTCCAAATTCACTATATTAGTGTTAAGACTGATGATGTCTTTAAAACTAGAAAAACAATGAATGTAAATAGTACTCAGAAAGTACATGAATATGTTTCACTTCATTTAACAAGCAGTCTAGGAATGACCTACAATATGTGACGTACAGTATGTTTCACACAGGACTAATGTTTAGAAATGCTAAATTACTATGGACAGAAATATCAGGACTGAAAGTACATTTTATCTAGGATTTTAGATAATGTTATGAAACGAAGACGTCTAAAAGTACCTTTTGGTTGTGCAACATATTGTACATTGGAAGTGTTTATTAGTAACTTCAAAGTCTTGCATCCCTCCAACTGTTGTTGAGCTACACCTGCCATATGCTTGTCTTATTACACATTGTACATGGAAGGAAGGGCTTGCAGACAAAATAAAGAATAATGACTATAGTTGTACAACCATCATAATATTTCATGAACAAGTTTTGGAAGCAAGTGTAAAAGACATCACAACCAACATTTGCACACATCAAACAGTCAATGTGTAAACTGCATCTTCTAAATAATCCTTGAACTATGAATGCACCAAATTCAGAATTAGGTACCCACGGAATTACCTGCAAAGGTCCCGATATAGATGGAAGAGCACTACCGACAGTCCACAGGTATCCAGCAGAAGAATTGTCACTGAACTGTGACATGTATCATATGTTTTCCTGTGTCCATCCAGTCCCAACTACTGACATTACTTCCGCTTTACTGAAGTTTTCAGTGGGAGACAGGTCGGCCTTTGAGAAAGCTCTTGTTTGTTGAGTATACAGGTGTGGGATCTGTTATCCAGAATGTACTGGACCAAGAGTTTTTCCAGATAACAGTTCCGTGAAGTGATGTTTGGATCTTAAGTATGTATGCATATTTTTATTTGTATAGCGCTCCTTGAGGGCAAAGCACTGTACAGCAACAATAAATTAGACGTAACAATCAAGGAATCACTGCATTAATAAGTAACAATAAGTACATTATTATAAATACAGTTCATATAAATATAAAATATAATTACACAGTGTCAAGGAGACAAAAGGATGGAGCACCCTGTCCCGTGGGGCTTACAGGCTAAGTGGGTGGGTAACTTACGGACACAATTTAGAGGGGTAATAAAGTGCTTTAATGTACAGTGGGTGAAACTGTTGTATAAGTGCCAGCTCCCAGTTCAGGTGTTATACTATAAAATCATATAAACATTAAATAAACCCAATTGGCTAGTTTTGCTTTCAATAAGTATTAATTATATCTTAGTTTGGATCAAGTACAAGGTACTGTTTTATTATTACAGAGAAAGGGATATAATTTTTACAAAATTCAGTCCTGTATTTGGACAACTTTAACTTCTGTACATTCCTAATATCTTTTAACCCAATGGGAACTGTCCAAACGTGTTAGAAAAGATCACTGACACATCAGCTGATTCTACTTTCCCTCACTGGGATCCAATGGTGTAATAAAAGAACTCTGTCTGGGTCACGCAGTGATCAGCTCATAAACACAGGCCCCCACATACAGGAATCTGATAATGGCTTCTGGAAGTCTGCAGTGGTTATATCTGATGCCTTATGCTTTAATGACTATTCCATAACTGCCCTCTAGGCCTGAGATAATGGACTTCATCATAATCCATATCTTAATTGTTCATTTGATTCTAAAATATTTAGTATCTAGCCATAGTTCAAAAGGGATGATTCATGATATCACAGAAAAAGCATTGGTGCTCGGGAATATATTTTCCCCACTGACAGTACTTTCTGTAAATTAAATTCTGAATACAGAATAGAGCCGTGTGAGATACTGCAGAATACTTGCCGGCACACGATTCCCTTTAATGTGAACTCTTGCAGCAAGAGATGCTTTAATTAATAACATTAATGGAGGCGGCCATGCACTGTGTGCAGAATTGAGAATTCAATTACTGCTGCCATTGTAGAATGGCTTCCACCTCCTCTAACTGTCTATAGTGAGGCCAAGCTTTTTAAATAGCTGCTTTTAATTTTACCAGGAGAGAGCTCTGGAAAGTAGGTCACTGCTTGCATAGATTTTGTGTGGTAGCAGGAGCCATTCGGCCCCCATACTGGTGCCCTTGTATGCATTATGGCTGCTTTGTGCAGCTTCATGCTGTTTGCAATCAAATCAGAAGATTTAACGTGTCATTTCACTTTGCAGTGTTGAGCTTGCAGTCAAATGGAAAACATAACTATTGAATGTGCTGCTTGTAACAAATTAATGGGGAGAACAAAACAGAGATTCTAAAAGCATAAGAGGCTACTAAACCAAAACTACAGGATTTCTACTAATGCTGGTCCCTAGTAACATTCACTTACGTTGGAATAGGGGTCACTGGTAAAAGGGTGCAGTGTGCAAAATTATAGGATATGCTTTTTATTATCCTAAAACCGTTTTACAGTGACCGCCAGCTTCAGAATCAGATATTCCTTTACATGACAATACAAACATACTTAGTCAAAACCAGGACAGGAGCTATAGGGACATTACACTGATTGAAGCTCACCATAGACGTTAAGATTTTTCTCTCCTTAACTACCAATTATAGTTCCATCTGACAAATCCGTTAAATTATGGTGAGGTTAGTAGGCACCGAACGATCATGCATTTAACAATTTTTCATCTGACATTGGTCAGAAAATCAGTTGGTCAAGTTAGAAAATTGTCATCATTCCCAGTGAAATGTATCCATTGTCCAATAGTTTAATGGGCCAAGCAGGTCTAGCTTCAACTAGACGATATCGCTTGAAATGGTCTTTTTAGTAGATGGACAAATCAGTCGTTTCAAGATAAGCTTGATCTTGCAAAAACAGAAAGATAGTTACATAGTTAAATTGGGTTGAAAAAAGACAAAGGCCATCAAGTTCAGCCCCTCCAAATAAAGCCAGGCATCCATACACACACCCCTCCATGCCCTCACATAAATTAAATATACTCATATCTATACTAACTATAGAGTTTGGTATCACTGTAGCCCTTGATAGTAAGTCTGTCCAAGAAATCATCCAAGCACTCTTAAAAGCAGAATCAGCCATCACAACAACATCAGTGCATTCCACAACCTCACTTTGAAGAACCACATATGTTGCTTCAAATGGGTAAAAAGGTCCCCTGCTATTTGTCTATAATGTCCTCTAATGTACTTGTAAAGTGTAATCATGTCCCCTTGCAAGCACCCTTTTTCAAAGAAAACAACCCCAACCATGACAGCATACCCAGGGACCTATAAAGAGGCATAATTGTTTTATCCCTTGAGTTAACGCCCTTTTTATGCAAGACAGAACTTTATTTGCTTTAGTGGCCATTGAATGACACTTCATGGAAGTATATAACCTGTTATCTTCTAAAAAAAACCTAGATCCTTCTCATTTAAAGAAACTCCCAACACACTGCCATTTATTGTCTAACTCACATTTATATTATTTTTGCCAAAGTTGATAACCTTGCATTTATCAACATTGAACCTCAATTTCCAGTTTGCTGCCCATTTTTCCAACATAGACAAATCACTCTGCAAAGTGGCAGCATCCTGCATGGAAACTATGTCCAATTTAGTACCATCAGCAAAAATAGAAACAGTACTTTCAATGCCCACCTCCAGGTCATTAATAAACAAGTTAAAAAGCAAAGGACCTAGTACAGAGCTATGCAATACTCCACTAACAACACTGGTCCAATTAGAAAATGTTCCATTTACCACCACTCTTTGTAGTCTTTTTTTGCCAGTTCTCTATCCTGGTACAAACACAATGTTCCAACATATCTTAATTTAACCAGTAACCTTCTGTGTGCCACTGTATCAATTGTTTAAATGTATCATTTTCCCCCAATGCAGCTTCCACATGTATAGTTCCAGATGCTGAACCTCAAGCGTCCCAACCGTAATACTGCACCATACGACACAAGTTAGGCGGTACTCCAGATAAATGATTGATGCGCTGAGAGAAGGAATTTTTCTGACCTACGTGGTGGACGGCCAATAATGGAAGCCAGTGTTGACCACTCCTGTTTTAAACCACACCATGTTACAAAAATGTTATTATCTATCACATTAGTGGTGGTAGCACACCAAAAAACAAATGGTTGGTGCTCATGGCAGGGATATCACTTATATATGAAACAAGCTTATATAATGAAATACCCTTATCCATGTGACTACTCCTCCCCTGTCAATAATACAGCAACCAGGGCATATTTAAACACCTCAGAGACTCCAAAACAACTATTTCCAAATGCTAACAACTCCCAGGACAAAAATCTATCAGGCTCACCTTCCACATGCAGCATATGGCAGGCATAGTAGGTCATACACAGTGAGCAAAAGGCAAAAAGAGTATGGCACACACAGGGGTGCATATGGCAGGCAGAGTATGGTACACACAGGAGGCATAGGGCACGCAGAGTAGGGCACACACACTGAGCATAGGGCATACAGAGTATGGCACACACAGAGGGGCATAGGGCAAGTAGAGTATGGCAAACAGATGGCATAGGGCAGGCAGAGTATGGTACACAGGGGGCATAGGGCAGGCAGACTGTGGCACACACAGGGAGCATAGGGCAGGCAGAGTATTGCACACACGGATTATAGGGCAGAAAGAGTATGGTACATACAGGGGGCATAGGGCAAGTAGAGTATGGCACACAGGGGGCATAGGGCAGGCAGAATATGGCACACACAGGCAGCATAGGACAGGCAGAGTATGACACATACAGGGTGAATAGAGCAGGCAGAGTATGGCAGACACAGGGGTAATAGAGATGGCAGACACAGGGAGTATAGGGCAAGCAGAGTATGGCACACAGAGAGCATAGGGAAGGCAGAGTATGGCACAAACAGGAGGCACAGGGCAGGCAGAGTATGACACACACAGGGGACATAGTACAGGCAAACGTATGACACACAGGAGGCATAGATAGGCAGAGTATGACACACAGGCGGCACAGGGCAGACAGAATATGGCACTTACAGAGTGCATAGAGCAGGCAGAGTATGGCACAAACAGTGAGCATAAGGCAGGCAGAGTATGACACACACAGGGGGCATAGGATAGGCATAGTATGGCACAGACAGGGGGCATAGGGAAGGCAGAGTATGGCACATACGCGGGACATAGGAAAGGCAGAGTATGGCACACACAGTGGGCATAGGGAAGCCAGATAATGACACACACAGGGGGCATAGGGAAGGCAGAGTACGGGACACACACAAAGAGCATAAGGCAATCAGAATATGACACACACAGGAAGCATAGGGCAAGCAGAGCAGGGCAGAAGACAGGGAAACATTTCAGAACCACTCTAAGATGAATAGTACATAATGTTCTTTGTCCAGTGACACAATGCCAGCACTGCTCCTACACAAAGTCCAAGGTGTGAACAGGTGAGCAATTAGGGCACAGTCTGAGTCTGTGTCGTGAACAAGGGTCTTACAGGTGTAAGCAATGTAGGTCTTCTAGTCTGAAGAAGTGAACAGTGCAGGGGATTACAGGTGTGTCCAATACAGAGTCTTGCAGAGTTTTTATCTTCAAGTGAGTAAGAGTCCTATATCTGAGGTGTGCACCCAGAGGCCAGTTAATATCATTACAGATGTATTGTGAAGTTTACACAAGGTAAGCAGTTACAAGTAGGAAGTGCTGCAGCTGAGAGAGACAAGTGCCTATAAGTGATATGTGGGCTGACAAATAGTATGATATGGAGGCACAGAGGGGAAATGTTTGAAATGTGTTTGTTGTATATGCTGTGTAAAATTGAAATGTGTTTTCTTTTGTGTAAAATCCAACTGAGAATAAAACACAGGCAAATTAAATTCATCCAGTTACCTTGGATGTTATGATTTATTTAGTTAAGGCTACTCCTAAACCTGGAGGCCACAAGCCATATTTTGGCATATGCTGATTTATATACAAATTCAATATTCTTGGATTGCATCAAAAAAAGTTTTATTTTCTTTAAACATGTAATGTAGTCCTTCTTTGTAGACAATAATCCAGAACATTTATATACAAACATTTTAGAAATGGCAGATCAGATCTAACCATAGGTCACTTAATAAAAATCTTCTGTTTTTGTACAAATAAATCTGTGAATCTAATCCGTGTATTATAAAACCATCACTGTTACAAGTTTTTTCATCAGAACCTTCCATTTTAACAGTGTTAAAGTGTTCAGTCAGTCCTAAATCATCCACACATGTACTTCTTCACATTCTGGTCTCCTCCAGAGGTCGGCTCATGAAGTTTTGAATAGCTTGGTGAAGTGGTAACCACTTATTGATTGACATTTTCAAAGCCGTAATCCAACTGGAACGATACATTTCCATGAATAAAAGAACACTTTCATTTTCAATTATTTCCTTGTTATAGAAACATAATTATAACCCCACAGCACCAGGGAACTGATCAGATTTGCTCTGGAAAGATGAGGATTTGCTAAAAAGCACAGACTGCACCATCAGAAGGGCAACTATAGGATAAAATGGAACCCAAATATGTTCAAAATGACAAAAAAACGCGACATTTTGGTAGGAAGCATACAACTTGTATATCACACAACGACATACAGGTGAAGGTAAAAGGATCAGTACCATGCTGTGTGTGTAGTGGCAATGGTACATGGATGTTACTGGGTGTGTTTATATGGTGGCCATCCTGTGCGTCATTTCTGGGTGGTGGCTCTCTCCACGTGCACAGATGCTGTGATGAGTATTTTTCTTTGTAGGTGCTGTGTGCCTTGTGTAGTAGAGTCTGCACTTCAGTTGATGTTATAGGGTTTCTGCACCCAGGTGCCCAATCCCATTCTACACAACACAGCCAGTACAAAAAAATCCAACCGCGTTCCTCTTTATACTCTTTTTTTTCCCCCCCTTATACTCTTCCTCTATTAGTTTAATAATTGTCAATAATAATAACCAAGTGTTACAGTGATTACTAAGGAACTTCTTTGAATGATGAACATTTTAGACCCCTTAGATCAAGTGTGCTCTGTGAGAAAATCCAGGTAGACCGAAAGCAAAGGGCAGAAGGCAAGAAAGGGTGACACAGAGAATGACAGAGCAGAAGAAAAGAACAGAGAATTGGATTTTAAACAGTGAAATGAGAGAGAGAAGCGCCTAAATATACCGTTTGTTTTCAGCTGCATTTCCAGCACTCAAGTAGAATGCTTTAAATTCTTCTGATGGAGGCCTGAGCTCAATTATACAGCGTCGGGAATTAAGTGACTGCTCAGTTACCGTGTATCCTTGCAGGTAGATACCACCTGTTGTTTTAAAAGAGGGTATAATTATAAATGCATGTTGTACATTTTCATATCCCCAAGCAAAAACAATGGTTGCACTGGTAACCTGCAATGCCTGTTATAGAGGCTCATGCACAAGCACTCACTAGCACAGCATAAAGCAAAACATACAATAATAGTCTGAAGTTACTTATGCCTCAGTGATCATCGGGAACGTAATAAAACAAAACACAATTCCAGATAATCATAAAAAAAGCACAAAACTAAATGGATTTTTTCATTATAATATTCAGTATACAAGCTGTGAGTGCAGTAACTGGGTAGCTCTCCTTTCATTACAACTCAAATGTGTTAGGCCGCACAGGTTCTTAAAAAAATGTATAAACTTAATTTTATTTCTGTGGCAACAGGAAACATCAATCAAAGTAATATCTTATATGTATTCAATACGAGGATCCCACCAGCACGTACACATTTATTTTACCCTAAAAATGAATATGGCTAAAAATGCCATATTTTATATAATGAACTTATTGCACCAGCCTAAAGTTTCAGCTTGTCAATAGCAGCAATGATCCAGGACTTAAAACTTGTCACAGGGGGTCGCCATCTTGGAAAGTGTCTGTGACACTCACATGCTCAGTGGGCTCTGAGCATCTGTTGAGAAGCTAAGCTTAGGGGTCATTGCAAAAGCAGAAAATGAGGTTTGTTTGTAATATAAGTTGATGCTACAGGGCTGATTATTAAATTCTGATGTTAGTTTCACTGGTTTCTGTGCTGCCATGTAATAATTATTGTCTAATTATCAGCCTTATATTGTGACATTTCTATTCTATGTGTACTGTATATTGTGAGTGGGTCCCTAAGCTAAGTAAGTGACACCAGCACAGAGCATGTGCGGTGAATCAGCAGAAAAGAAAATGTGGAGCTACTGGAGACATGGGGATTTGGAGACATGGGGCTAGACATATTGTCAGTTTCCCACCTACCCCCCAGTCATGTGACGTGTGCTCTGATAAGCTTCAGTCACTCTTTACTGCTGTACTGCAAATTGGAGTGCTATCACCCCCTCCACCAGTAGCCTAACAACAAAACAATGGGAAGGTAACCATATAGCAGCTCCCTAACACAAGATAACAGTTCCATGGTAAATCTAAGAACAGCACTCAATAGTAAAATCCAGGTCCCACTGCAAAACATTCAGTTACATTGAGTCAGAGAAAGGACAGCCTGACAGAATCCCTTTAAGGTATGAAGATCCAAATTAAGGAAATATCTGTTATCCAGAAAGCCCCAGGTTCCAAGTATTCTGGATAACAGGTCCCATACCTGTATGAGTTAAATGGAGCACTGTTTAGTCCTTGGTTTCTTTTGAATGCCCTTTAAATGCCAAAGGGTTGAAATAGAAGCCAAATACAGAACTAGAATATCTGATATAAGTAATTCTAAAACAAATGGACATGCTGAGTAATTATTGAAGACGTTTCACTACAGTTGAACTGAAAAAGCTGCTCGGATGAGTAGTGAAACGTCTTCAATAATTAC
>CM044432.1:160036983-160055430 GCA_024363595.1 Xenopus borealis | reverse complement strand
AAGGTGAACAACCCCTTTAAGTATTACATAGGGAGTGATATTCTGAGACAACATGCAGTTATTTAGCATTTTATTCAGCAGCTTTCTAGTGTGTTTGCAGTTGCCCAAATTACCCTTGCAACCATGTAGTGATTTGAATAAGATTCTGAAATATCAATAGGAGAGGCCTGAATAGAAAGATTAGTAATAAAAAGTAGCATTGACAATACATGTGTAGCTTTACAGGACATTTTTTTTGTAGATGGGGTCAGTTTGAAAGCTGGAAAGAGTTAGAAGAAGAAAGCAAATAATTTAAAAACCACAACAAAAAGAACAAATGAAGGCAGTCACCCATGAACTTGTGATGGAGGGGGTGAACAGGCTGAACTGGGGAGCCAGTGAAGGAAGTCTGGGCCTGTAAATATACCTTCCTATGTGTGTGCAGAGCCCTTGATTTACCCAAAGTCTGTATTAGTTTGCATATGTTTGTAAAGTAAGGGGTTCATTTAGCATTCATGATTAGAGGGCAGTGGAGACTCACCTTGCCGTGCAAGGCATGCAGCTTCAGAATGTGGAATACTTGTAACATCAGTTCCATTAACAGCCATTACAATGTCTCCAACCTGCAGCCCTGCTTCTTCAGCCGCACCATCTAACAGGAAATAAGATAGCATTAGAATAAAAGTCCTGCACATGATTTGATTGGGATTTCCTTCTGTTCCATGTTATTTATTAGCTTTAAGACATGTTGCTACAGAAAAAGATCATACAGGTACAGGTATGGGACCTATTATCCAGAATGCTCGGGACCTGGGGTTTGACAGATAATGGGTCTTTCCATAATTTGGAAATAATAATAATTCATACCCTATGTCTACTAGAAAATCATGTAAACGTTAAATAAACCCAATAGGCTGGTTTTGCTTTTAATAAGGATTAATTATATCTTCGTTGGGATCAAGTACAAGATACTGTTTTATTATTACAGAGAAAAGGGAAATCTAGATTATTTCATTATAATGGAGTCTATGGGGCATGTTTATTAAGATTGGAGATAAATATTTGGAGAGAATTCTGGAGATGTTGCTCATAGCAACTAATCAGCAATTAGATTTAAACAGTCACCTATAAGTCAACAAAGATCTGATTGGTTGCTATGGGGAACATCTCCAGAAATTTCTCCAGATATTTATCTCCAATCTTAGTAAACATGCCCCTATGGGAGATGGCCATTCCATAAATCAGAGATTTCTGGATAATGTGTATCCAGATAAGGGATCCAATATCTGTATTTGCAAAGTCCCAGGTCCCAAGCATTCCGGATTATAGATCCCATATCTGTACTTAATAGAATCTGAGAATGACTACATTCCAGATTAAGGGAACTACTACAAATTGACACAAATTGTTGTTGAATTAACACATATGAAGGGACAGGTACAGTTTAGTAATATGTCAATACTTGCAATCTAAGAATCCCTGTGTTATTGAATTATTGAACAGCTTTAAAAAAAATATTAAGTGAGAAGAATTATATTAATATATAATTGTTATCCTATTTCAAATGGAAGAGTCTAAATACAGATGAAGCCACTTTGGATTGTGTGTTTGACACAGATTAATTTAACTCAAACTTCACACTTAAACACAGACAAATTGTGTCACTGCATCACATCTAATTAAAACGTTCATCATTGTATACAATGGTGCTTTGGTATGCTAATGAAAAGGTTAAATGCATTAAATGAGTTAAGATGACTTTAGATAACACAGTTTCTTTAATTAGCCCTGAGTCACGACGCATTTAACTTACAAATCCAAGTCTGTATAAGCAAAAAGTAAAAATGGCATTCACACTGGTGAAACATTATGAGGTCTTTTGTAAATGGTCATTTATAATTGGTGCTAGTCTTGTACTCCTTAATAATGAGATTCTGGGTTTTCCAACAGCAACGTATTTATTAAAATACAGTGCAGGAAAGAAGCATTGCTCAGTACTCTGACTGTACAGCTCAGTCTCTGCTTCTGGAGCTGGTCCGACCTACATGTGATTCTTTCTATGATTTCTTTATCAACACAGTCACTACCATCATGCCTGAGTTTCCGTGTCAAAATGCTGAGCAGTGTTCACCAAGCACAGTAGTCTGGGCTTGTACTTGCCTGGAATAGGCTTAGCCTACTGTCTGTCATAAAAGTAAAACATTTTAGGGCAACTTGTCACAGCCCTAACATGGTAACTGTAAGGTTTATGTGGTGTGAAATCAAGCACTGGGTATAGTGGAGGTTTGAATTATTTAACAACATTAAATGGTTTGGCTTTTGGTAATTGCAGTATTTATATAAAATGCTAAAGTTTTTGCAGAAAGCCAGGTTTATTCAAACAAGAGAAAATAAAGGAATGACTTACTTGTATCAACCTCAGTTACAAGAATAGGTTTTGAGAATTGAATTCGGAATCCCCAAGGGTAGTCCCCTGTCCCTTTGGCTATGCGCACAGTACGTTCACGGACTGTATCAGAAAAACATAAGGCAAAGGTTAATATGCACATTATATTAAACTATAGCATTATACAAAACAGTAGCTAGGCTATAAACAGATTTTCTTCCATGACTCCAAGCCCATTCATGGAACACTAGGGGGCAGATTTATCAAATTCACATGAATGATTCGAAATTCGATCAAATTTTCAAAAAGATTTGAATTCGAATTTTGAATAACTTTTTTGAGTACTTCGATCGTCAAATTTTAAAAAATTTGATCAATTCGAATTAAAATCTATCCGATCATTCGACCATTCGATGGTTGAAGTACTTGCCCTTTAAAAAAAAAAAATCGATTGCCTAGTTCACCAGATTGAACCTACCGAATTGCTATTAAACCCTATGGTAAGCTCCCATAGGGTTTTTCTAAGTTTTTAGATCGAATAAAAAAAATTCAATCGAATGGTTAAAATCATTTGAATTGTTCGATTGGAGCGATTTAATCGTTAGATCGAATTTTTTTATTCGATCATTCGATTAGTTGAACTGCGGTAAAATCCTTTGAATTCGAAGGATTTCAATTCGACCAAAATTCTATGGACCACTTTGAGGGTTTTTTGACCCTCAAATTCGACCAATAGTAAATCTGCCCCTAGATCCCTACATATAATATTATAGCATATGGCCTCTCTGCATAACTAAGCAATACAGTTGTCACCTTGTTAAATTCACTATAACAGCAGTAAAAAGGCCACTTATTTGTACAGGTGTTCAGAAATAAAGTTATCATATGGCAAGTAAACGCAGCAAAGACATGGGGAGGCACATTTATCAAGGGTCGAATTTCAAATTCATGGGAGTTTTTGTTAACTCCCTTGAATTCCAATGAATTCGAAATTCGAGTTTTTAAAAGTTGGACCGATTTAAACAAGCCAAAAACTTGATTTTAATTCACTTCGAATTCGATCAACCTCAATTCGACTTTTTTTCTCTGAAAAAAATTTGAATGTCAGGAAGGCTGAAAACATCTCCAAATTGATCCCTGGACCGCTCCCATTGACATAAATAGAATAATGGCAAGTTTTAGTTGGCGAATATTTGAATTTTTATTCTTTAAGAGCCAGAGTATGATAAATCGTGAAAATCAAATTGAAATTCACTATTTGAATTTGACAGTTTTTAAAAAAAAAAAAAAATTTGAATATGCAATTCGACCCTTAATAAATCTGCCACCTAGTATCCGATGCTTAATAGCATTTTATTTGGGGTGCTCATTAGCACATCCGAACTGAAGAACAACAGCAATTATTTTTCTTGGAAATGCAAATAGTTTAAACAAGTGGTTTGAACAGGATCAATGATTTGGACAATGAAACCCCAATTATTTTCCAGATGATAACACTGCATATTGTGTGTATTGTAGCAACAGGACTACTTACTGTAATTACCTGGTCAAGTAATATCACCCTAAAGATGTTACTCCCTTAATCTCCATGTTTCTAACTCAATAATTGCTACTAATTTAGAGACAAGGTGCCACTCCATGATTATGTAATATAACATGAAACATATTTAATAATTACCTTTTCATTTAGTGGGAAACAGTTGTACATGTTGTGCTATGTATTGTATTATATTGTGTGTAGCTCATTTCAAGGGTAAACATTCTTTATTTTTTATTTTCAGTTTGTATTTGTCTAAAGAAAATATAAAGAAAAACCTATAATTATTTTTCTTATGCTTTGATTTCCTAAATGTCTAGCAAGGTGTTACTGGCTCAGCTTGCAGTCGTGTGTCTGTCTCCACTGTTAACTCTGACCTTAGCCATCCTGTAATGTTATAATGCTCTTTAAAGGGATCCTGTCATGGGAAAACATTTTTTTTTTCAAAATACATCAGTTAATAGTGCTGTTGCAGAAGAATTCTGCACTGAAATCCATTTCTCAAAAGAGCAAACAGATTTTTTTATATTTCATTTTGAAATCTGACATGGGGCTAGACATTTTTTCAATTTCCCAGCTGCCCCACGTCATGTGACTTGTGCTCTGATATACTTCAGCCACTCTTTACTGCTGTACTGCAAGTTGGAGTGATATCACCCCCTCCCTTTCCCCCACCCAGCAGCCTAACAAAAGAACAATGGGAAGGTAACCAGATAACAGCTCCCTAACACAAGATTACAGCTGCCTGGTAGATCTAAGAACAGCACTCAATAGTAAAACCCATGTCCCACTGCGGACTATTCATTTACATTGAGAAGGAAAAACACCAGCCTGCCAGAAAGCAGTTCCTTCCTAAAGTGCTGGCAAAAGTCACATGACCAGGGACAGCTGGGAAATTGACAAAATGGCTAGCCCCATGTCAGATTTAAAAGCTGAATATAACAAAAATCTGTTTGCTCTTTCGAGAAATGGATTTCAGTGCAGAAGTCTACTGGAGCAGCACTATTAACTGATGCGTTTAAAAAAAACATGTTTTCCCATGACAGAAACCCTTTTAAGAAACCAACAAACCTGGCCTAGTGGACAAGTTAATGATGCCTGACCTTTATGGAAATGTGACCAGTCAGAAGTGGTTGCTATGGAAGCTGTATCATAACCCTTGTGCTTACTGGTATCCTGTAGACATGGAAACCATATAAATCTGAATACAAAGGCAATCTGTACTAGAGTAGCACAATTCATTGTGAAAACGTTTGTATGCATTTTATTTTTTATTATGCATTTTGTATGCATTTTATTTTTTACTATGCATTTTATTTTTTATTATACATATCTAACATCTGGTAAATTTATTGTGGATCGAATCCCAAATGTTTTGATGCCAGATTTGGATCGGTTGAACTTTGAGGAATCTCTCAAATCCAATTTTTTTTTAAAGTTCTGGGATTTGGCATGATCCCAAATTGTATCCTGAATTCAATTCATATTCTAGATGGAATATGTTTGTTATCAGGCCTGTGAGTTTGTCAAGCTATTAATTAGCTCCACAGATAAATATCATTATACATTATACATTATTCTCACTTACTTGCTACTGATCTGGGTCTTTTACTCAGGCATCTAGGGCTGTTATCTGGGCTGCAGTCATCACCTCTAAAGATCCATGAAGTGGAATGAAAGCTTTCTGTATATAATCCTTTATCCTTGCTGTTCGAACGCACCCCCAGATCCACTGAGCGAGTTTCTTCTGAGTTTCCTATAAGCGCAAAACAAATATGTGCCGGAATCACTTGATTTAGACATACCTCAGCATCAGTATAAGTATATTGTTTTTATATTGAAGCTGATTTTGAATCCACACAAGCGCAATGTGATGTATTATCTTGGAAATACAAATAAACACTGGGAACCATATAACTGAATATAACAACATATACTTTATAGCATATCATTAATTAAAGATGAAAATATGCTTGTCCTATTCTAAGGCACTATTTTGTTTTATTTACAGTTAATTTACTGACATAAATTTGCATCTAGACATGTATTGATAGAAACTAGACTTTTCACACGGTTAAACAAATAAGAAAAATGAACTCTCTTTAAAAGTCTGCCAATATACATGCCAGTATATTACCATTGTGAGCATGGATGAATATTACAAAAGCAAAGCAATTATGACTCTATAGAAGGGGTAGTATAAAAGGGGTGTAAATTGATTGATGAGAGCAGAGAGCAGAGTAGAGATTTTGAATTTATATTTCATCTGTTTACACAAAAAATTAAAATTTCAGGTAATGAGTCCCTATGGGGAAAAATCTGCCCTTGTGTCTTTGAGGGATACCAGGAATACAAACTACACAACAGGTGTGTCTATGTGAAAGTAGCCTAACTGCTATCTGCTAGTTTGCCCAGAGGAATGGGGAAACACATTAAAGGCACGTATGCTGCAGTCTAAGTTGTGTTATAAATGAAGGCAGCATTCTGGTAAGAAGGAATGGTATATTTATTTGGTAGACAGCTAAGCATACCCCTTAAGGAAATCACAATGGTTCCATTGAACTATTCAGGTAGGTGTTGACTGAAACACACAGAGGGTGAAAGTATCATGTGGTCACAATGGTACCAACAACTGCATCACACCTTCACACTTTTTTGTTCAGTTTTAGCCAATGCCTCCCTGAATAGTTCAGTGGAACTTCCATTGACCATGATAGCATCCATTGATGGTATTTATGTTCTGTGCCAATATCCCCTTGCAAAACCACCTATTCATGATGAGTTCAGATGTAAAAGTGTTAAGCAATCCCCATATACCAGATGAGCAGCTGCTTTGTCTCTTGGCCCTGATCACTAGCACAAACATCCATCCTGGGTAAAGCTCAGTCACACCCACTCCCTAACTGAGCTTGGCACACACAGATCAGCTCTTAAGCTTTCCCATCCAAAATCTCAAAAGATTTTCTGAACAAAATGTCATGTTAACGTCACTGGATTCAACAGGTAGAGATTTTTGTAAAGACACTAGTCAGCAGCACCCCTTGCCCTTCTCTCCAGACAAGCTCAAAGAATTCATTTAAATGTACTTTAATTTTTTTAGGCAAACAGGTTTGGGGAGGCCAACATTAATGAAAATCTGTCTTTGTGCAAATCCCAACCAGCAGACATATTAAAAGGCAACTCAGCTTTTCCGTAAGTGAGATCTGTAGGAAATCTTGTTACAAATGGAACTAGGAAGAAACCCGGCCAGTATACAGTTGTACAATTGAGGCAGCAACACAAAGCTCTTACATTATAACATACAGTATGCATTGGCCCCTCCTACAGCACCACAGTAAGATTAGCACACATTTGTGCCTCTTACTTCTATTTCTTTCTGTTTTTGGAGGACAATAAAAGGTTAATTTATCACAAAGAAATCTAACGATTTGACACCGTGAGATTCAGTTCAGCTGATGTACAATGATATAGGATTAATGTAAGAAGAGACATTGCACCCAAGCAGATGTATCCATTTCAATCACATTCTGTACATTGCTTTGCATTATTTATATACATTTACAGTTCTAGGGATTACTTTAATGAACTTCCATTGACCAAGCATTCCTTACTGCCATTGCCCAAGGACATTAGAGCCATGTCTCGCTTACTGGCTCATCAAAGATACAAAGAGCAACAAAAAATCAATTCTATGTTTGTATGGAAATTACAAATTTTTTCAAACTGCGTTATTTTAGGCCAGAATTTGTCCAATTCTCCTTTACAAGTGCACGGCAACTTAACTTCCAAAGTGTCCCAAGTGAGTTGGGTTGACCTGAAGCAAAAACTAAAACTTATACTACACTATAAAATGTAACTATCCCTAATTACTTGATATAAAATATTTCAATTGGAGATATTTCATACTGGATTCACTGCTGTGCTGAAAAGTCAGTCAAGATGAGATGTAGCTACTATATGTATCACAGGATCACATACTAAACTGTCACCTGTGAATTAAATGGCCACAACTCTGACATATAATTGGAAAACACAGGGAGCTTTGTTTAACTTAGGGCTTTGTAGGTTAGCGAGTAAGATTTAAGATCACTTTAAGGGTTTACTATTTTGACCTAGGGTTTTGCAATATTAAATACGGTGGTGCAGCCACTGGAAGGTCAATCAACTCCACTCGGAAATCCCACCCATCATTCATTCTAGCTTTAGGTCTTTTTTCACATTTCAGATGTAGTCCAACAACAGCTAGAGAAAGACAATGTAAAATATCTGATATATGTATAAATAAATATATATACAGTATACAGTGCTGTGTATTTGGTGCAACATGATCACAAGCTTTTATGTCCACCATACTGTTATTATGTGGATGCTCTCAATATATTTCTGTGTAGAGCGTCTTCCTGGAGCAACTGCAGCCTGCCAGACCTACCTACAGTCACCAAGTCCCTAACACCTAGAGAGAGGGAGCAAGAGAATACCTTTCACCCCAAGGTCTTGTTCTTGCATTGGAATATAGAATATCACATTGAGAGCCACACATTTTACATAGACAATGTTATCGAGGCCATTTCAACCTGCATGCCTCCAGCCGTTGAAAAACAATTCCCAGTCCCCACAACAGCTGCCTGGCAGATTTATTTTGGGAGCTGTAATTTCACAATGCATGTGGGAGTATATTAAGGGGTTCTGGATATGACAGATGTTAAACTTAATCTATATTAGACATTCATTGGTGGCTTAAAAAAAACCCCCAAAAAACAGTACTTTTAAATATAACAAACGCTCTGCATCTTCAAGTACAAAGCAAAGCCTTCCCTGTAAGTCATATGAAAGTCACTATTTCTAACAATGGAAAGGACACAGGCAGGATCCTTGCTCATTCTAGTTCTTTTTAACATATTCATATGTTAAAGGGGTGGTTCACCTTCAAGTTAACTTTTAATATATTGTAGAAGGGCCAATTCTAAGAAACTTTTCAATTGGTCTTCATTATTTATTTTTCATAGTTTTTTTTAATGATTTGCAATTTTCTTCTGTTTCTTTGCAGCTTTCAAATGAGGGTCACTGACACCATCTAAAAACAAATGCTCTGTAAGGCTACAAATGTATTGTTACTTTTTATTACTTATCATTCTATTCAGTCCTTTCCCAATATATACTCCAGTCTCTTATTCAAATCAATGCAAGGTTGCTAGGGTCATTTGTACCATAGAAACCACATTGCTGACACTGCAAACTAGAGAGCTGCTGAATAAAAAGCTAAATATATATAAAACCACAAACGATAAAAAATGAAAACCAATTGCAAATTGTCTCAGAATATCCCTCTCTACATTATACTAAAACTTAACTTAAAGGTGAACAACCCCTTTAAAGTACTAATTGAAGCAAAAACATTTTTCTGGGTGAACCAAACTGTGACTTTTTTTAGACAGCTGTCAGGATCACGTTAAAGAGAAAGAGATCAAATTTAACTTAAAATGGGCATCTAACTGCAAACAATAAGGAAACATAATCAGTATTACTGACTCCATCCAGATCCTGATATAAACTCATTTAATAACAAAAGGATTACAACTTTGTAACTAAATTATAGTTAATTAGTTAATGACACAATATATATATTATATATATATATATATATATTTATATATATATATATATATATAATACAGTATAAATGTATGTATGAAATGTAAATATATATACATTCCTTTTAAACATAAACTCTGTTGTATACAAATTTGTGATATAAAGTTTTTGATAATATAATCAAATATATATGATCTCTATTAAAAGTGGTCTATATGATCTCTATTAAAAATGGATATCAACCAAGAATGGAGACAACCTAGACATTTTCTAATCCATTATAAAAGTGGCAGTAGAGAATTTATAGGTTGTGTGTTGTGGCAAACACAACAGAGGCCACAATTTTGCTACCCAAGAGATCTAAAGAGTAAAATAAACTCCCACTAATTTTCCTGTGATGCATATTTCCCAACACGGACCCGAGATCAGACTAGAAAAAACACAAGCACAAAATAATTACCTTGGTGTTCATCCTGCAATGCATAATTCTCCATTGAACATGGTTAAGGCATCATGCTGCCTTTATATCCAGGAAAAATGCTACTTTGAAAAACAGGTATATGTATCCTATCCTCACTGTGTTTATTTCATTTCTACAGAAAGCATTATTTGGATGTATGAATCATCAGGGATCTGGTTAAAAACACAGTGCTAATAACAGATGGTTACATAAGCTGCAAAATCCTCTGAAGCAGCCAACGCATACTGTAAGCTATACATGTCACAGTAAGTCAATTTCTCAGAGTTTTCTTATGATTTCTAGCCATAAGTAATGAAAAAAAAAATAGAAAACACATATATGTATAGATCATGGAAAATATATATATAGAATAATAATAAATATATTTACATACTGAATCAACAACATTAGAAAATAAAAACAGAAAATTCAAAGCAGCAATAATATACATTTGTTTTCTGCCTTTAACCTACAGCCTTATTTATTGCCTCCACAAGCCCTTTGGGCTGTCTGTTATACCACTTGGAAGACACCACAAGACTACAGAATAGTCAAGAAAGAGAAGTGATTCTGTAGAACACCATGAAACCATTCTAAAATTATATTGTAAAGCAGGATGTTTTCAAGTTACAGAACATGGTAGTAGAAGTTCAGGTGTGGTAAACTTGATCGTCCCACCTTATTGTAACCAAACAATATAGGAACTGATTACCATTTCACTTAATAATAGACATACTTTATATCCCCATAATGTAATATATAGATACTTACAAATGTTTTAGTATATATCAGATAAAAATCATGACATTTTGGGGGTATTTATGAAAATCTGAAAAGTTCTCACTATTTTCTGAAAAAAACTCCGACCAAATCCTCACGGACTTTCCCCCCATTTATCAATACATTTTCCCCAAATTTTTCTTGTATGAAAAAAGGCATGATACAAGATTTTGCGCTCAAAACCTATAAATTGTTTTAAAAAAAACCTCAGAAACCTCTTCCAGTTGTTAAAAGGACATCTGTCAGTGACATGTTCTCTGCAGGTCTGAGATGGAGTACTCTTTTCATCTGACTTTTAACACCATCGGACTTTAATAAATCCCTAAAAAATTTATTTTTTTTTCTATGAAAAATTGTATTTTCTCCTTTAAAATTCTGATCAGAAAAATTTGAAGCTTAATATATAACCCATATATACGTACATAGTTCACAGGTTAAAAAAGTACTTCCATAAAAACCCTAAAAGCAATGAAGAGTAGAACAGAGGGACCCCTCCAAATGGTTTTGATTCTAGTCCAGATCTGAAATTAAGAATTGTATTTTCTAAAAACTGTGGTTGTATCCAGCAGTTTTTGGTGAGTAAAGGGTATAATGACCCACTCACTCAATGATATATTAGATTCATTTGCCCTCTGACTTTTGTTTTTATGGAGGCTGAAGTAGAAATACATAAAAGGGATTTGTATAAATGTGTGTTATAGTATAAGATGTGAAATGATATGTAAGACTTATTCCTGCATTCCTTATGGAATTGCTTGAGTTTATTTCCAATACGGTTGACAACAAAAAAGGAATGAATAGTTCTTAAGAAGGCATGTTTTCATTCTTATGTCATTTTCACAATACTCACAAGTTATTATTGTCTCTGCAACACAATCTTAGATAGTCTGTAGTCCAGAGACATGTGTGGGGAGATGATCAATAGACCCCTGCATTTAAATAATACCGCTATGGTATAAAATGATAATCATTTTCCACTATAGGTTTGTACAATTATAGTAAAAACATTTGTGGCCAATCATGCTAGCAACTGAGCTGTATAGTCCTTCACGATTCCCTCTGAACTTGCAGAACATGATATAATCTTAATCAATGCTAAATAGGCTAATCCCTCACCAAATAAGCCATTTCCAGACTTGTCTGGGTCTGTGTAGCTAATTTGAAGGAAGCTCTATTCCTGCTCTACTGTTTTCCTTACCAATAATGCTATGAAATCTATTTTACATGACCCAGTTCTTTTTTTATCTACCTGAACTCATCCTTAGTCTAATGGCACATGTGGCAGCACTTGATAAAATTAATGAAAGCTTGCAATTTGAATTTAATCAAAGAGCAGAAAATGTAACCTCAATTAACAGTTTATATTTATACCAGCTTGCTAGCTTGTGAATTATAATGTTTCAATTGTTTTTGAAGTAGACAGAAATGCAGATGATATTTATAATAACAGGACAGTGCATGCTTTAAAAACTGGCTACAATGGTTGATCTAAGGGAGGCAGGGACATGTCAGATCCTCCTATCAGTATTAGAATTCTTTGAATGGAAAGCAAAGTCAGGCAATGTGGCAACGGGCACATGCTTGCAGCGTGGAACTGTGCCTAGTATGTGTTTCCTTTTACTAAGAAGTCTAGTGATGACTAAAATGTTTTGGCAGGTTTCACGTGCAAAAAACAAAACAGACAGATAGACAGTCTCCAATGCCTCCAATCTTGAAGGAACTTCAATGCCTTTTGTGGCTTTATGCTATTTATGAATTTCTCATCAAAATGGGGCGTTTTTGGTCATCACTAAGCACAACTACTAAAGGTAATTCTTAGTTGAATTTTCTTTAAAAAAAAAAAAAATACTAACCTGATTCTTCTGTAATGTTGCTTGCAACTGAACTCCCTCCTGAATTGCAGTTCTTGGTTTCTTTAAACTGTTTTCTTTTCTTAGCCCATCGATCTGATGCTTCATGGGTAATTTCACATACCCTTGATTCTTTGAGCACTGATTCCTTAGGTAAGCTCAAATGTTTATTGACAAATTCTGGTTTTGCATCTGATATTTAAAGAAAATTGCGTTACTGTCATGAAAAATACAACAGGCAATGTGAGGAAATACTTTGTTATATGAGCCATGTCAGATTTTGAACAAATCAGATTTCTAAAATATTTTGTTAACATTACATGACAGCTGCAAAATGAAGTGCAAAACAAACAAACAAAAATTTCAACAAAAATTATATGCATTGCTTTCCATGTAAATAAACAGGAATAGGGAATTGGTATGTTACACAAGTGTTTCTCTCCATATATCATAAACATGGAGAGAATTAATCAGGTTTCTTGAACACATACTATATGGTATCCATTAATTGGAAAACCGTTATCCAAAAACCATTGTGGTAACAGGATCTATACCTGTAGTGACTCTTTCCAGGAAAATAGGGGTCATAAATAGTGATGGGCGAATCTACCCCGTTTCGCTGAAAAATTTGCGAATTTCGCCGAAAAAATTCGGCCCCTGGTGAATAAATTCGCCCATCACTAGTCATAAACAAATATGGCATTAGATTAAAAACAGGTATGAATCACTGTAAATATATTTCACAACAAGGTGAAACTCTCCACAAGGAATAGAATGAGTTGGGAGGAAAAGAGTTCCCATTTTTAAAAGTGAGATTTCATATAAACATAAAATTGCAAGGAATATTCACCTTTTTTTTTAAACTTCTTTGGTGTGTCAGATTTCTCACAAGGATTGTCTTTTCTTTCAGCATGTTTGACTCCATTTTCTTCAGAATCTGATTTTTTAAAGGATGAAAGTTGACCTGCTACTGACTCAAAAGATGTTCCTGGTATTGCACTGTCAGAACTATTTCTTGGAGATGTGTCATCAGCTAGAAAATTTACATCACTACATTCCTCTACTCGACCAGCAGTCTCTTGTGTGTCCTCAAAGTTGCTTTGGTTTTCCATTGATAAAAAAGGGTCAAAAGACTGAGATGTCTGGGAAGAAATATCCTTAAGTGCCGGTTGACTCTGTTCCTCAAAAGAACTATGTAATTTGTTTTCTAGTTCTGGTTCATCAACATCTAAGACAGGTGTTAACACAGAGTTTCTTTGTACAAATGGAGATTGTTGAATATCTTTATGAAATTCACAATGTCGTCGAGATGAAATAGAATCACTTGCAGCTTGGTTATCTCCTTGCACTAATAGTCTTTGCTCTAGGTCCCCTGTAACAACAGTAACAACAGATCCTCTTCTCTTTCTCTGTGGCATTTCAAGTATTGTTGAATTTGATTGCGATATTTCCGTTGTCTGTGATACAGAATTTAGCACACAATCATTTGGGAGTTTACTATAAACATTTTTCTCAAGAATATATTCTTTGGAAGCACCTCTTGAGGGTGGTGTAACTTGAATCAAAAGACATTTATTTTGCAATTCTGAATACTCTTGGGTTTCAATACCATTATCACCATCTTGCATTTCCTCATCAAATCCACTTTCAGTGAATTCAATGTGATCTTCATTATGTTTTAGGTCCTCAAGGTCCTCTTCTTCATAATTGTGTTCATTATTGATCTCTAAATTATGCAAAGAACACAGAGAACATATATTTGGTGGAATTGTTTTTATTTTTGAACTTTTTTGAGAACAGCTGCTCACAAAGCAAGGCTCCTCAACTGTATTTACAAAGTGTGAAGCTGCCATTTCTGAATTAAATAAAATGGATTTACATGGCTCATGCTGGTCATGTACACAGTTCTTACAAGGGGAAGTTGTAAAGGATCTGCGGAGCTCAAGAGAAGGATGATTTTTCTGACAACTTTCAGTGCAAGATTTAAAGGTAGAAGACAGTTCTGGGGGTATATTGCTGGAAGCCAAAGGATGGTATGTAGTTTTCAAAAAAGCTTCTCTAGAATTGTGAGAATGTATGTGTGGATTATAATATATTTCTGGTAATGTTTTTCTTCTGACTACTTTAGAGTCAAAAAAACAGTTTGGGTTTGGATGGTAACTGCAACCAAATGGGTTTGAGTTTATTTCCTCGGGGCAGATTGCTGAAATATGATTGCAACTCATTTTATATGGCTTTACAATGAGGGGAGAGCTATGGGTACAATTGTTCAAACAGGACAAACAAAGTCTACTGTCTAGCACTGCCATGTGTTCATTGGAGCACTCCTCTTTCACTGGTCTCTTCTCAGTTTCTAAATCAAAATGGGAAGAGAATATTGATGATGTAGAACTGGATTCCCTTACCAAATCATCTTGAATTAAGGCCTCATTTCTGACATTAGTATTTGAGGATGCACATCTTCCATCAGCAAACTCTTCAGGCGGAGGAATATCTATGCAGCAATCAGGACACAAAATGTCTTCTCTTTGATAAGGACTAAAATTTGAACTGGAAGAGCTCCTGGATCCTCCTCGCAATAAATTATTGCTATGAGAACAAGATTCTCCTCTTTCTTCCCTTTCATTTCTTTCATTATCTTTTTCAATGTGAACCTTTAGATGACGGTCAATAGTTTTATACTTTACTTCAATACCTTCTCCTGTGATCTCTACTTTTATTAAAGGCATTTTATAAGTCTGCTTATTTGGGTTTTCCTTTCTTTTTCCATTGACATCATCTACAAAAGTATCTTTGTTGTGAGCATTATGTTGGCTTTGCTGATGCTGACTGTCATGGTAACTACGGCTCTTTTTAAGAGACTTCTTATTTGTTATTACAATTTTGGTTCTACTATCTGAAGAGGGAACATTGCGGATTTCCAAGTTCAGATTGTCAGATGTTACAAGGGCTGTCACTTCTCCACTATAATGAATTTCTGTTTTAAGATTATGACGCTCGTCATTTCTTTTACATGGTGAAATGGCAACGGCACCTTGTAAAGTGCCGTTTTCTGATTCATCTGGCGTTGAAGAGGTAGGAAATATGCTGTGCCCACATAATACAGTTTCTTCTTCATATTGCATATCTTGTACAGCTTCTTCATTGTTTTCTATTTCTGTTTGTATTTCAGTCTTAGACAAATAAGAATATTCACTTTCATTTTCTTGCTCAGAATCCAAATTAGAGGAGAAAGACATTCCAGGATTTTTTAATGCAACATCAGCTATCAATTTTTAAACTGCAAATAGTTTTCTAGAAAGTAAGTAGATAAACAAGGTTAGTCATTTTTGATGATTGAAAATTGAATGTGAAACCATTATACACCAAAGCAGTAGAGAGAGAGAGAGAAAATAGTAAGTGCACCACAATTGAATATCTATCTCCTAATGCACTTTTCAGAAGCTCCTTGTGTTTCTGTATATGCTTGTGTGAGAGTAAGTAATAAAGTGAGCGGTAAGTAGATTTGTAGCCTGCCATCTCTGATTCTCCCATCTTCTTCATTCTCTTCCCTTGATTTAATAAAATTGTCACTTATACACCGAACAATGGAACTTAAACCCCTCAGTTTTCTATGTAAAACAATTTCGCTTTGTACATAATTTAGACAATTGCTAAATTCTGGCATAAAAGAGGCATTGGTTTAAAAAAACTGCACAAAACCAGTATAGAATCCCTCTAGTCTTTATACAGCATTTTTTTACAACTGTTCAAAACAGAAACTCTTAGCCAGCTAAATTAGTCCCACTAAAATAAATGGGTTACACTAGTGTCTGAGATTGTTTAAATTCTGCCATAATTTTCAGAAGAAAAATTATTGACAGACCTTTATTAATACTATAATGAAAGTGCAAAAGCTTGTTTTATTACATCAGTTCACCAGAAACCCAAGCTACCACTGTTAATAAATTATCCACTGTTTGTGCTTTTTTTGTGTCCACTTTTTATTGGTTTGGAAATAACATCTATCTTAGAAAACACTTTACGAAGATACAATTAATATACGTACCTCCATTTTACTTGAAGTTTATATGGCTTTGCCCCTGAGATTAGGGCTTTACTAGATCTCTTGACAAGAGGACTTTTTTCTTGATACCAGGAAGTTTACCCCATTATGAACACTCTTTGCTCAAATATAGCCCATTTGATAGATCCCACCCAAAACAAAGATCGGAATCACTAAGTCCTTTTTTTCTTCCTCTAAGTGCCAATAAGTCACTTGTCCATTCACCTGCTTGTGCAAGTGGGAATGTTATGCGGTGGCTTATATCCATGGAGTTAGAGAAGTTTTTCTATGTATTTTGTTAATCTGTGATTCAAATTGAATAGAATCTACAGACTTTAATGCACAGCCCAAGGTCTCTTTATGTATATTCTCACTGGATTTTCAAAAAGTCTGTTCTCAACAACCTACTCACCAATTTATATGTATTTCTTCATTATTTATATTTTCCAGAGTCTCTTTTTTTTGTTCCTGGTTCTCTGTTCATTTTCCTTTGATCGTGCACCCCAAATGTAACCTAAAATGATGGAAAGGATGAACATTTTTGTAGATTCGACATTAAAAAAACTGCATCAAATAATAAAAATAATATATTTCAAATTTATGAGATTTGGGTAGCAGGCACCAAGTGCTAAATCATTATAATTTGCATTCACTAAAGGCCCCATACACGGGCCGATAAAAGCTGCTGACAGACTGAGTTGGCAGCTTATCGGGCGGTGTGTGGGCCATCCGAAGGGATTCCCTGATCAATATCTGGCCGAAAGTCGGGCAGATCTAGTTTGGGCAGGTTAAAAAATCCAGTCGGATCGCAGCCGCATCTGCAAGTGTATGCGGCACTGCGATCTGACTGCCCGTTGCGGATGCATTATGATCCGATCATTGGGCCCTAGGGCGACATCGCTAAACGAGCAGATCTCTGCGTCTATGGCCACCTTTAGCCTGTTAACACATCTAATACATCTATTTAAGTGTGGTACAATTACTCTGTGAGACCTGTTTACTGCAGTATCTTGGTGGATGTATTAAGGTGGCCATACACAGGCCAATTAAAGCTGCTGACCAAGTTGGCAGCTTATTGGCCCTAAGATTGATGTGACAATCAACCAATCATTGATCGACCATGGCATAGGTCTGCCCACTGAGCCAAACTGCAACTGCACTACCCCGCCCAAAAAACTCACTGCAGCCAGTGTACTCTCAGGCGAAATTTGCTTCACTCTACTGATGTTACTGAAATGTTCTGCACATGTGCATCTGCAAAACGTTGGACATCAGCAGAAATCACCAGAAATCAGGGGACTGTATAAGGATGGGACTGGTAAACATACACAAAATCTGTTAACTTCCAAAAAGATCTGGGGAGTTGACAGCTCTGTGTTAGCAGTTTATCACCTCATTGCTTTTTATTATCAACACTAAGCGAAATTTGTACTGGTCTTTTTTAAATCAGATTATAGAGATATTTCGAGTTAGATTAGATAAATGGTAGATATATCAAAATGTAATATAATCAGTAGACTTAAAGGGGTTGTTAACTTTTGATACCTTTTAGTATGATGTGGAGAACAATATTCTGATACAATTTGCAAATGGTTTTTATTCAGCAGCTCTCCAGTTTGCAATTCAGCAATCTGGTTGCTAGGTTCCAAATTACCCTAGCAACCATGCATTGCTATGAATAAGAGACTGGAATAGAAATAGAAGAGCCCTGAATAGAAATAGAAAATAAGTAATAAAAAGTACCAATAACAATACATTTGTAGTCTTACAGAGCAGTTTGTGACCCCTACTTGAAACTGGCAAGTGCCAGATGAAGAA
>CM044432.1:159945438-159955765 GCA_024363595.1 Xenopus borealis | reverse complement strand
AGCTCAATATCCTGTGTCAGTGGATTAATAAGGAAGGAGTTTAGCTGCATGTCAAACTTCACACTACCCCAGGGTAACACATAGTGAGTTATGCTACCAAAGTAGCATAACTTCCAACAGAAGCACATTCCCACATACAAACCATAAATCAAACATTTTTGTTTTATAAATAATTAAAAGCAGTGCATATGCAGAGACCAGTCATGGTTCTCCTGCAAAAACAGCAAGGTGTTGTTTGCTACTGCACATGCCCAGACATGGAAGTGAGGTAGGGCCTTGGTATGCACAGTAAGGAAGGAAGCCAGAGTAGTCCTTCCTGAAGAGTCTTACCCACTGTTGATCTCTGTATTTATGGTAAAAAAAGGGTGATGGTCTACATCCTTCTCCAAAGAGATTACCAGCACAATACAGACAGTGTGAGAACTTGCCAACACCGCAGAGCCCCGATGTGCTGCACACAAGCCGCAATCCCAAACAGATAGTATTTCCTACATAATTTTAAGAGCACATAGCACCAAAGGAAGTCAATGTCCATTTAATAAAAAGTTAGAAATATATAGGTCATCTTTACAATCCAAAAATAGCATGCCCAGACTTACTAAGGGCTGCCAGCTCTACACGTTTCGTAGCTTCACAACACTTCATCAGTAAGTGATCTGGGAGGAATTTGTTATAATCTGTCATCCTTTAGTTAATATTTTTATGTCTTGGTGTAGCAAGGATATGGGTCTGTATGAGTCTCTAAATTAATTTGGAATAAGATTAATTCTGCCTACACTAGCTTCAGGGCCTCCATCATGGGGGGACAGTTGTCCCAGGCACCGCAAGAATTTGTGAATAGGGGGGTCCCGGCCATGCTGCCATCTTCAGAAAAGCGCACAGGTGCTGCGGTGCGTGTATGATCAGTCTCCTTTTCACTTCTTTGTATCCTCATTGGTTATGGAGGAGAGAGGAAGATCCTCATTGGTTGATTATGTTTAAATCCCGGTAAAGCTGTGCAGGGATCAGAGTGAAATAGGATCTTCAACCATTGAGAATACAGAGAAGTGAAAAGGAGACTGATCATACACACACATTCAGAACACACTGTTTGCACTCATGTTTAGAAAGAGGCAGTAACTTAAGGTTTCCCACTGCAACAAACATCACAATGCACAGTGGAATTTCAGATGTCATTTTAATGGCCAGCACCCGGAAACAACAGAAATATTTGCTAATGGAATTTTGGCCAATTCACATCAAAGTTCTAGTATCGCAAGTGTTTTGATGCATCAGAAATAAAATTGCACCAAGTGAAACCCTCCTTTGAAGTCATAATAACTACATTTTGGGTAAAAAACTTAGCAAATTGTGTCTGAAATTGTACTTTACACACTACACCTGTGCTCATAAATGATCCTCATAGTCATAGGATATTGCCAACATCTTTTATAATTAATTGTGCGGTCACACTAAAACCAGACTACTTGAGGCTGTGACTCCTTTGTTATTGTAAATTTATGTGAATTTTAAAATTTCTCCATTATGTATTCCATGTATCTATGGCTTTGCTGTTTTTCTAAATGCTAGTGTGTTTATATAATGACTATATTTACTTAAAATCTGGGAAATAAGCAATCGTTGCAAAGAAATCAGAGCTTTTTGAGATGTAACTTTCTGAATACATATTCTCAAGTTATTTTCAAAGCATCAGAACAAATATTGGCCTTTTCAGAAAAACTCTTACAGCCCTGACATTACATGGAGTACTTCTAAAAGGCAATTTTAGGGTTGGAGTGACATGTAACTTTTGTACAGAACCCAATGACCTTTATATTTGTCCTATAGCCTAGAGCGGCAAATAACACTGAAAACTGAAATATGATTGACAACCTATTACTTATCATTTTGTAAATAATTCAATATGTGCTTTCTTCCAAGCTATGATTTAGTAACATTAAAGACCATAAAAAAACTGCAGAATTTTCCGAAGTTTTTATTTCCACTGCTCCCCTGTTTCTAGCTACTTTACAATAAGTACTTTGAATCTGATTTATATAAAAATGGGAAAGAGTGGTTATTAGATGTTGCTTTGTGTATTATTGAATGCAATTTTGCTCCTTAAAATTGTGTTCTTTCACATGTACAGTTGCATTTTTGAATGGAGGTTCAATGCATACAACTTCTGCTCAGAGTTAAATATTGCTTAAGAAATATTTTATGATTGCACTTCAGGTAAATTTGAACATTAACATTACTTTAAGTCAGGGGCTAAATTGCTACCCTTTTCTGCACATAGT
Organism: Xenopus borealis; assembly: GCA_024363595.1. NCBI lineage: Eukaryota > Metazoa > Chordata > Amphibia > Anura > Pipidae > Xenopus > Xenopus borealis. The sequence continues at coordinate 159,953,486 of CM044432.1, read as the reverse complement.
GCAGCAAAACAAAGGGAAAGACAGACAATGTAGGAGAAATGTTATAATATAGCTTGATTTTTAGATTACTGGGTTTGCTATCCTATAAACAGTCTTTTAATCTTTGCTATAATGATGTCCAGTTTATTTGCTTCCGTAAGTCATTTAGCTTATGATATATACAGTATATATGCACATATATCTTCCCTGTTGTGTAGTTAGTGTTTCTTTATTGTTAACTCCTGTAATGAACAAGAGCCACCAACAACCTTTGAAATATATCTATATAGATTGTGCTTAGTAAAGAGTGGAGTAGACATTGCACCATATGTATGGACACCTTATGATTTTTGCAATAAAGTAATATATTTCATTTATTTGTACACTAGACATTCTCAAGTTGTAGGTCTGGGGCACGTGCAGCTGGACCCCACATTTCTGTTGGTGAGTTTTGCTTGTTATTATGCACATTAAATGCATCGTTTTTACTTTCTTAATACATTTTATCCAATGTCCTTGATTTCCATGATTCACTAAGACCTTTCTTTAAAATAATGTAATTTAAAATATGAGATTATAAGACACTTTGCATGGTTGTAACCAGGGGTAGGAAGAAGATGCACATACCTAGGGCACAATCCTGGAAGGGACCAGGTAAGTACCTCTTCTGTCAGCTACCCCTAGTCCAGACCATGCCCATGTCCCCTCACTTTGACAAATACAAGAGGTCCTCTGCATTTAATCCATTATCAATATATTAAGGACATTGAAACATTTTGTGCCTTAAGATGCCTCACCCTTTAAACAAAATAATAAAACTATATATTGAAGCTGGCCAACTACATCAACACCATCTCCAGTATGGCTAGTTCTACACTCAACTTGCATCTAATTAATTAAGAATTCAATTGCTTCATTATATAATTAACAAAGGGACTAAGTTTTATCCCCAACTATCTTGCTGCTTTTAAAGTAAAACTCCCAAACTTGGTTCCCTTTTATTGGCCACCAGTGGGATCAACTGACTATGGCTGGAAAGAGTGGGAGCTACAATATGGCGCTGGCCACTGCTCCTGTGTAAACTATAACAAACAAGGGAAAGTTGTGTTCACCACTAATTTTTAAAAACATTAAACAGAGTGCAATAAGATTGTGACCACAAAATTCACATAGACAAATACAAGAGGTCCTCTGCACTCAACCCATTATCAATATATTAAGGACATTTTGTGCCTTAAGCTACTAAAAATGCCTTACCCTTTAAACAAAACAGGGCTTGTTTGTCCAAATATTGAATATATTTAAGCAATATATTTATGCAATATATTTAACTATGTCTCCTCACTAGCTGTCAATATCCCTCACTGGCATTACAAATCGTGCACATGCCTGTTCACGCACGCATACCAGAATGAGCTCATGTTTAATAGAAGGATCACTCTAAGTAAGTGTACCTCAATTAATTTCATCAGTCACCTACTGTATGGAGGAGCAGAATCAGCATGTGGGCCGTGAGGCTTCTTTCTAGCTCACTAAACTGACATTTATGGGAGCGGCAGTTAATGAGATGTAGTACAGTACATAAATGCAACATACATACGTACCTTTTCAGCTAAGCATAAAGTTTTACCCTGAGCGGCTTAAATAACTAAAATTATGAAATACTGTATATGTCTTTAGCTTAGCATTAATTAACACATAAATAAATGATTTATTGTTATTAGACACTAATCCATAACATTAACAGATTTTTGCTTTAATACCGACACAAAATATATTATCAGGTTTCTTACTTTGAAATTATTATAGCATTATAGTATTGGATACTGCCTGAAATTTTATATGCTGTATAACTGTTATTATGTGATATGCATCAACCTGATCAACTTTCCCTCTTTGCCAAAGGCACGTTCTCTCTTTAAGACAGAAGTTTTTATGGGGCCGATTTATCATTGGTCAAATTTCGAATTAAAAAAATTTCAAAATTCGACCATATGAATAAAAGGGAAGTAAATTAAAAAAATTTGATCGATCAAATCATTCACCTTGCCGGCCTGCATGGGGCGCCGCAGTCCTTCACGCCCACGAAACAGCATCTGCAAATAAGAACTGCCAGCGATCCCCACATTTCTGCACTGGCTTCCAATGGTCTCTTATAATAGCTCGTAAAGAAACCACTACGGCGCCCCATGCAAGCCGGCAAGGTGAACAGGCTCATGTAGTGGGGGGCTCGCAGATCTCCCCCGCTCTCTTGCACAGCGACCGGCACAGGGGATGGCTTGCTCGAACACAGTGCATATCAACGCATACACAGAGCACAGGATGAAGAGCAGCTCCCGGGATCACTGCAGCTTCACCAGCATATAGAACTGGTGCACCTCCAGCCCGCATCCTCCTTGTTGTTGTTTCTGAGCAGGCTGGGCATCATGATCCAGTTGTGTACAGAGGGATGGAGCAGCTTATTGCCTTCCACATGCTGTCAGAAGAAATCGAGTGCTGCACGATGGATCCTCGTCGCCCTGTTGCCTTTGCTGTAGAGGACAGGAAATGGAGTTTCTGTAAGTAATTTTATAATAATTTGCCATTTTAAAGTTTAATTTGTCATGGTGTTTTTATTTCGTTCTACACTAACAAATTTTTTTACTTTTTTTAATGTTACTGTTCCTTTAAGGGAAAATGTCTCCACCCCAATTTCACAGTGCATACAGATGGGCATTACTCAAACATATAAAAATATACAATATGCAAATGTAGTATGGTAGTGATAGCAGAGGGGCAGACATAACTTTTTCCTAGGTTGTGGCAGACTGGAAAGTAAATAAAAGAAAAACCTACATACTGTAGATCAACCTACATCAAAACTCGTATTTTAGGAAAGTTTAAATGGACATTTTGCTTTTTAGATCTCCGTCGTAGTCATTAAAAGATTGCTTTCATACAGCTTAAAACATGTTCAGTGTTTATTTGTGTGTTGCATTAAAAGATACAAGAAAAGATCACAATGTTTTGAGTACAAGTGAGGTACAAGTGTATAAGCAGAGATAAAACATCCAACAGTGGTAAACCAGTGTATCTGTTCCAGTATTGTTTCTGTTCCAGCATGATTTATTAATATTTCCTTTACATAAAGTCCCTAGTTATTTTGGTTTTTCTCATCATTAATGGTAACCCTCGATTCAATGGCAGATACCAGTTTCCTACTTATGATGTTGTTATTCATAGTGAATGTTGTAATGCTTCATAATATAAAAGTTGTGTTGAGTTTGTTGATTCTAAAATTATAATTTCCTTTAAAATGTCTTTTTTTATATATCAAATAAAACAATTTTATTACTCTGAGCACAATTACTTTGTCTGTCACCCATACAAACATCTGCTCATTACTTATGACTTCATAAATTTAGTGGACAGATTGGTAGCAAACAAAATGTTCTGAATACAAATAGCTGAGACACTGCACATCCAAGTTATTCAAGTAGAAAACACAGTTCCATGCATTTTTGCAATAATAATAAACCGCTCTTGAAAGAGTAAATTTTTTTTAAAAGAAATATGATGAGAATAAATGGATGATGCACTTACAAAACAACTCGCTGTCTAGTGGTTGCATTCTTTACTTTTGTACTTACACATATATTAAGCCAAATGTGAGCAAACATGGATGAAATCCAGCAAAATCACAATGTAACATTCACCCATTCATTTCAGGATAATGCGATGGAAGCAGAAGGATATCCTTGTGGCAAAACACATTTTTATTCATGGTTTCCTTAATGTCCAACAGCAGCACACACTGAGATTTCCTCCCTCCCCCTAATTAGGACAGTAGGACCAATAGCCAAGCTTTAGAAGCCATAAGAACCCTCTTCTTCCCCCTTCCCTCATGTTTTTTTCTGTCCTACCTGGGACAGTGGGATATCTTTTTTTCTTTTGTACAAAGGCTTGGGAGTGAGCTCAGGAATGTCCAAGGAGCCAGCTTCGGGTGGTGGTCCTTGGGAGGGTAGAGGACAGAGCTCCTACCCATCTGGATTCAGCTAACCACTTGTGGGAAAAGATTTGATGGGCGCGCATTCAAGATATTGTGGTTTTCAGAAGGCGCATATCGATGACGTCATCACGCAGTGCAGTTGCTGCAGATTTAAAAGGATTGCGTGTAATCCAAGAAGTGCCCATAAACACCGTTCAGTACAAGCAGTTATGCTGAAAACAAGGGCTGTGTTACCTGGAGAAGCAATTAAGGTATTGCTGGTCTTCCTATTAGCCCAATATGTGTCCCAAAAAGATACAGAGTGCAAATATTTTTTTTCATTACTGTCTCTACAGATGTCCAGTTTGGAAGCTAGAAAGGGGTGAAATCGGTCTAAGACCAGACATTTGGTGTGCAGAGAATGTGATGTTCCGCTTCCAGATAACTATGAAAGCAGTCCCTGTGAGGCCTGCCTGGCAAAATCTAATGAAACTCCTCAATTTGCTGAAACTGAAATGAGCTGGTTTAAAGACTTTGGGGGAAATGTAATTAAATTTGCAAAGAGCAAAAGAATGCGCATCAATAAGATTAAAAATCCACATCTCGCAATGTAATATTGTTCCTTAACCTGTTATTGCATTGCGAATTTTAATTGTGCATTGCAACTTTTTATTACGCATTGCAAATTTTAATTGCGCACTCTTAAGAAGTGCTTGAAGGTGTCATAATCTTTAGGAGCAAACATAACGACTTTTTCAGTAAGAAGTTTTATTACATTGACTGCGCATTGGCGCAAGCTGTAAAATTCGCAAACTCTCTTCCACTGTTGGAAGTGGTCGGTAAAACAGTTTCCGGTTTTGCAAAAGCTATATTAAATTTGCGCAAAGCAAAAATTGTTCGCACAGAGGCATAACTTTTCGCATTGCAAATACTTTTTGCCTTACCGACTTATATTACATTCCCCTGTTTATTCAACAGTCTTTTTCAAAATCAGGAGTTTTATCTCAGAATCTGATTAATCTTGCTGACAAGTCACCTGTATCTGTGGATGAACAGGAGTACACTGTCATTGATGAGGTACATTCTTCACCAGAGGATGAAGTGGACATGGCAGTGTTCCAGTCTGAATCAATATCAAAATTGATTAAAGCAGTTAAAGGTGCAATGGAAAATCAGGAGGGGAAGAGTGCTGAACCAGAACAGGAAAAAGGATGGTCAAGGAAGATACCTAGAGCTTTTCCCTTACACCCATTGATCAAAGATCTAATTGAGTTTGAATGGAAAAATCCAGACAGGCCACCAGCAAATAACAAACGGTTTAAGACTCTCTTTCCTATATCAGAAGAGTCCAAAAAATGGGAGGATCCTCCAAAAGTTGATATGGCTGTGGGCAGACTTTCAAAGAGAACACCATTGCAGTGGAAGATGGTTCAGGCCTAAAAGATGTGATGGACAGGAAAGCGGAGCCATCTTTAAGAAGAATTTATATAGCTTCTGCTGTTCAGTGTAAACCATTGATTGCAGCCTCTGGTGTCAAGGGCTTTGAGAAACTGGTTCATTCAATTGGAAGAAGTGAAATCAGCCTCTCAGTTCCTCTGTGATTCTTTCATTGAATTGCTAAAGCTTGCTTCAAAAAATTCAACCCTCTCTTCTACAGCTAGAAGGGCAATTTGGCTAAAACCTTGGAGAGCAGATTCAATTTAAAAAAATAAAACTTTGGATTTTGAGCCAGGTCAATTGTTTGGATCAAAGCTAGATTCATTAATGGAAAAATTATCCGATGATAAAAGTAAATCACTTCCACAAGACAGACAAAGAAACTGGAGAGGGTCCTCTTTTCGTAGACAAAGAACATCTCCGCCAAGAAAAAGAAAGAACACAGCCCTTTAGAGGTCAATGTTCTACAAGAGTCTTTAGAGGAAGAGGTAAACCTTAGTTTGGTGGCAGACAATTTCTGACGCCAGAAGTTTGGAGGTGGTGGGAAGGCTTTCTCTATTCTTTCCTCAGTGGGAAAAAATTGGTAGAGATCCCTGGGTCCTGCAACTGATTTTTTTCAGGAACCACCTCCTAGATTTCTAATAACCCCCCCTTCTCTTCAAAGGCAACTGTTTTGGAAGAATTCATCAGGAGTTATCTTCAGATGAAGGTCACAGAAGAAGTTCCAGACTGCAAAGGGGTAAAGGAACTTCCTCTTTTTTTTTGCATGATAATAGATCTGAGAATGGTGAATCGAGAAGATTATCTGGAGACCATAGACTTAAAGGATGCCTATTTACATCTACCCATCTTTCTTCATCACAGAAAATTTGTAAGGATAGCAGTTGTTATTCAAAAGAAGATATATCACCAAGGTGGTGTTAGCCGTGGTAGCAGTGCTAAGAAGAGAAGGAATGCACATAGTCCCTTATCTGGTCAATTGGTTAGTGAAAGCAATCTCAGCCTCTCTTCTAGAAAAACAGATTCAGAGAACCCTGGAGATTCTGGAGAAACTTGGTTGGATAGTCAACAAAGAAAAATCTTCCCTCTTCTCGTCCAGACAGAACCAATTTCGGGGGAACAGACTGGACACAGTCAAGATGAAGATTTTTCTAACTCAGTACATGGTTTTGTCTCTTCAAAATCAGATTATAGCTCTAGAAAATTCTGGGCTGGTATCTCTTCATCAGAGGATGAAAATTTTGGACCTCATGTCATCCGCAATAGAATTGGTACAATGGGACAGACTGTATATGAGGCCTCTACAGCAGGAATTGCTCTCTGGGACAGAGACAAAGTCTCTGAACAAAAAGTTCTTTGTATCTGCAGAAACAAAGCATTCGCTACACTGGTGGCTATAGGAAGGAATACTTTCACAGGGGGAAAACATAGAGGAGCCAGAGTGTCTGTCTGTGTCTAAACAGACAAGGAGGCACAAGATCCGGGATACTCCAAAAGGAGACCATGAATATTCTTTAGTGGGCAGAAGAACATCTTCTATCTCTGATGGCAGTGCATATTCAGGGTCAGGACAACAAGCTAGCAGACCACTTGATCAGGGTTGTGTTGGATCAAAGAGAATGGTCTCTGAGAGGATTTTTCAGAGAATTGTCAGAAAATGGGAAAAACCAGTAGTAGACCTGATGGCAATGAGAGAATTCCAAGCTGCCCAGGTTCTGCTCCCTCTACAGGAAAAATCAGCCTTGGATCCTGGATTTGTTGTCCATCAAGTGGGAATTCTGCCTTGTGTACGTTTTTCCTCCTATTCCTCTCATAGGGAGAGTTCTAAGGAAGCTACGCATAGACCAGACTTCAGTGATTGTGGTCATGTCAATCTGGCCGAGTAGGAACTGGTTTTCACTCCTAATGAGTCGGGGGGAGTATTGGATGCTTCCTTGCAACAGGTCTCTATTGTTCCAGAAAGGGGTGGTTCACACAGACCCTCAACATCTGAAAATGACAACCTGGAGCTTGATATGCTCCTATTAAGTAATCGGGGTCTTTCAGAGAAAGTAATCAGTACTTTAATGAGTGCAAGAAAAGAATCCACCTCCAAAGTTTATTCCAGAATTATAAACGTTTTCAGGAATTGGTGTAGCATGGAACAGAATTGTATTCTGTCTCTGTAAACAACGTTTTGGATTTTATTCATCGCAGCTTAGATAAGAATCTAAGACCTAATACACTAAAAGTACATATATCGGCAATTTCAGCTTTTCAGGGGATAAAGTTTGCTAAAGAACCTCTTATTAAATTATTTATAAGAGCAACCTTCAAATTAAGACCAATTGTACTGGAGCCCTGTCCACAGTGGGATCTGAATATTGTATTGGGGAAATTCTGTAAACCTATGGAGAGTATGGATATTAAACACCTTTTCTTTAACCCTTTCGCTGCCAGCCATTTTGTCCTAAATGCGAACATCTACTGCCAAGCAGCTTTTAGAAATGTTGCACTTTTTTGCTTTAAGGGCCTTTCCTGGAGGTCTTTTAGTTTACCCAAGAAAACAATATATAGTTTTTTTTTGGGACAACCTGTGCTTTCAAAATATGCTAGAATGTTGGGGTAATTCCACTCTTGTAAAAAGATATGGGCTTCTAAGTGTATAAAAAGAACAAAACAAAAA
>CM044432.1:159910412-159922449 GCA_024363595.1 Xenopus borealis | reverse complement strand
AGGTTTCTATTACCTTTTACCATTATTATGTCAGTAATGGCCAAGTTCAGCAGTACTACTTGTCCTACTCATAGCAATACACAATAAAATATTTTGTTCACATTATTTTGACTGTTACACTTTTATTTATGAGAAAATAAAATAAGATTATACATATTTATACATCCAACCTATTACCAAAAGTTTTCTATATTTTAATGGGTCTCTCAGATTGGCCACCATGCAGGATAGATAATGATAGAGAATATGAAAACATGTTATGTATTGTACAGCATGTGGACAACAGAATCTAAGATTAACACAAATTTTGGATATAATTTCAAAGCAATATAAATTGCAGATGTAGAATGTTTCACACAGCCTTTATTGTTCAGTGGTGGCTCATGAATGGAATTTATATAAGTATACAGATTTGAAAAAGATGCCATGAAATTTATTACACCATCTGTGCCTAGTAATAAATAAACATTTTCAGGCATGCACTGGCTTTGTGCCCACTGTGTACGCAGAATTCTACTCATTAATCAATATGCCTTGGTAAAGCAATACATTATTTCTGATGCCTGCTTCTCTCTCTGTTCATATCTGGTATGTGTCTAAGTCCTACATTCTGCATGTCATCGATACATGGGTTGAAAAACTCGCCTCAGACGGCAGCACCAACCAGGTTACCAGGTATTAGCAAAAAGCCATTTCTGGTATCTGTAAGATTTCCTTTTTGTAAACCAGCAATTCTTCTTTTCTAGTGGAGGCACCAATGCACCCCCCAGTGCAGGAAAAGATAAGCAGTGGGGGTTGGGGCTGATGCCATTGCAGGAGATACATCAGACAGCTCCTGCTTTAGCATTGCCCCTGCATAGATGTGCACTGTAGAAATGGAAAAAAGGGTTTCTCCAGAGAGGGTCAAGGTTCAAAGTGCAAAATACTAGCACAAATATACATTCCTTCCCTTCCAAGACTACAGTGACCTTAATGTCTGCAGTTATTTTATAAAAGGTATGTTACAATTGACTCCCTAAATCCAGAACAGGTTCTAGGCTCCCTGGTCTCAACTCTGCTTCCGTCTTTAGCAGCTGCCTCTCACTTTGGGAGGATCCCTCTGCTAATCGGATGCTGACAGGCCTTAATAAGAGAGGAGCCAAGCAAGAGTTCTGGACTGACAAAGGGGCACAACCGTTATCAAGGTTTTGGATGGAAGGTACAGTTCAAGGAATGGATGGAGAGTGTAGTCAGGCAGGCCAGGGTTGGTGCGGGCAGAGTTCAAGCAAGGTCAGACAGGCAAGGTTCAATACTGGTAGAATCGTCAAGCAGGCAGGTATTTTAGGATTAGCAGAGTTCAGAGTAGTCAGGGAGACAAGGGTCAGTATTGGCAGAATACAGCAGAGTCAAACAGGCAGGGGTCAAAACCAGAATATAAAAATAGAATAAGCACACCCAAGAACTAACTAAGTAGAACTAACAATGGGCAACTAGTTTGAGCCCAAAGTCCCTTTAAATATTTTAATTTTGCACCACTCGGCGGACCTGGCACATAAAACGCAGAAGTGTGTGCCTTGCACACCCTAGAGAATCACTAGCTTTTGGAAGACAAGGCAGCATGCAGCCGGCAAAATGTGTTTGTTGTGTTATGCAAAGCAGCACGCTATTGAAGGAGCTCATCCATAGTTCAGTTTTACCCTCCTGGTCTGTATCAACAACACCATCTTCCAAACAAGGGTAATGGTGTTTTGGCACAGAGATACCCTTGCCTTGGATGCCAAAGATCCTTAGCTCTGCTCTGCCAAGCATACTATATTACTATAGTTTAAAACAAATGCACACATTGCTACGTATTATCTGAATAGCAAGGTTTCTTTTCTCTACAATTTATAGTTGCAGATAAATACTATATATTAATGATGGGTGCCAATGCCAATGTACATTTTAATAGCCATTAATGGTATAAGTCAAGAAAGACAATGAAAATTTAAGAATGTATGGAAAATAACTACGCTTTTTAGAATCCAGCATAGGGGCAAAGTAGAAAAACCATGACAACCTCTTTGATTTAATGACATTGGGATGGGTAAAAGCTTTTAGAAGATTTAAAACTATATTTTATACTCTAATGATTGGTCCTTTAACTGCAAACTTTTTGTCAAGTCACAATACAAAGCAAACTGGACTCATACTGGGTGATTCAGAATCTAGACAGTTCTTCATGGTTTCCAGGTTGTATATGCAGTATAAGTCAAGAAGGGGCGCTGCATCGGTTGCTTGAGGAAAATACAACCACTAAATGGATTAGTCTATGAACAATAAAAGGCTGTTAAAAAAGAGCCAAATAGAATGTGACAATACATTTATAAGAAAAGAGCCAACAATCATAGTAATAACATATGGATTTTTATTTTTTTTACTGCTTGTGGTAGCTTATCATAATGGACCCTTTGTTATGGAGCTTCATGGTAGCATGTAAGAACTAAGAGATCTAACTAACAGTGTTACTAACATTTAGGGGCAGATTTACAAAATTTACATGAAGGATTCGAAGTTCGATCGGATTTTCAAAAACATTTTAATAAAAATTTTCGAATGTTTTTGAAGACCACTGCGACCAGTGAATTTTGTAAATTCAATTGAATTGAATGATTTGAATAAAATTTAATTTGAATATTCGACCATTCGACTTTTGAAGTACATCCCCTTTAAATTTTTATTCGACCACCTAGTTCGCCAGATCAAAGGTACTGAAACATTTTTCATAAATTTTGATCGAATAAAAAAAATACGATCGGATTTATCGATCGTTCGAATATTTTCTATTCAATCGTTCGACCAAATGAATTGCGGTAAAATCCATCGAATTCGATAATCGAATTCGAAGGAGTTTACTTCCCTACCTATTCACATGGTCGAATTTAGAATTTTTTTCAATATGAAATTCGACCAGTAGTAAATCTACCCCTTATTGTTCACAATTATACTTCATAATTCTCAAGGTTAAAATTAGTTACAGAGAACCACAATGTGTGCTATCTAGAAGAGCTAACAATACTTCTTCATAACTTCAGCCTCCATAGCTTGTATTCAATCTGACAATATGACAATACATTTGATAACAAAAGAGAGAAACAATCACAGTAAAAACATGTGCATTTTTATTTTTTACTGTTCATGGTAGCTTATGATAATGGCCCCTTTGTTATGGAGCTTCATGATAGCATTTTAGAACTAAGAGATATAACTAAGAGTGTCATCAGATCAGAAACGCTTTTTCAGTGTTTGTATGCCAGTCATGGAACTTTTATTGTTGTTTTTGAAAAAAAAAATCCAGTTTTATTTTATTGTTCACAATTACTCTTCATAATTCTCAAGGTTAAAATTAGTTACAGAGAACCACAATGTGTGCTCTCTAGAAGATCTAACAATACTTCTTCATAACTTCAGCCTCCATAGCCTGTACTCAATCTGTTTCAACAGTATAAACTGCTTTTCTCTCCTTTGAGAGCAATTAAGTGTTTCTGAGATTTAATGGCGACAAATATTGGATATTGCTGTACAGGTGCAGTCCATCCTGTATATTACATATCAATAATATCAGGCAGTTGATTTATATTTTTCTCCCCAAGCAATGTATCTCAGTATTTGGTGTACTGTCCAAAAATAGCTTGTATGATGACTTGAAAGAAGGAAGAACTTTCTCTACAATATTATTTTATAAAATATTAAAGAAAGAAACACAATCAAAATAAACATTTGGAAGATATATATTCAAAACCCTTGTTCACTAGTTTTACATCATTTTAGAACAACTGGATTTTCACCATGGTATTAGGGATATGGTCTATGTTTTGTTTACAATATTTTTCAATATTTTTCACTCATAACACTTTGCTACACAGGGTTAGTCATTTTTAAAATCAAATTTTCCACCAAAAAATTTATATATCCTTGTAAATGAGGACCCTATGTTGCTTACCCTTGGCCAACATGGAAATCCCGGTCAAACAAAACAGTGGAGTCTTATATTCCCCCTGTAAACCACATTATATCATTATTTTGAAACACCACAGTAGTGCTACAGAATACTCTTCCTATAACTCCAACTAAAGCACTTGCATTAAAATTATATGTTCATGATACAAAATTTAATTTCACCTCCAGCAGAGTATATTCTTATTCACCCTATAAAATCAGCTTTAATCTTGGATTCTCTTTACTATTTTCCCACCAACCCAGTTTCTAGTGTGTGGAAAAACAGAATAATTGAAGATTATGAGTTGTAACATGTATCAACTCAAACTACCTTTTCCTACAGAGAGAATGTCAAGCATTTTCCATCCTACTCAAGCCTATTATCATGTATAGCACAAATTAAACCTTAAATGCCTAGTTGTTCACGCAAGCAAAGTCAGTATTAGTATTTCTGTTAATCAACTTAATAGATGCATGAGAGAGTCCTTTGAAATGATTCATACAATACAAAGAAAATTAAATGCTTTTCTGAATATTTTTGACAATGGCCAAAATATATATATGCCAATATATATATTCCTGGAAGCCCAGATAGAAGGTCTTATTTGACTATTTTGGGATGACTGCATATTTGTTATCCTAGATTTTCTTAGAGCTATGATACAGTGATGTTTCAATGCCTGTTAAGCACTAAGGAGGTTTTTGTTCCTTAGATTTAAGGTATCAACCAAAGATTTTTGAAAATAAAATCTCTGGATAAAATATCCCACATTTATATAAAAACACATTTAATGCAATTGATCTAAACAGGAATTTTATCAAGAAGGTGCTACCTAAATTCAAAACAGTCTACAGCCTAGTTCATCCATATACCTTTGTACTTGTAATGAAATATCACCATTAAATATTCTCTTCTTTTACCCCACCTTTTACTTTTGTTTTCATTACCTCCTCTCCTATAAAGAACTTCCCCATAGCAATGCCATAGCTCTGAAACTCCCTTTCTTACTTAATACTCTGATTTTCTTTCGTTTCCTTCACATATCCTCTCATAACTCACATTTTCAGATGAGTCTATTCTATTCCCTACTAATATTTCATAAATATCCTTATGTCTACTGCAGCCAACACAGTTTCACATTATGCTTACTTTGATAATTGTGCATAATTGATTAAAAACTATACTTTCTGCTGACCCATCTTTGAGGGGATGATTTCAGGTGTGTTTTGACCTTGCCCCCTCATGTTATCCACACCCCAGTCATGCCATCTGACAGCCAGAGCACACTCTTGCTCCAGCAAAGACTATTTGAACTTCCTGTGTTGGTTATTTTCATAATAGAAGCACTGTCCATTGGAATAAACCTAAAGATTCTATTCATTGGGGGTGCCTAACATTTTGGCACCCCTCAGTGAACGTTTTATGTGTCTTTTAATCTACGCTACTACATCAGTTCCAAAGGTGCACTCCATTTACTAAGTCAGGACTTGGGTGCCAGCTAGGGAAACCCAATATCTGTACCAATATTCCACTCAACATTTGATCCCTCACGGGGATCTTTGTCAGGAGATTACAGGCAAAAACTGTAATCTCCTGATGAAGATCCCCATGAGGGATTGAAATGCTGAGTGAAATAAACCTATTCTGATTGCAATCAAAATGTTCCTGTGAGTGGAATAAACATATTCTGTTTGCAAGCAAAATGAGTGTCGCTTCAAGTACAAATGTAAATATATATATATATATATATATATATATAAACATCAAATAAAAACTGCACTCACAGGTCTTTTATAAACAAAATAAATTGTAACTTTATTTCAATGTTTTGGCTCCTAGGCATTGCCTTGAAGGGTTTAGAGTGCATCAGTTTATCAGCTTGGAATAGACTATATATACAGTCTTACAAGGGTGGATTTCACCTGAAATGTGTGCTTATTTGAACCCTGTACATCCGATAGTGTCTGTGATATACACCTTGCTGAAGGTACATAAAAGTTGGATAAAACCACCAGGGAGGTGGGGCTCCCTTAATGAAAAAATAGCTCAGTATGTTGATTATTTGATACAACCATGTGTACAGGAAATAAGTAGCTATTTTAAGGACACAGCTGATTTTCTGAAAGTGGTAACGAGTATAACTGCCTCTGGAAAAGGTGATACTTGTCACTATGGATGTACAAAGCTTATATACTTGTATACCCCTCAAAGAGGGTATAGCAGCGGAGAAGAAATTACTAATTGGAAATCCAGACTATGTGGGACCTCCCATTGATTTTATACTGTCTATTGGAGTTTATATTGTACAAAAATTACTTTAAATTTGAAAGGCAGTTTTACATCCAATGCCAGGGGACAGCAATGGGATCAAGAGTAGCTCCTGCCTACGCAAATTCGTTTATGTGGGATTATGAAACATGTAACATATTTGGTTACCCACTATTCAAAGGATACGGCGCCTTCTGTAGGCGATTTATTAATGATATTTTCTTTGTATGGTTGGGCTCTGAAAATGAATTGAATATTTTTGTGAATGAGTTAAATAGCCTCCAATCTCCAATAAAACTGACACTTAACTTTAGTGACCAAAAGATACATTTCTTGAATGTGACAGTGTACAAGGATATTGAGAGATTACAGACAAGTATTTATTCAAAACCTACGGACAGAAACACAATATTGCATTACAAAAGCCATCACCCAAACCCTTTACTTAATTTTTTGCCCAATTCCCAGATATTACGTATTATTCGGACAGATAGTTACCCCGACAGGAGAAAGCAGGATTTAAAGTTAATGGATAATAAGATTTTGGAAAGGGGCTACCCACACGAATTGATTAGGGACACCATTAGATGTGCAGAACAAGTAGATTGTGAAATTATAATGAGGAGCAAAGGCATAGGTACAATGGGGCTGGTGAAAGTAAAAGTAAAAATAAGAACAATTTAGATATGTATTATATAAGCAGATATGGACCCAATAGTAGTGATGTAAGACAAAGTATCCTGAAGAACTGGGATATTATAATGACAGATGAACAATTGAAGGGCAAGGTCCCAAAGCGTTCCAAATTTGGTTACTCAAGAGCACAAGAGCAAGGAATCTTAAAGAAGTATCTGACCCGATAGATAAATATATGAGAAACGGGCAAGAGAACTTCTTGAGTCCTAGGCCCGGAGTTTTCAAATGCAAAGGTTGTGTGATGTGTAGCAGTTTAATATTGGGAACACACTTCATGCATCCACACACTGGAAAAAAGTACAAGGTGAAACATAGCATGACATGCGAGACAACGATGGTGGTTTATATCCTCAAGTGCCCATGCGGATTAGTGTGTTGTGGGAAGACAGTGAGGCAACTAAAAGAGAGAATAGGGATGCATAGATCTAGCATTAGAGCTGCCTTAAATCCGGATAGAAATAGTGTAACTAAGGAAGGCAAAAAGAAGCAGGACATAGCACAACAACTGGTAGCGAAACATTGGGCCGAGTATAAGCATGATGCATCAGCGTTTAGGTGCATGCCCATTGATAAAGTGAGACCCCGGCCAAGAGGTGGTGATATAGAGAACAAATTGTTACGGAGGGAGGACTTTTTGGATCCACGAATTGGATTGCGTGGCTCCTAAAGGTCTAAATGGGCAGACTGCATATAATTGCTTCTTAATTTGAAACAATTTAAAACAGAGAGTGGCTATTTTTCAGTGGAAACTTCCTGTTGAGATATCAAATTAAATGATTTACATATGTTGCGCAAAAAATGTAAAAGGAGATAAGCTATGAGAGGTAGAAACATATGTTACAAGTGTTTTTGATATAACTTAGCATTTCTGTTATGCTTTCTATTTTCACAGGAAGAAACATGCATCGTTTTTATGAATATGAACACCAACTGGTTGCACTTGACAAAAAGAATACAATTTGCACATAATTTATATTTATAAAAAATGTCTTGATACATAAAAAACAATTTTATAGAATGTTTTTTAAATGTTATAACACTGAGAGAAAACATAAAAAGAGATGACACAACATTAGATAAATTGGATAAATATTGTGAGGTAACGTTGCCACCATTTCTGTATTGTGAGCACTATATAAAGTTTTATTGCACAGTGTAATTGATCCTTGAAAAAGGTCCCGAGGGACCTAAACGTTGGAGCACTGTGATGTGTGGAAAATAAAATTACTTGATTCATTAAGGGAAGTGCTGGCCTGGGAATGTTTTATCTCCAAATTGCAAGTATATGATTAATATACATATTGTATCTTTAAAGTGACCTATCACCAGACACAAAAATCTGTATAATAAAAGTCCTTTTCAAATTAAACATGAAATCCATTTTCTATTTTTTATTAAAGCATTCATAACTGTTGTAAGCTCATTTAAAAATCAGCTTCTAATCAAATATTGTCTGCCCCTCCTCTATGCCCGTGGCATAGAGGCGTGGCAAACAATTACTTTCACTTTCCATTCAGCACTTCCTATATGTCACTGCTCTCCACACTTTCCCCCATTCTCTACACTGTTTAATTGTATAGCCAGGGCAAGGGGTTGGACATTGGTTCCCCCATTCTGGTACACAAACAAGAGTTTGAGATGATGCAAGGCTTGCCTTAATAACAAAATGGCTCCTGCCTGCTTGTTATAATTTTGAATTCCCAGACTGAAGGAAACAAGAATCAAAAATTTATACAGTGTAAATAAAGTTCATTTTGCTTGACTAATGTGATAAAATAGGATTTCAAATATTTCTTTTGGGTGACGGGTCCCCTTTAATAATGTAGTACATATTCCCATTTACAGTTTCACTATCCTGCTGCTGTCTCTGTGACCTTGTATTACACTCATACATCCCACAAAGCTGCTGTTTAAGACCTTAAATACTAGTAACTAAACCAATGCAGTCAGAAATCTGTGTGCTACTTGCAGTGAAGCCTTTATACTTTTATATTAAATGTTCACATGACATATACAGAATTTCCAATTTTCCAATACAAGTGTTGTGCTAGAGTGCAGCTGTTCATTATATTCATATCATCAAACATCAATGCATTTTTCTGTTACCTTCTTACACATAAATATACATATATACATATATTTCAGATTATATTGTGTGCTGACATAAATGTCTTTGTACATTTATGCATTTCTGACTACATATCTGTTGTTGATAGCAAGGAAATAGTGATTACAATTCTAAAAATTTAACCAAATCGTTTATAAATACCCTAAATGCTAAGGTGATTGGCTTTAATATCCTCACAATACCCTTTTATACAATCTATAATTATGTTGGAGGATAAAAAGGAAAGAAGTAAATTATGAACAAAACACTTTTACTAATAAAAGACTTATAGCAACAATACAACCCAGTTTTAAAACCACTTATTTGCTGTATGTTCTAATACATTGGCAATGATTGCCCTTTGTGTATTGCCTAAAGCTCACAATTGTCTGTCATTGCCCTTTCAAAGAAGAGACCATTAATCACAAAGTCATGATTAATTACAAACATTAGCTCTGGGCATAAAACACAATGCAGCCAACAATATAAGTATATGAGACAAAAGAAAGCTAACCTATTTAGCATCATCCTTCCAAATCATGTTGTGGTTGAAAAATCTTAGATTATACACATAAATATAAATGTGTTGTTTTTTTTTTTCAACAAACATATTCTCTAGATGAGGCACTTCATGGTAAAAATAAACACTTGCTTTATTTCATAATAAATGATAAGATGCAACTTTCAATTGACAACTAGTTTCCTATACAGAAGCAGTTATTTGTCAACGACTGAGTAAGACACATCATAACATCTTATCTGCCTAAAGAAAGGAAATTGCCAGGAGATTTTCTGGTATAAATGTGAAAAAATGCTGTCAATATGTTAGAACAATAAAAACCTCTTGGGTAGCAATAAAATTAAATTGAGCCTGCTTCACCTTGCATCCTGTCTCCAGACTGAAAAATAGTTTGGATGAGCCTCAGTGATTATTGGTTTCATCTCTTTCCGATCTCTCCCAATATTTAACTCATATAAGTGATTTCTGCTTCTTTTCACAAAAATAAAAAGATAAAAACACATCCTACAATCAGAGGAATATCAATGAAATATATTATGGGCAAAGAGAAAAGCAAATTTTTTTCATCAATCTGCCAAGCATTAATTTGAAAATTTGGAGGGCTACTTACCAATTTTCGAGGTCAGGGTAAAAAAACGTGTGCACCAAAAAAACTGCAACAAAACTTGTGCAGTTTTTTTCTCCAGCCCTAGCTTAAGAAAAAATTCAGGACAGAATTTTGTGCAAAAAAAGTTGCACATCAGAGAGAATCACATTATTAATAACAAGGCTAAAAATCTCAAATGTTTTAATGAACTGCAATCCTTATTGAGCAAACATATTAAAGGACCAGTAACACCAACAATTAAAGTGCTTTAAAAGAGAACTAAACCTAAAAATTAAAATGGCTAACAATGCCATATTTTACATCATGAACTTATTGCACCAGCCTAAAGTTTCAGCTTGTCAGGATTTCAAACCTAAAAAGTTTGACGTACAGCACCGAATGGTTAAAATATGCCTTTATTCAAAATTCTTGGCAGTACCCGGTCAGCAACGTTTCAGGCCTCTCCATGGCCTTTTATCAAGCTTGATAAAAGGCCATGGAGAGGCCTGAAACGTTGCTGACAGGGTACTGCCAAGAATTTTGAATAAAGGCATATTTTAACCATTCGGTGCTGTACGTCAAACTTTTTCGGCTGATTAACTCTGGTGGAAGATGGACCACTGATGGTACGTGCACCCATTATTGAATAAGATTGGAACTTTCTAGCTGATTCTAAACTACCTATCAGGATTTCAAACCTGTCACAGGAGGTCACCATCTTGGTAAGTGTATTATCAGTGGGCTCTGAGTGGCTGTTGAGAAGCTAAGTTTAGGAGTTGTCACAAATTATCAATCAGAAAATAAGGTTTTACTGCTAAAGGGCTGTGGTTGCCTTGTACAGAAACCTAAAACATAATGTACAACATTTCTAGCCTACTTTAGTGAGGCTTTATATTAATACAAACAGGAACTGATCACAAGATCTTGGGGAATAGATAACAGAACCGGGACTCAGCATGACTGAGTCAGCAGGAAAAGTGAACCCCCTTGGGTCTCCTACATTAAAAAAAAGCATTACAATGGCACCTCATTTAATCATTTCACACTCTTCTAAAGCCCCTGCTGTGCCGTGTGCTCTATTCAGATATGGACATGACAACAGGTATTACAGGGCTACGAAATAAGTTGGCGCTATAGAAATACATGCTAATAATAGTAATAATAATACACATCACAAGTAGGTAGGAGAACCACGAATGGTTATTGCCAAAGTCCTGTTTGACAAAATATTTGCTAAAAATATAATCTAAAAACTGAACATTTGGAGTTGAAATATGTTAGACTTTATTTTACTACATTTTAAACTGAGAGAAAGTCAAACTAAAGCTTTATGAGAAAGAGAATTCACATATTTCTAAAGTTTCAACAAAAGCTATTACTTAAAACATTTCCCCCCAGAAATGTAAGACACTTGTGGTGTTTATACAAATGGCCTGCAGGTGTCACTGAGCACAGGACTTGTACTGTGCATACACAGGACTTTCTGTACAGTTTGAAACGGAAAGTAGGAAGTACTACATTTGTGTAATGCCTGCATGAACCTGTTAATAAAGCACTGTTATACCCTGCTCATCCTCGGCTACCAAAAAATAACAAATGGCGACAAGAATGTCTTTTCTACCTCTGCAGCAGTCTGCACCTTTTCTATCAAACCCTGGTGAGCCTACCATACCTTTTACTGCTTGGATCCGTATGTTTGATAATTACATTATTGCTGCTGACCAAAGGGAGATTTCTGCAGCTAGAAAGCGTGCTTTACTTATTCACTGCCTGGGGGCAAAGGGACAGCATCTGTTCTATACATTACCGGTACCTGATGATACTAATGAAACTGCTCTTACTGCTATAAAGAACTTTTTTGTGCTAAGAGTAAATGTGGTTGCTGGAAGATATAAATTCCGC
>CM044432.1:159896799-159907572 GCA_024363595.1 Xenopus borealis | reverse complement strand
TTCCCTGATACAGCATGGGAAAAACTTGCTATTGATATTGTGGGTCCTTTTGCAGAAGCTTCTATAGACTGTAGATTTGCTATAACCTTGATAGACTATCCTTGAAATTTGTTTCTCATGTAACATCAGCTACAGTAATAACATTTCTGTCTACAGTCTTCAGCAGAGAAGGAAATCCAAAGGAGTTAATATCAGACAATGGACCACAGTTTGTCTCATATATTTGAATCCTTTCTGAGAGAGAGGAATATTGTGCATACTGTATGAAATCTTCAGTTTATTACCCACAAACGAATGGAGAAATCAAGCAATTCAACAGTGCATACACAGGATTTTCTGTACAGTTTGAAAGTGAAAGTAGGAAGTACTGCAGTTGTGTAATGCCTGCATGAACTTGTTAATAAAGCACTGTTATACCCTGCTCATCCTCAGCTACCAAAACATAACAACACTGCTAATGTCTAATACCTCAGCCATTACTCTATAATAATATGTAAATTCATGCATCTTTACCTTTTGGGGAATTGTCAGTGCAGACAAGCCTTGAGAAGATAGGTGAATAAAGAATAAAAGCATTCCTTCATGTCATCAGATATACTGAGGCAGTAAAACTAATAAGCAGAAAGGGAGGTGAAATTGAAGCAGATTTGAAAATTACAGTTTAATTAATCTTGTGTAAATTATTAATCTGACAGAAAACATTTATTTTCCGACAACATTAAATGATTGAGTTATGAAAGGTGGACTGAAAGCACTGAGGTCATTGTACTGTGTATTTAAGGTGAAAGAGTTAACATTACTAACCATATTTTTTATCCCCCATTTTAAATGATGCACTTAAAAGCTGTGTCATGGGAGAATAAAAGGATGTGTATATGTTACACATAAATTAAATATGACAGCATTCTTTTTTCAAAATAATTATATTAGATACTGTAAAGGTAATTTTGTGGCAAAGGCAAGGTATTGAGTCTTGGTTTAGTATTGTATGATGCAATGCTTTTAAGCAAGAGCAACTTGTTTTTATAGGGGCTTTAGGACAGCTATTTTTCCCTTAGGTCAATAAATTCAGCTTTTGTAATTGGGATTACAGATTTCAATTAAAAAACAAATCTCTAGTGAGTCATAAAAGGCTCCTCTTTTAAATTACTTAAATTAGATTTTTTTTCTTACTGTCCACAAAGAATAGGTATGTCTCAACACAAAGGCTATATACATTGTTTAATAACTGATACAGAGTCCAGTGTACCTGGAGTATATCCCATTCTGCATGCATAAAAGAAACAAGCCCTCAAGTCCAAATTAGCTGGAAGAACTGAGTAACACTTATTCTGTGGCTATTTGGAAGTCCATTGCACGCTTTTATAATATTGCTCAGCTATACAGTGTTTTATGCTTTACCACTGTATAAGTGTAAAGGTGGCCATAGATGTAATAATTACAACCTTTCCTGTGACCAATCATTCAATATAGATGTGTTAAGAGCTGAATCATCAGATATACTGGTAGAAACAATAGATTTCTAACTGTATCTGATGATTCAGCACTAACAGCGACAAGCCGACCAAATCCAATTCTTTTGCTGATCGGTCGGCTAGTGTCCCACTATACCCACCATATCCCACCAAACCTGCACCTAATATTGTATGAAACTTGTTTCTTTTTCTTACAAACTCTATAGGATATCCCCTTAGTATGGAAAGTTCTGGCAAAATGTGAAGATGAAGTACTGAAGGCCTTGTTGGCTGTTGCAATTCACAGAGACTAATGAGACATCAGGCTTTAGTCTCAAAGAGAAACTATGTGTTTATACTAATTTTAAAAACTTTGCTTTTTAATATAAGAGTGCAATACATAATCTTTTTTGTCTGGAATATGAAAAGCAAAGAACCACTTCATGGACTGCAGCTGAGAGTCCATTCATGCTCCTCCAATCTAAGGTCATAGAGAAACCAAAAGCACCAGAATTAGTAGTGGTACATTGAGTGAGTGGACCTTAGAATAGGTGGGCAATTAAAATCCACAATCCAATGACTGTCTAATGAAGATTATTACATTTCAAAACTCAAATTGTTAGTCTTCTGATTCTGATTACATTTTCCCCTTAGAATTGAATATGCTGAAGCTCCACGTGGTCTTTTAGGTGAACGCAACACCTTTATTACCTTCTTACGGTCTACAGTAATGAGCTACACAGATCTAGCACAAGTTAAATGAGTTACCTTGGACCACTCTGGTGTAACAGACCTAAGGTTCTCTAGCGTCCTTCACTCAAATATTCTTATATCAACCAAGCAGCTATATATCCCATACCTTTAGCAATGACCCTTATCTCCAAGCTTGGTATTTCATGATCAGAGAAGACCAAAAAATAATAAAGATAAAACACAGGACTATAGAAGAAGAAAGTTCATGCTGAGATCAACAGTTAGGGGAAAAACTCAGACAATAAAAGAATGTACATAGCTCATCCTAAATTGCACAATTCTGCAAAATCACAAGCCTTATGAACAGAAATCACAAGTGAAAAAAAGGATTATGAAACAAGACATTGTTTCACAACATTTATTTTTTGCAGCCACAATTAAAACCATGAATGTTATTTAAATAATGTAAATTAAAAATACAGTAGTATTTAGGGACTTAATAAATGAAAGAACATTATATTTCACTGCAAACCCAATAGTATGAAGTCACTTGAAACAATCACAGCAATCAGCAAGGTAAGCATGCAGGTGAGGCATTTTGGCATGTAGCAGGCAAGCAGCAACAAGAAAGGCACAAGTAATTAACTGCTTACTTAAACACAAACATTTCTCCAGCAGTGCATTGTGGTAAATCCAGGGAAGCCAGCTGTTTAGAAGTCTAAAATTTAATCCCTATTGGCAACAGTGCATTTGGAATTCGAACACCTGGAGGAACAGCAGCCATAGATAAAATGTATCAAGAGAAAATTACCTGGGAACACTCCTTCAGTGTGCAGCACGTGAAAAGCTACACCAATAGCTTAATAGTCTAGAACTTTTAGAAAAAGCACAGTGCACCAAGGAGGAAGAGATTCAGACTTGGCTATCAATTAAAAATCCATATTTATTTGTTCCATTAAAACAGGCACTGAATCTCATAAAGGAACTATAGCTTGACGCATTTCATGGCTAGCCAGCCACTTTCTCAAAAGCACACTGGTTCACACCAGGCTTATGTATAAATACAAGTAAATCCCACCCATACAAATTATTAATTTCCCACTTAAATGATCTTAGATATCACAGACAAAAAAAGGATAAAATAGTTAATTAATTAGCACAAAACATTAATATTAGTGATGGGCGAATCTCCCGAGATTCGCTTCGCCGAAAAATTTGCGAATTTCCAGAGAAATTCGCGAATTGGCGAAAAATTAGTGAAACGAGTCGCGATGTGCTTTTGACTTTGGCGCGTCACGTCGTTTTTTCGACGCGCGTCGTGTCGTTTTCGGCGCGTCACGTCAAAAACGAAGCGCGACTCGTTTTTACGGCGGATTTTCACCAAGCAAAATTTTGCTGGCGATTCGCGAATTTATTCGCCAGCGGCGAATCGCGGGAATTCGCCGCGAATTCGCCCCAGGCGAATACATTCGCCCATCACTAATTAATATATGTTAAAAATGTATGATATAAAAACATTCTCAAATTAAAAAATAACATGACAATTCCCATACCACCATATTCCTCTGTGGTCTTAAGATGATAGATCCAATAAACCTCTTTGGCCAACAGCCTCTTATTCACATCACTTTTCATAATTTCCATACGGGGTTTATCAATAACCTGAAAATGAATATTAACAGGATCTGTATGTTCCAACTTCATGTGTCTAGCTATAGCTGAATTCTTATCACCCCTATCTATGGCTGAGAGATAATCCCACCACACGGGTAGTTTGGCTCACATACTGAGCCCCACAGTGGCAAGCCGCCAAATACACCACCCCTTTGGATAAACAATTAAAATACTGATGAATTTTATATTGCTTTTTAGTATATGTACCCACAAATTCTTTAGATATCTGGATCACACTGCACGTTTTACACCGCCTGCATCCACACTTGTAAGTTCCATTGCATTTCAACCAATTTTTATTCTGCATATCAAATCCAGGAGGCTAAATTCCTCCCTTTCTGGAACACAAAAGAGGGCAACTCTCAACCTGGGAGGTCCATCTATGGTGGGATATATTCCTTTGGAAAAATATTTAAAGTATGATGGTGTGCCGAGAGGCCTAAGAATGAAAAAGTTCAGCGAAGTATTGCCTGATTTTATACAACCTTGGAAGGATATTTTGTCAGACTGTT
This sequence comes from Xenopus borealis, assembly GCA_024363595.1. Lineage (NCBI taxonomy): Eukaryota > Metazoa > Chordata > Amphibia > Anura > Pipidae > Xenopus > Xenopus borealis. Next base: position 159,903,239 of record CM044432.1, on the reverse strand, counting down.
CGAAAAAATTGATGCAATTAATTTTGACAAGGAATAGACAACAATTAGAACAGGTGCAGAGAGACATTGTACAAATTAAACAGATGGCATCCGTAAATCCTCCTATGAAACTGGATTCCGATAAATGTATATCATTGCAGTAAGATATTAACTAATATTACTTTTTTATTAAAAAGGTGAAGAGAGAGAAGTTCCGAAACAAGCATGATTACAACAATCATATGGTGTATCAATGGCAGTTGGATAATCAACATAATCAGCATATGCGATCATCATAATACTTTCGCCATGATAGAGGGGAGAGAGATCAATCCCCCTTACCTGATACTTCCAACCCACGTTCCATATTGAAAGGTACCAAAGCCATTAATTTTGAAGGTTCTGGAGGAAAGAGCTATCAATCTAGATCCATGTCACCCTCTTCTTTTTTAGCCTCAGATGTGGAACACACGGGAGTGAACCAGACGATCACGGGATGAACCAGAGACCGACAGGACAGAGGATCCAGGATACTGGGACATCGAGGTGGGAACTGGTTCATACCCGCACCCGGGGTGGACGACGGTCCAAGAGATACAGATTATCCAAGGAGATACACGAGAAACAGTTAAGACGCTGGTTTATCCCCTAACTGAAGCTGAGAACAGGTTGGGTGATACAGAGGAAACACAATCAGTCTCCGTTGAACTGTGGTGAGACAGAAATGACGTGATTAACGTTATTAAAGGGGTGGTTCACCTTCAAGTTAACTTTTAGTATATTGTAGAAGGGCCAATTCTAAGAAACTTTTCAATTAGTCTTCATTATTTATTTTTCATAGTTTTTTAATGATTTGCAATTTTCTTCTGTTTCTTTGCAGCTTTCAAATGGGGGTCACTGACACTATCTTAAAACAAATGCTCTGTAAGGCTACAGATGTATTGTTATTGCCACTTTTTATTACTTATCATTCTATTCAGTCCATCTCCTGTTCATATTCCAGTCTCTTATTCAAATCAATCCAGGGTTGCTAGAGTAATTTGTACCCTAGAAACCAAATTGCTGACACTGCAAACTAGAGAGCTGCTGAATAAAAAGCTAAATAACTATAAAACCACAAACAATAAAAAATGAAAACCAATTGCAAATTGTCTCAGACTATCACTCTCTACATTATACTAAAAGTTATCTCAAAGGTGAACAACCCCTTTAATCTTTCGGATCACAAATTATCTGGGGATGAATTTAATTTGCTCTGAAAGCAAATTAATTTAATTATATACCGGATGGACAATGTGACTTTTTTTATACTATTTTAGATCTTAATAGATTGATACATTTGTTGACACTAAAACGGCATTTTGCAATTAAGAGTCAGAATGTGCCAATAGTGATACCAAGATAAGCACATATAATCCTTTAAATTCCTTTGGTGGTGAGGCTATAGATCTTTTTTGAACTGAGGCTTCAGTGTTATGTACGTCTATTCAAGCTTTTGATTTTCAGGATTTATGTATGGTTAATATGCTTGAAGATTTACACGTTGAGAGTCTGTGTGCCGGACCAGTAGATTCAGGAATTCTCCATACAGGCTTGAAGAGAAAATCAATTTTTTACCCAGTCCATTCAAAGGAGCACTACTGTGTGTATATATAATTATTCTATAAACTAGTACAGTGGGACATAGAGTCCCTGAATACTTCTGGATGATCATATCATAGGCCTAAGAATTGAACTCATGGTGAACACCGCCGAACACTTCTCCTGTGATCCTGAATTTTTCATATCCTTCCAAAGGTACATAAAGCTTTGGAGGATGTCAAGTGTCGCCCTGTCGTGGCAGGCATAGGTTCTTTGAATGAGGGACTTTCCCATTATGTTGATAAGCTTCTAATCCCACTAGTGGTAATACTTCAAACATGTTTGTGGGATTCAACAATGTGTATTAAAACGTTTAAAGATGTAGTTTGGAAACTGACCTACAGGTGGTTTACTATGGACTACGACATGATTTGGGCTTACGAGCAATCACATATTGGTTAAATATAGAGCGACTTTTCCCTGAATCTCAAAATTTCTTTATTTTAAAATCTATAGATTATTTGTTACATACCAACTATTTCTATTTTAACTGTGCTTTTTATCTCCAAAGATGTGGTGCAGCGATGGGGGCATCCTTTGCCCCCACCTATGCCAATCTTTTCATGGGTTGGTGGGAGTGGCACCACATCTTTGGAGACTCAAACCTGTATAGATTTAAGATTGTACAATTCTATCACTATATAGATGATTGTATATGGATCAGGGATGGTGACATGGACTCATTTAAAGCCTTTATCAACATCTGCACTTCTGTGGTGGAGGGCATTTCGTTCAAATATGAGATTAATGTTTTGGGAATCCTGTTTCTTGATATAGCCTTTTCCTCAGTAGAAGCAACAGTACAAAGAACTCTTTATTGTAAGCCTATCACAAGAAACACTCTATTACTCTCCACAAGTACACACCCTACTATTTGTATACAAGGCAGCCAGACCAGACAGTTTCTGCATCTAAGACACTTATTTGTGACTTGGGTTGAATTTATGATGGAGTCAATGGAGCTATGGGACAGGTTTGCTGAACGGAGTTATGAAACCTCGGTTATTAAAAAAGCTTTTGACAAAGCAGTGGGCTGTGATAGGAATACTCTATTGGGACATAAACATCAGATTGTACATACTCCACCTTTGAGCAGTGAGATGGGTCCTGAATCTGAATCAGAAGGTGATAGGGGGTTTGGTATAGGTGCCCCAAAGGTATGCCTTACTCTACATTAAATTGGAGAAAAGCAGAGTCCCAATACAATAACTTAAGTGCCTAAGTGTGTAATAAACAACATTAACAATTACAATTTGGAAAGAATGAATAACAACTTGCATTTAAAAATTTAATATTGTTCAAAGACAGTTTGTGAAACTCTGGATTTTAATTGCACAATGCACATGAAGATGTTTGGCCCTCATTGACACAAACCTGTCCAGTACCATGCACACAAACATTATATTCAGTACCCAAAGGTACCTAGCAATGTCCTGAAATAAGTTGCTATCTGACTAACCATGGCCAACCAGCAACAACTGCTAAAGCCGTTTAATGTTTTTGAAAAATGTGATGGCACTGGCAAATGGAGGGGTTATATGCAGTATTAATGATGCAGCTTGGATGGAAAAGATATGCACAACTTATATCCATGGTAAGAAAAACACAAGTAGCTTAGAATACTATGATGAATCTTAAGTCTCATGTCCGTGTCATGAGAGCAGATAAAATGCATAGTAGAAATGTAGCAAGTCTCAAAGCTACAGACACTACTGGCATAAGCTTTTAAACTATCTTTAGTTACATATCACATTACTTGCGTTCAGGGCCAGACTGGGAGGAAAAAGCAGCCCATGTATTCCCACGCATGAAAAGCATGATATATATTTCCAACCCCAAGGTTAACTATAACTGGTGTTAATTAATAGATATTTTAAGAGTCCATTACCATATAATCCCCAGCAATATTATACACCCTATGTGCTGGAACTGGCCCTTGCAACAAATATCTCCCCCTAGTTTCAATCACAACTATTTTATCAGATGGATTAGTGACCCTATACTTATATATACAGTGTATTCTAAATTTTCCATTGCGTGCCTCCAGCTAGACCATGAACCCTGGCAGATAAGAGGACTTTCTGTTGCCAACATACCTATCATAAACATAAGGGATTGGATAGATAGCAACTCTAATATTACTAACTTAAATTAGTCATAATTCCTGGTTCCACCCATATGCATGAGCACTAACAAATGCAGACATCCACTTAGCTGTGGCTGGCTAATATGGACAGCTCATTTACATTTCTAAAGTGATTAACTCATTTACATATTAAAAACAGACCTAATTTGCATTGTTTAGGTGAGCAGCCCATTTTAAAGCAATGGCCCATCAGGCATTTGCCCGATCCCACAAATTGCCAGTCCGGGCCTGCTTGCTTTTGTGCTTTTACATATAGTCAGGGCCGGAACTATGGGTAGGCAGAAGAGGCATCTACCTAAGGCACAACAATAGGGGGACTCTGGGCAGGTACCTATTAAGGGGTCTTCTTCTCCCAGTCTGCCACTTTGCCCTCTCTGTCTGATGCTCTCCCCTCCCAGTTTGCTGTAATTGTGACCCCCCCCCCGAACACCTGACAGCACATGCATGCACACACTGACACTCATGCACACAGAGGGGGAGCGAGGTGGCTGGCCGTGATGCCTAGGGAGCCCAGTGGGCTTGGCTCCATCCCCGCATACAGTGTTTACATTGCATTCTTGATTAAAGTGGACCCGTCACCCCAAAAAAATATTCAAAATCATATTTTATCACATTAGTCAAGCAAAATGAACATTAATGACACTATATAAATTATTTTAATCTTGTTTTATTCAGTCTGGGAATTCATAATTATAGCAAGCAGGCAGGAGCCATTTTGTTATTAAGGCAAGCCTTGCATCCTCTCAGAATCTTGTTTGTGCACCAAAATGGGGGACCCGATGTCTATCCCCATATCCTGGATACAAAATTAAATAGTTAAGAGAACTGGGGGAATGTGTGGGGAGCAGTGGCATCTAGGAAGTGCTGAATGGAAAGTGAAAGTTATTATCTGCCCCGCCTCTATGCCTAAGGCATAGAGGAGTGGCAGACAATATTTGATTGACAGCTGAGATTTTTAAATGAGCTTAAAACAGCTATGAATGCTTTAATAAAAATGTGAAATTGGATTTCATGTTTAATTTGAAAAGGACTTTTATTATACAGATTTTTGTGTCTGGGTGACGGGTCCACTTTAAGAACAAAAATTTATATATTAACAGTTAAATGACAATCATTGTTTTTTTTAAATTTCCTGCCTAACGTTTTATGTAATATAACCAAACAAATTCTTAATGCAGCCATGAAAAAAATTCGTACAGAATTTTGTGATATCATAATATGCTTCACAGAAAAATATAACTGATAAAACTATTTTTGGAAGCATCCAAATTGCCTCCATTTTCTTATAATATTATTCATTTCACTCATTACACCTAAATAAGTGCAATAAGGGTCGGTATAGGCAGAATTCAGCAAAGTCAGACAGGAAGGGATCAATGACCAGAAGTAAAAATCAAAAAATCGCACCTAGAAACTAACCAAGTAGACCTAACAATGGGCAAAGAGTTTTGGCCTGAGGCCCCTTTAAATATTTAAACTTTGCACCAAATGGCTTCATTAAACTTGGCCCTCCCCGAGGTCTTCTGATGCACTCGGTCCATTTGTGTATTCGTGCATATTTACAGTGTAGTAAAACAGATGCCAAATCCTTGCTTCAAATCTTATTGTTCTATCTAGGGTTCATCATTGGATGCCTCTGCTGCGGATTCTTGGTTTGTCTCGCTGTCTGAGATTTTTCACTGCTTGACCTCAGTCCACATTGATCTCACTTATTCTCACTGATATGGGTGCTACTTTCCTGAATTTTCTGCCCGTGCTAGTTACTGTTACACAAACCCAGGTGCTTTTAATAGTGGGTGGTGGCTCTATTCCAGTTATTGAGTTCTGACAGTAACTAAACGGCACAGTGTATGTTTCAAACTGACAAGGGAATCACAAAACAAATACATCTGTTAAAATGTGCTGAGGACATTGCTCATTCGGATTAAAAGAAAGCCCTGTACATGATGCCTTTTATAGTCATAGGTCATCCAAAGTAGTGCCTTGTGAATTATTCATTATTTTTATTATTTCTGACTATTCAGTTTACTAGGTGTTCTTGTTGCAAAAAAGACAAACATATTCTTGATGTTATCTATAAATACATAAATTAAAATGCATAAATACAACTAGGGCATAGCATGGACCTCATATTATGAGGGAATATCATTGAGTTCTGTAAAATGGCCCCATATATGCATGAGAAATGGCATGGGTACTCATTTGTGATTCTTTGGGACACTTTGCACCTTGCCCTGTTGGTCACACTTCTTAGTGCTTTTGAAGGGAACACAATGATCTGCACCTTGATCGTAATACATAGTTACATAGTTAAATTGGGTTCAAAAAAGACAAATTCCATCAAGTTCAACCCCTCCAAATGAAAACCCAGCATCCATACACACACACCACTCCATACCTTCACATAAATTATGTATGGCTATATACTAAATATATAGGGGAAAGTAATATGTTGGTAACACAAAAAACTATTCGCAATACGAAAAGTTAAGCCTTTGTGTGAACAAATTCTGCTTTGCGCGAATGCAATATACCTTTTGCGAAACCCGGAGCGACCACTTCTGCTTGCGGAAGGCCGTTTGTGTATGTTATAATAAAACTTCTTATTGAAAAAGTTGCAATGTTTGCTCCAAAAGATTACGACAACTTCAAGCACTTCTTAAGAGTGTGCAAT
>CM044432.1:159852212-159864577 GCA_024363595.1 Xenopus borealis | reverse complement strand
ATCCCTCTCTACATCATACTAAAAGTTAATTCAAAGGTTAACAACCCCTTTAAAGATTACTAATGTCAGAAAACTTGAGCAGTTTGAAATAGGCCCCCAATATTTTAAGCTAAGGGGGTTTTATTTGGTGTTTAAAGAAAGACAGTACATATATTTATTAACAGGTACTGTTTACTATAATACCATGAGTAGTTACGACTGCTTGGAATACCAGCAGCAATACTGATCCCAGATTACAGACTAGTTGAAGAATGGTCTTTGGGAATTCAACAAAATGATTTGCCTTCAAAACAAATGATTATTGGATGCTAATGCATGTGACAATACCATTAAAAGTGTAAAAGCCTGTGACTAGTGAGTGCATATTGCATTGCAATGTTCTGTTCTAATTGCCCAATGGAGAAGCAGAGCAGTGATTTTACTTACTGTATATGGCAAAAACAAGTCCTGAAAACATTTTTATTGACAAAATGAAGCCAGGCCTGGAAACGCTTTCATTCTTGTCTGTTATCTTGAAATCAATTGCACAGCCTGTTGCACTGATTAATGACTGCAGTGCGTTCTACAGAATCTGACCCATCTGGTCACTGAGGAAACCCACTCCATGGACTTCTCATTGATTTTTTAAGAACTTACTGCTAGACAGAGGTGACCTCACAGCTTTTACCTGGCTTGAAATTTTCAAAAATTGTTATCTATGATGTACTCCAAAAGGAAAAAATGTAACCTTAGAACTTGTTCATGCCCATATTTATTTTTAACGTAGAGTTGATAGACTATGTGGATAAAATGACTCAGCAATCAAAGAAAAGAACAGTATTTCAAAAATCAGGTCTGCTAAAAAAATAAATGTATTAAAGAAAAATGGCATAAAATGAAACTTTAGCAAAAATGAATACAGTAGCTTGGTTGGGCCTCGTGAATTATACTGAGCCAGAGAACCACAGGGTGACTATTTTGTTCCATTTGCCTTACATACCAAACATCAGAGTTAGCTCTCTTGCAGTGTCTCAGGGATACAGAAAGTATCCATCAGTTGCATTAAGCATAAAATAAAGCAATACTTGGCCTTAGTCACAGGCTATTTACATATCTCCAACAGATCTGTTATAAAGAAAGAATAATAATGGTATGGAAGAAAGGTTGAAAAGAACACTCTGGCCATTCTGTGTTCTTAGGGAAACGTTTTCTGAAATGCATGATATTCAAACATAATATAATACTCCAAATAACTTTTGGCTAATGTGATTTCATGCAATTCTGTTCTATGCATAATCAGGGGCAGAGTTACTAAATTCACAGGAATGATTTGAAATTCAATCGAATTTTCAAAAAGATTCAAATTTGAATTTTCTAATGTTTTTGAAGACCAATTCAACCAGTGATTTGAATAAAAAATCAATTCGAATATTCGACTATTCGACAGTCGAATACTTCCCGTTTAAATTTGTATTTGACTGCCTAGTTCGCCCGATTCAACCTACCGAAGTGGTTTTAGTGAATTTAGATCGAATAGTGAAAATTCAATCGAATGGTTTATTGTTCGATCGAATTTTCACTATTCGATCTTTTGACCAATCAAATAGTGGTAAAATCCTTTGAATTCGAAGGATTTTACTCCCTCAAATTCAAATTTAACCCTCAAATTCGACCCTTAGTAAATCTGCACCTAAGTGATTTATTTAAAATGTTATTATATTTTTTGTCATTTACAGTCCATGCTCCATACAGATGCAGTGTAACTGTACTACCCAATTTTGCATCAAGTATAAGATATTCATTCACTGGTAGTGATGAGCACCAAAAAAAATTGTTTCCCATATACTTCAAAGCATTTCGCAGACTTTTTGCTGTTTCGCAAATTTTCATTGTCCATCACTATTCACTGTTTCTGAATTGTTTTGTTTTATTTGACCATAGTATAGTTTTTTGGGTGCACAATAGCCCAATGGCAATACTGCACAACAACAAATAGAAAGTGTATATGCAATAGGGAGATGTTCATTTGGTGCATCCCTAATTTCCACCAACAGTGTTAGTAGCCCCACAGATCCAAGGTTTCTAAACTGCTATTCAGTATTTTTGCTTCCAAAACTAAAATGGCTGCATATATGTCTCTCTCTCTTACTAACCCCTCCTAACTTCTCTCTGTTACATATCACATCCTATAACAAGTCACATTTACCTATGGAACACCTCTATAGGCAAAACAAACAAAAAATAAAACAAAAAGTGTATTTTATATAGCTGAAGAATACTTTTACATTTCCTGTGCTTACATACCTGATAAATATAGTAGTCACTGGGGATCATTCACTGACACTCAATACATTTGTCCCACTGCAGTTGCCCATAGCAATTATCCTTTATCAGTCTGCTATAGGTAGAATGCTGAATTAAAATCTCTAATATCTGATATCTGTACTGAGGCCCAGTGTTAGTGACTGAACCCTCCTGTATGATAAAATCTAATACCAATTGCTGAATTATTATTGGTTCTTGGATGGCTGCACCAAGACATATCTTCTGTTGAATAAGTGCTTGCAAAGGGTCTGCATCCAATGGCCAAGAATAACCTGTTAAATATATCCTTATCAATTATGCATAGTGATGTCATCAGTTACAATTGATTTTTAGAGATGTAACTGGTGTCACATTGCTCATTGAAATGTGTATTGTGAGAAATATGAGGATAATAACAGTCATCTCACAGTTCCATTACCTCCACAAAACCACTTGGTCTTCTTTAGGCCATGGGCCTCTGTCATTCTTAATAACATTATATCTTATAAAAGAGGGTATATAATTTCCTCCTTTATAAGCAGTAGATTGAACAGTATTAACATTAATCATTCTGGAGTACTCTTCTCTAATGTTCACCATTTTTCCTTTTTGGCTTTCAAAAGGAGCCTAATGCACATAAATACATACATAAATAAATAACCAACCTCAGTAAACATAATTGTTAAGTGCACAACTGAAATAAAAAAATAAAAGCTTGTAAATGAGAAGATTGCATCTGTGTAGAACAGAGCCTTTTAAATTATTTATGTCACAGTATATATAAAAGATATATCAAGATGAAGGACTGAACTCATAAGGAAATGTTTACAGGTTAAATAAATGTTGATTATTCTGCCCTTGGGCAATGCTGTCACAATTTACAGTAAACTTGTGTGTGCCTTTAACAAATAATTAAAATAATAAATTAAAAAGGGGAATAACAATGATTTTGATTAATTTTGTATTCCTACTGGCAGGCAAATAAAAATTATGCATACATAGGATTTAATCCTTATGTTATTTTTGCAAGGATAGCAAAGGTATAAACAAGGCTGTTTTTCTTTCACTGTTCACTGTTGTCTGTCAATAAGCTGTAATTACATTTAACAGGGGCATGCAGATTTAGAAACACTTCAGCATTTATTATTACAAACAATCTGAAGAATTCTTAGCTTTCAGCAGTGTGCGGTTGTTTCCAGGAAAGTGAGGCACTTCGAGGTTAGGTTTAAAGGGTCCAATATACAATGAAGTTTTTTTAATTTAAAAAAATTAAAGGAGAGGCATAAGGTGTAGTTGAAGCTATGTCAAATATTTTACTCCAGAAAATGGTGAAAAATGTGCTGTATTAATTAAGCTGCATTTTTGCCCAAAAGTTTAAATAAACACCTTGTATCGTGATAGAGGAAATAATTAATTTACACTACACTAATACTGAAAATTGAACCTGGTTTTGTCACATTGACTACAATGGGTTACACTGCTATTTTACACCACTTCAAACCGGATGAAACCTATTCATGCCACTGGGGCTCCTGTACTTTGCATTGGTGCAATACAGTTGGCCATACTCTTACTAATATTATTACATTTTATTCACACGAACTGCAAAAGCAGATTCAATAACAAGGTGTTGAAAAAAGAGCCACAAGCAATCCATACTTACTTGGATTCTTCTGGCACTGGAACAGGATAATTCCATTCAAGGTGGAAGTTGAGAGGATATGATAACACAGACGAGATAGCTACTCAACCAAGCTTCTTCACTGAACTGAAGAAGCTCCTCAGATGAAGCGTGAAACATTTTCAAGAAAACTCTCAGTCCAGTTGCCTTTGACTTAATTCTTCTTGATATTGCATATCAATACCTGGATGAATTACATAGTTAGTTACATAATTTAGATTTAAAAACGTTCATCAAGTTCAACCATCCAAATTGAACCCAGCACATACTGGGAATTATAAGATCCCAGGAGGCAGCCTAATTTCTTAAAATTGCAATTTTCTATTTAGAGTTACCCAATGACACATACAGTAATGCTAAAAAAGTATAGTGTTATGAACATGGTTTATTTACATGAAGCATGGTTTTATATGCGAGTTTTTTTATCAATAAAGTTGCATTGTTTAGAGGTATATTTTTCATTTAAAGGAGTGGTTCACCTTCAAGTTAACTTTTGATATATTGTAGAAGGGCAAATTCTAAGAAATTTTTCAATTGGTCTTCATAGTAACATAGTAACATAGTAAGTTAGGCTGAAAAAAGACTCACGTCAATCAAGTTCAACCTTTTTTTTTAACTGCCTAACTGCTAGTTGATCCAGAGGAAGGCAAAAAACCCATCCTAAGCCTCTCCAATTTGCCTCAGAGGGGGAAAAAATTCCTTCCCGACTCCAAAAAGGCAATCGGACTAGTCCCTGGATCATTATTTATTTTTTAATGATTTGCAATTTTCTTCTGTTTCTTTGCAGCTTTCAAATGGGGGTTCACTGACACCATCTAAAAACAAATGCTCTGTAAGGCCAGAAATGTATTGTTATTGCCACTTTTTATTACTTATCATTCTATTCAGTCCCTCTCCTATTCCATAGTCTCATTCAAATCAATGCAGGGTTTCTAGGGTAATTTGTACCCTAGAAACCAAATTGCTGAATAAAAAGCTAAATATCTATAAAACAACAAACAATAAAAAATGAAAACCAATTGCACATTGTCTCAGAATATCACTCTCTACATTATACTAAAAGTTAACTCAAAGGTGAACAACCCCTTTAAGGGAAAGATCAGTTCATGGATCAGACAGGTCTGAAAATTGAATTTGCCAGCATACTACATCTACCAGTTTATGGTGCACATATACTAACTTTATTATTTTGTTCTGTATTGTTCATGTTCTCTCTTATTTATATTATTTGCTTACAGCTCAAATATGGTGTGATTTGGTCTATACAAATGGAATGTACCCAAATGTTTATGCTGCTTGTAGGCAGGTACAATACTACTGGAATTCCCATATCAGGAGAACAGCCAACACGTTCTTGAAATGGATGAAAGAATAAAGAATACATGTGTAAATGTTAGCCTGTTGAGTTTCCATCTCTCCCAGTGCTGTTTGCTAGCAAGATAAATGTAAAGCATCTAGAAGATTCATATTTCTTGCAAAAGTCCCAAAGTATGCACTGATCTTCCTTCATATTATACAATATATTGTGATGTGTGTGCAATAAAGTATGATACATTTCAGTTTATCAGGCCTGATGTGGAACCATTTGAATTGGGGATGAGGGAAAATGATGAGCTTGAGGGAAGTTATATAAAAAGTACCAGCTACTGAAACATAAAATCATAGAAATATACAATACTGTAAATAAGAATTACTGAGATTTAAAAAAAAACTAAACCAACCAGTGTTGGTTATATTTTTGTTAAAGTTTCTTAAAGGGATCCTGTCATGGGAAAAAACATTTTTTTCAAAATGCATCAGTTAATAGTGCTGTTCCAGAAGAATTCTGCACTGAAATCCATTTTTCAAAAGAGCAAACAGATTTTTTTATATTTCATTTTGAAATCTGACATGGGGCTAGACATATTGTCAATTTCCCAGCTGCCCCTGGTCATGTGACTTGTGCTCTGATAAACTTCAATCACTCTTTACTGCTGTACTGCAAGTTGGAGTGATATCACCCCCTCCCTTTCCCCCACCCAGCAGCCTAATAAAAGAACAATGGGAAGGTAAACAGATAACAGCTCCCTAACACTAGATAACAGCTCCCGGGTAGATCTAAGAACAACACTCAATAGTAAAACCCATGTCCCACTGAGTACTATTCAGTTACATTGAGAAGGAAAAACAACAGCCTGCCAGAAAGCAGTTCCCTCCTGAAGTGCTGGCACAAGTCACATGACCGGGGCAGCAGGGAAATTGACAAAATGGCTATCCCCATGTTAGATTTCAAAACTGAATATAAAAAAATCTGTTTGCTCTTTTGAGAAATGGATTCCAGTGCAGAAGTTTACTGGAGCAGCACTATTAACTGATGCATTTAAAAAAACACGTTTTCCCATGACAGTATCCCTTTAAACTCTGTTGTATGAACATTGAATTGTTTGTTCTCGCATCAAAATCATTGGAGTCAGTCAGAGTTAATGTTTTTTTCTTGCATTTTTATGCAAAATGCAGTGGAATCAACAGGAAATTTGCCTTTGTATTTTTAGCCAGTTTTTTCAAACTTTTCTTGCAATTTTTCCAGCACAAAAAAAAGATTCATTCCTGACAAAAGACAAAAGGATTCTAGTGCAGGTTAGAGTAAATTTTTGACCACTCATGAAAATTTTGCAGCAGATCTGTACCAGGCAAAAGAATTTGCTCATTCAAATGCTCATATTTAAATTATAACTCAACTGTAGTAATGTATTAGTTTCCAATAGGAAATAGGCTCTTGCACACCCTCATAGAAGTTATCAAATAGTATCTGGTGCTCAATGGTGGAGGTCCGGCAACCCCACAATAAGTCCAATTTGCAAGAAATCCAAAGGCACACAGATCTGCATCAAGCAAGGCATACCTTGCACATTTATTTGCAGAAATGCAGTGCAAAGTTTCGGCGTAAACCCGAAAGGTGAATCAGTAATAAGGATACTTCACAGATTGCTTTTGTTTCCTCCTTTGACTCTAATGCCAAATTATGTAGAAATGTTATCTTAAAATATTGGGGTACCTTAAAGGCTGATCCCAAGTTTGGTCACCTTTTTCAATCACCACCACTCTTCTCATACAGGAGAGGGAAAGTATAGGTGATTTGATTAAACCCAAATCCTAAACGTTATGGTCATAGCTCAATCAAGGCTAATGGTATGTTCCCTTGCAGAAACTGTGGGCATTGTAGTGGTGTCATCCCTGGAGATGTGGTGATACATACATCTTTGGGCACTAAATAGTGATGGGCGAATTTGCGGCGAATTCCCGCGATTCGCCTGGCGAAAATTCGCAGAAAAACGAGTCGCGCGTTGTTTTTGATGCAACGCGCCGAAAATGACGCGTCGCGCTAAAGTTGATGCGTCGCGTGTCAAAAGTGTGCCGCGACTCGTTTCGCTAATTTTTCGCCGTTATTTATTGTATCAAATGCCCATGTGGCATGTTATATATCGGCCAGACTACGAGAACCATTATAACACGTCTCCATGAACATAAATCAGTTATAAGAAATTATAAACCAGCACCAGATCAATCTACGACTATAGATCAATTAAAAAAGGAAAGAAAAGACATGCTATTGGCCAGATATTTCTTTACCCATGGTCACCGGGTAATGGTGGCAATCAAATATTCTGCATCATTTCGGAAATAATCAAGTTTATGTTCACTATCCCTCTCTCAGCATCTGTTTCTCTTCATTCTGTCTTCATGCAGCAGTTGGGTGTCAGATTATTTCAGAAACAGTACATAATTTTTATATGATTGTAGTCAAGTATGAACAACAGAGACAGAGGCATAATTAATAGTGATGAGCAAATTTGTCCCATTGCACTTCGCTGAAAGATTCGTGAAACTGAGAAAAAAAATATGAAGCTGAGAAAAAAAAATATGAAGTCAATGGGTGTCTAAAATCTTCCCTGTGACAATATTTCGATGCACACAACAAATTTTTTTATTGCTTCAAATGCATTAAAATCAATGCAGTTTTTTCTCGGAGCAACTTTTTTGTCCAAACGCATTAAAGTCAATGGGTGTTTTTTTTTTGTCAAAGTCAGACTTTTTTGAAGTGTAACTTTCTGGATGCAGCAAATTTGATGTGGCAAATTTGATGCCGCAGTTTCGCTAAATAATTCACACATGAAATGTGGAATTTCTCAGTGAATCCATGCCTGATGAAAAAAAAAAATCACTTATAACTAGTTACTAAATATACAGCAGACCCCTCGGTCATGGAGGGGCAAGGGGGCCTGGAATACAGTGTCCACTGTATGGTACAGTAGTTGGCCATCTCAAGCTGCTGAACTCTGCTGGTTTTCTTATTTGCAGTAGGCAGGCCTGAAGGGGTAAGGGGTTTGGCAGGAGTGCTGTATATTTTTATGCAGGGAACCTGGTCCAATCAAGTTATGCTACTGAATGGAGATAAATGTATTCGTGCTAAGAGGTATATCCTGATAAAGAAATATAAACAAAACATTTCTTTTTTCTATTTCTTCTGAACAGTGAGAACGTTCTCCAATTGTAATTATAAAATTATCTTTGTATTTCCCCTTTTATCATCCCTAGGGTAATTTATTTATTTAAGTGTGGGATCCATTATCTTGAACATATCCAGTACTCTCTGCCTGGGATCCACTGCATGCTCTCACAAAAACAGTTTAAAATGTAATTTCTTTATTTCATCCCAGGCAGAGATTATTGGATATGTGCTAAATGCAGTCATTGCTGAGTGGGAGTGTCTTGGAACCCGCAAAGGATCTCTGAGAAATGAGGCGTGAGCTCCTCTACTCGTGTATGAATGAGGTTGTCCATTTTCTAGAAACCCATTATCCTGGTCCTGAGTAGTAATGAGTGAATCTGTCTCTTTTTGTGTTGCTGAAAATTTTGTGAAATTTCTAAACAATTTGTAAAACAAATTCAAGTCAGCAGACACAAAATTTGTGACACTCAACAATTTTTTACATTACGTTTTTTAGTTATGTGGCTTTTTGTGGCTATAGTCTTATTTATCCTAGCAAGATGGCTGTGGTTTGAGAGAGAGAGAGAGAGACTGGAACATAAACAGGAGAGGGTCTAAATTGGAAAATAAGTAATATAAAGTAAGAATAAAAATAAGATTGTAGCCTCACAGAGCAATAGTTTTTGGGTGCTGGAGTCAGTGACCCCAATTTAAAAGAGGAAAAGAAGCAGAAGATGCAGGAAAAAAAACAATTAAAAAAATGATGGTCAGTTGCAAAGTTGCTAGGAACAGGTCATTCTATAACATCTGTGACAACTAGACCTATAGGGGTACCTGGGTCAGTGTCTTGGGGCCACTTTCCACAGTCTTTAAGGGTAAACAAAGCAGTCACAGGAGTCACTCTTCTTAAGGGCAAGTGCCTGC
This sequence comes from Xenopus borealis, assembly GCA_024363595.1. Taxonomy (NCBI): domain Eukaryota; kingdom Metazoa; phylum Chordata; class Amphibia; order Anura; family Pipidae; genus Xenopus; species Xenopus borealis. The sequence goes on along the minus strand of CM044432.1, from coordinate 159,855,221 downwards.
AGTTTATTCCGTTACACAGTCTTTGGTAACAGGCACACAAAGAAATGAAAAACAAGGAAAAATAAACCCTTGCACCAGAGCACTGGCTAAACACAGTTGGCAGTCTAACTACAGTTGGGTGGCTTTCCCAACTCCAACTTAAGAGAAAAAAACAAAATATAACATAATCAATGGTAATCAGTACCTTGCCTGTGCAGTGCAGCTCCTGCTCTCTCTCACTCTGAGGTGGGAGGGGTCCCACCTCCCAGGGTCAGTCAGGTACTTTAGCTGCAGCAATTACCTTGCAGCTTTGGTCTGTATTAAGTATTCCATGTTCCAGGGTGTTGTATTATATGACACCCTGGGAGAAATATATTGCCCATCTATAACTAATCCAGCTGCTTTGTCACACATCCAAAAAATTAACATAAGGTGAACCATCCCTTTAAAGTCTTTAAATAATCAACTCCTGATCAATTTAGTAATTTTTGTCTCAGTATATTTGTATTTTCTTGCAGTTTGCAGCCAATTGTAGATATTAAATTTTGAGTTTTTTCTTTGTAACTTTTTGTTGTTTGCAGTTTCATGAATAGGAAAGTCACAGACTAATTCTAATTCATAGCTTCAAAACATGAATAATGCAGTGGATAAATGAATAGAATAAGCAATCACAATTTATATATAAAATGTTCTTGAGCTTTGGTGGCCTTAACTTAGTGACCTTGCACATAATATGTTCTTCAGCTCAAGATAGAATAATCTATCTATAAAATGGATGAGTCCAGTATTAGAAAAATCATTTGGAGACTCTCGTTCTCTAAATATTATCTGGAACGTATTTTTTAAAATTAGGTTTACTTTGTAAATCATGTTTCTATGCATTGAAAGAAGTGCTTATAATAAATGAAAATCAAGCTAGGAAATTATGCTCATATGGTACAGTAGATTTCCTATTCCTTAAGGTTAATGGAGAAACTATCTCTTTGATCAATAACGACAATTTTTATTTCATTAAAAATCCACAGACCAAACACTTCTTATTCAGATCGTAACAAATGTAAGAACACAATTTAAACCAACAGAAAAAAATGAGGCACAAATCAACAGAAATAGAATATACAGATAAGACAAAATAAAATAAATTGCATTTTCTTATTCTATTTTCTTCTTCGTATGCCTAGCATTAAACTAGTTAAGTAGGTAGGTACATTTTTTATAGAATAATGTCAGTCCCAAATCCCAAGGTACAACATATTCCTTTGTTGTACTGTACCTAAGATGTAAGACTAAAAAAAAATATTTATTTAGCCACTGCCATAAGAAGCTTTTGGATTTCATGTTTATCTGACTGTATTATTTGAAGAAACACAAAAATGATGATGACAGACAAGCTGCCTGTCAGAAGATGTAATTCTATGAGCAAGAGGTCTTTTTTTATCATTCTAGTGTACATGTGTCTCAGATATAATTTGCTTTTATCAGAATGGCAAGCTTTTGAAATGGCATACTGTATCTCTAAATGGTCTTGTCGGCATACTTGCAAGCATTAAAGTTGTACAGTACATCTTTGACAGTGACTAGTTGTATTTATTGGTACACATTATTACATAAGCTCTATGGGGTGCCGTTGGTCCCAAATACTTTCTGCATACAAATCTATCCCTAATACACAGAATGAATGTCTCTCGTGGTATATTACTATTTGTGACCATATATCACAGATCAAAAATGTACAAATTACTTATTTCTGTTAAAGAATGAGAACAAAATATTGTTAGTGCACAAGAGGATGTCATTACAAACTCCATTCTGCACATTTTAACAATCAATCTGTCTCACAAATATATAGCCTCCATGTTACAGACACACTTATATGCAAAGTTACTTGCAGAATTAATTATGTTAAAAAAACTTGGATATAATATATAGTGTATGCCAAGCTAGATTTGAATGACAAAATAGATACAGGTGACAGAAAGCAAGATTTTATAGTACAGGATTCATTCTTGTTTCACAAAACAGATAAAATAACCATTCTGTGAATCAATACTGTCAGTCACTTTACTGAAACAATAAGAACAAAGCTTTCCTTGTCTTAGGATTCCTCTTCCTGTTCCTGTTTCCATCTTTCTGTCTAAGCTGGAGTCAGGAAGGACTTTTTTGCATCTTGAGGCATAATTGGCACTGGTTTCAGGCTGGGGTTTCCCCTGGATCAAAACAGTGGACATATGATAATGTATTTTAAGATTTATTTGTCACAGCAGTGGTAGGACCATGCCAGAGTACTGTACAGTTAAGTTTAAAAAACGGTGGGTTGATTGATACAGATGCTACTGCTGCTTGTGCTGGTTACAGCTTAGTGACTGCTTAGATTTCCTATCATCAAGAAGCTGCAGATTCAGGGTTGACAGCAGGGCTGATGAACTTCTCTCATGGTGGGAGATGCAGCTCCTGCTGTTAGCAGATTTGGGACCATCCTCTCTGTAGGAAGAGGAACCCTAATACTGTTCAGTGGGAGGGCTGAAAGCAAAGTTTCAGTTGAGAAGTCCCCTTGTCAATACAATTACCATTTATGTTTTTACTTGATATTGTCAGTCATGCACACATATATTTTTAAAAATGAATGCTGGACTTTTGCAATAATCAATGGATCAGTGATAATGTTCTGGTTTACACTTTCAAAGTATGATTTTTTGTGAGTGCTGTGCACCTAATTTGATATCAAACTACTACAAAGAAGCAGAGAGTGGCATAGCTGCATGGAACATGAAGTAAACCATAACCATTTATTACAATAGAATAGCCTGGTTTTGAATGTAAATCTTGATTACTGTAAAGCTAAACACTGTGATAAAGAGCTTAGCTAATCAATATTGTATAATTAATGACAAACACAGATCCAGGAAAATGTTATGGTGTACAATTGCTTAATTCAGACATTTATTTGTGCAAATTCACCACGGCAATAATTAGTAGGGATGGCGCGAACTGTTCGCGCGAACATCCGCCGTTCGCGCTCGCAGAATATTC
>CM044432.1:159838426-159849576 GCA_024363595.1 Xenopus borealis | reverse complement strand
ACTGTCTCTAAATAGCAATTAACCCAATGCAGTCCAGAGTCCCTTTTGCATATGAAAAGTGCTGGGAACTGGAATTTACAGCACAGTGCTGAGGGAGGGAACACTGAGGAGCACACCACTGGGGGTTCCTCTAGGAAACATAAAACACACAGTTTGCAAGTGAAACAAATATAAACTTTATATAAAACCGTAGTAAATGTACTTGGGCAGTATAATACACAATGCACTCCTGCACTGGGGACATGTGGGACCTACCTAATTCAATATTAGATACCTGACTATTTTTCCAACACAGTCCTTTTTATTATCAAAGTCCCAATCCTCTGGAAGGGGTTAATAACCACACAGTTCAGTGCAATTAAATAGCCATTCCCCAGAGTGCTTATACTGTACCTCAGGTAGCGCTACCTTTCCCAAAAGTACCTCTCCCTTTGAACTTAGTATCCTTGCCGGTATCCTCCCTTGCATGGTTCAGTCACAGGGGTGCTCTCAGAGGCAGTCACACTGGAGATTACAGGCAGAGTCTGTAGCAGCAGGCACTCTCTCTTTCCCAAGGATACACTGGGGTGCATAGCCAATGGATGATGTCACAGACAGAAAAACAGGAGAAGGATATCTCTGATCCCCTACACTATTGTGCAATTTTTGTGGATCATTTGCTAAATGCTATTGGCCCCTTTCATAGTACTTACTTTTATATGGTATGTATCCATGATATAAAATGTTGTATCAAACATCATGGTGCTCATAATAAATGGGGGTAGGTTGTGGTTGGCTCAATATCATAAATTAAAACAGATTTTAAAAATGTAAGTTGTTTATCTATCTCTCTCAGTACCACTAGACACAGACAAATCCAGCAGGCCAGCTGAGGGAATTCAATTACATCCTGACCCTAAACATGCCAATGGCATAACTCCCCAAATCAATAAGATTCAGTTGCTATTACTACAAATTCTTTTTTATGTTAGAAAGGGACCAATGACATTTTAAAACCAACCAATGAGACACTAATTAAACATAATTTTACCTGTTTTTAGGTCCCTGGTAAGGCTTCACTTTGAGTATTCAGTACAGTTTTGGATTCCAGCCCTTAAGAAGGATATGAATGAGCTGGAGAGAGTGCAGTGACAAGCAACTAAACTAGTAAAAGGAATGGACTATTTTAATTGTGAGAGTAGACTGTCAAAGTTGGGGTTGTTCTTTCCGGAGAAAACATGCTTGCAGAGAGACATGACTACTCTATAAGTACTTTAAACATGTACTTTAGAAGTACATTAGAGGACATTATAGACAGATTACAGGAACAATTTTCTTGCATAGAAAAGAACAAATAACCAAAGGCCATGCAATTAAAAAACAGAACTTTGAAGCAGAATACAGTAGGTGGTTCTTCACGATGAGGGCAGGGGATGTTGTGATGGCTGATTCTATTAATGCCTATAAGAGGGGCTTCAAATAGTATACTTTCCAAGTCTTCTTTGATCTTCTGTTAATTTACTTATGTAGTGTATATGCACTGGAGGGTCATTTCGAAAATGATTACCTATGCAACTTATCATCCTCTTCACAAGCAGAGGATTCAAATAAGTGATTGGCTTTAGAGTAAGAAAGCCCTCCTTAGTAAAACCTCCAATATACAGTATGGTGTACTCTTGTCACAAATAATATCTTCATAAAACCTTTTTAAAACTGTGTACCAACAACCTCAGCTCCCAAAAGTTACCTAGTAATGCTGTACATTTTAACAACTAATCTGTGTAATTGAAAGTTTACTCTTTTTTTGTGATATGGTTTGTCTTAAATTGTAGGATTAACAAACTATAACATAGTTTACTTTGTTTTGACAGAAATAAAATTAAATTGACAATTGCATAGTAAATGAAAAGGCAGTGCACCTGGAATTCACACAAAAGATTATGCAGGCGTATCCAGTGTGTAATTCAATCTTGAAACATTGAAGTCACTTAGGTCGCATAATCCTTCTTTAAACCTGCAATTTTATAGATGCTACTGAAACAAGATTATTTTCCATCTGTTTTATTTTCATTTGCTGTACTTTGAATGATTTATTATTATGTAAATGGCACATTAATATTGAATTTTGATGGACTCATTTTGAAAGATTAAGTCCTAAACTATTAATGAAATGCATTATTTGAAAAACTATCAAAATGCTGAGTAAGCTAAGTATGGACAAATATAAAAATATAAATACACAAAATCAAATGTATTTCATTTAAAAAAAATAAGGAAAATAGACATTAAGTATGTACAATAGTAAATGAAAAGCAATTAGTAACTAAAAACCTATGATTGTGTTGCTTACAGTAGTATATATATATATATATATATACATATATATGTATATAAATGTGTGTGTGTTAATTGTGATTTTAAAATACATTTTGATAACTTCCTTTCTATCTACTGATTTTATTTAATCTAAGGCCTACTATTCAGCTTCATTTTATATACCACTAAAATGCAATATAAAAAGCTTGATGTTAAGGCTGATTCTAAACATGTCTATTTGGTTGTTGTAGTCATCTTAAAGGGTCCCTGTCATAAAAAAAAATTTCCCCACCAGGCCCGGATTAGTGGCGAGGCCACAAAGGACTGGGTCCAGGGCAGCAGAATATTAGGGGCAGTATGGGGCCAGGCACTAGACCAGTTGCTAATCCGGCGCTGTTCCCCACTGGAGGTATGGGCCAATAGTGCTCCCACTCCAGTTAGCTAATATCAAGAGGGAGCTCCTTTTGTGGGTGGCCATGTTGATACACTAAGGGGCAGATTTACAAAATTTGTGTGAATGATTCAAAATTCTATAAAATTTTCAAAAAGATTTGAATTTTCAAATATTTTTGTGGCCACTTTGACCATCAAATTTTAAAAATTTGATTGAATCGAATGATTCGAATAGATCGAATAAAAATCTATTCGATTATTCGAATATTCAATGGTCGAATTACTTGCCCTTTAATTTCTTATTGGAATGCCTAGTTCGCCAGATTAAACCTACCGAATTGCTGTATAACCCTATGGTAAGCTTTTTAACCCTTTTCATCTTTTTAAGATCAAATAAAAAAAAATCGAATGGTTAAAATCATTCAAATCGATTGATACAGGATCTGTAGAGCAACAATAAGGGGCCTGTTTATTAAACCTCCAATTTTGGTCAAGGTTTTAAGTGGGAAAAACTTGAATGTTAGAAATGTATTATGTTCTGAAGCTGCTAAAAATTTGCGTCTCAAAATACTCCAGCTAAAATCTGTCAAAATCATGTAGAAGTAAATGTCAGATGGTTAGTGATGGGTGAATTAATGGCGAATTTCCGCATTTCGCTGCCAGCAAATAAATTTGCGATTAACCTGCGAGAATTTGCCAGCAAGTCCAAAGTTTGGGCTTGATAGTCTCAGGCTGTCTGCAGTGGTTTTGTTAATACTAATAATTTGATACATTTCAGTTGTTGAGACCACACTAAGATAAATTCGAGTTTTTGGGGTGACAAGTCTAAAAAGTTGCACTATTCGAATGGACACATGATTGTTTTAGTGACTCTTTCCTGAACCAATTTTTTTCGAGGAGATCTATTAGTTCAAGTTTTAGTATATACCTCCCAGTAACTGCTTACCCATTAATATTTATTTCCTACTTGGGTCTTTATTTTCTATTTTCTAAATAGCTTTATGTTTAAAATAGTCTCTTTCTGAACCACTAGGTGATTTATGATTGTGTTACTCATTTACATATTCAGATGCTGGAGAGGCAGATATAATCTATACATGTTCTTTTCATATAATACATAGACACATAGTAGGTGAGATGGAAAAAAGACAGGCATCCTTCAAGGTCAAACTGTTTTTTAGTTGATTCAGAGGAAGGCGAAAACCCATCTGAAACCTTTCCAAGTTGCCTTAGAGGGGAAAAAAATCTTTCTGACTACTAAGTCCCTGGACCAACTTTGAACTAAGAATTTATTTTAATAAGCCTGTGATGTCTAAAAAGTCATCCAACCCTTTCTTAAACAAATCGAATGTTTCTGTCATGGCAAAAGTATTTTTTTTTATGGAGCCATACTCTCAAGTCTCAGCTTTTTTATTACTAACTTCTTAACAACTGATTTAAGATACATGGAGACCTATTTATCAACAATATCAGTTTAGTGTTTTTGAAACCATGAGTAAAACTCACTTTCTCTATAACAATGAATGTCACAACAATTATTTAAAGATCCAAACTGAAAAAAGCATGAATGGGAAAAGATAAAGCCTTTTATATAAGTCATGAGACTCATTCAGCCATGCATATACAATTTTAATTCTTCTCATTCATGTTTACTTTTTGTTGTTGCTAGCGCTTTAATGCCACTCTAAGTAAGTAATGGCAGTACCAGATAGAGCATTCACAATTCATTCTGCAGCTGCTAATAGCATAGAGCTGCATAAATGTTAGGGGACTAATTATAGTGCTAAAAGGAGAATGTTTCAAGTTCCTTTTATTGCTTCTCCCCTAGCTAAGGTGATGTTTATGAACCCTGATTAGTTAAGGGACTCTAGGTTAATATGCATCTCCTAAGTGAAGAATACACAAAAAAATCACCTTACAGCTATTAACTAACTTACTTTTCTTGAAGGTTATTCTCACTCAACAGGAGGATTTTTTATTTTTTTCACCAATAAAAGATTCTTGGTGGCCATATGGATCAACAGACAAACACATCTTTGAAATTAAAATTCATGGTAAAGCTCCCTTTAACATTGTCTCATTTGTTTCATGTTTGCTGAATATTTTAAAAAGGAGAATTTATTCACCAGGCGCAAATTTCCAGCGAATTCCTGCATATAGCCACTGGCAAATAAATTCACAAATCACCCTTGAAAATTCACTGGCATCAAAAAAATCAGACGGCAGTGTCCATTTTTTGGATGCGGCAAATTTTTCCAGGGAATTTGCGCCAGTGTCCAAAAAACAGTGCCATTTTGCTAATTTTTCGTCGTTTAACAAATTTCACTAAATTCACAAATTTTTTGGCTAAGCAAAACAGGACAAATTTGTACATCATTAGTTAACTGACCTTCAAATATTTTCCATTGACATTGCAGGCAAATGCTATTGCCATTCAATCCATCCTTGGAATACCTGTTATTTAAATTGACTGTTGGAAGTTTTTTTCATAAATATCTGACATAATTATGATTGACTTTAGAGTAAATTCAACATTAAAGGAACATTTCAGGGTAAAAATAAAAACTGGGTAAATAGATAGGCTGTGCAAAATAAAAAATGTTTCTGATATAGTTAGTTAGCCAAAAATGTAATACATACAGTGGATTTCTCACATAACAGAATACAACACAACATCCTGCTTTTCAGCTCTCTAAATCTGAGTCAGGGACTTGAGGGGGGGCAACATGGGACATAACTGTTCAGTGAGTTTGCAATTTATCCTCAGCATTCAGCTCAGATTCAAAAGCAACAGTTATGACCCATGTGGCCCTCCCTCAAGTCATTGATTGGTTACTGCCTGGTAACCAGGGTAACCAGTCAGTGTAAACAAAAGAGAGCTGAAAAGCAAGAAGTAGTGTTCTGTTCTGTTAGGTTAGACTTGCAGTCACTGCAGCCTTTTTATATTACATATTTGCCTAACTAACTATATTGAAAACATGTTTTATTTTGCACAGCCTATCTGTTTACCCAGTTTTTACTTTTATTCTGAACAATTCATTTAAAAACTAGTCAAAAGTAGTCCATTAGTGAGGCTAAATAAAATATAGTAAACTATTTTAAAATACATAAATATACATAAAGAAACAGGCAACACAAACTCAGAATTGGAATGGAGCCTGATAATAGAAAAAATATTTATTTCACTCCTTGGTAAATTTTTCCCTTAATGTACTGCTAACTTGGAATTAAACAAATAAAATAAATAAAATAAATCTCAATGGGCATACTGGATAAAACACTTTGAATCGGCTTCATCCCAGGTCAGTGTGCACATAACTAATTATGCAGTAAATGTTAATATACACAAAATCTTATATTCTGTGTATTTTGGTTTGTAAGACTTGCGAAACATATTTTCCCTGGAACTGAACTGATTTAGCAAAATTCATTAAAACACAAAATTGGTTTTATTTTTACTCCTTTCAAAATCCCATAGAAATTAATGGAGAGCTCTAGTGGCGGAACTTGACTCTAATAAATTTATCCCCTGGAATAGATAGTTGTTTGCTTTGTCTTGTTTTGTTTTGTGATTGGATAGTGAAATTATTCTTTGTGTGGAGATATTATGGGGTATTGTTCTTTAAGAAACTGAAAGTGAGTTAACATTGGCCATATGGCCGAACATTTGGATTACCCCTGATAAAGCCCTGTCGTTAGAGGCATATCGGGGACAGTCTTATACGTAGTGTATGGCCAGTGTTTTGAAGGAAAGACAATATAATGTACTGTTGCCCTGCACTGGCAAAATTTGGTGTGTTTACTTCAGAAAAACAATTAGACTTTATATAAACAAGCTGCTTTGTAGCCATGGGGACAGTCATTCAAACACAGGACACAGAGTAGATAAAGTTCTGAAGAATCCCATTGTATACTATAGAGCTTATCCGTTATCTGCTCAGTATCCGGTGCCTTTTCTCCTTTCAGATTAGAATGGCTGCTCCAATGGCTACACAGCCACTTAATTGTATAAACTATATTTGTATTTCTGAAGCAAACACACCAGATTTACCAGTGCAGTATAACACTCCATTATATTTTTATTACTTTAGCACACATTCATTTTTGGTGTTACTGTTCCTTTAAGTTGTTGTTACTATTGTATATTGGAATGAAGTTACATTGTTCAAAAAGGTTTAATAAGTAATCTTTTTTTAACCGGATGAATTTGTGACAGTATCTTTTGTTTTGTATCAACCAGATGGACTGAAAGTTTAAAATTTTTGATCTCTGCACAATAACACGTATCAATGACACCAAGGGGCAGATTTACTACGGGTCGCATTTCGAAGTTAAAAAACATAGGAATTCGACCATTGAATTTCTTTTAAAGAGTTTTTTCGTTTTTGATCGAATAGGTCTGTTTTTGATTGAATGAAAATTGTTCAAATCATTCGATCTAGTCATTCAATTCAATCAAACTTTGATTCAAACGATTCCAACGATTTTCAATAAAAAATTAGATTTTCCAAAATTTTCAAAAACATTCCTTAAAGGTTCTAGGAAGTTCTCCATAGGCTAAAACAGCAATTTGTCAGGTTTAAGGTGGGGAAGGGTTGAATTCAAATTTTTTTAGAGAGACAGTACTTCAATTTTTGATTGGTCGAATTTTAAAATTTGAATAGAATTTTTTTCAATTTGAATAGAATTTTGGCCTATTCGAAAGTTGAATTTCCCAAAATTACTTTGAAATTTTAATTTTTTAAATTAAAATTTCCACTTCGACCCTTGGTAAATCTGCCCCTAGTGGTGAGAACACTATTGTTTTTGTGGGAGATTTTATATGAAAAAAGGTGTAAATTTTTCTTTGGGGAAAATTTATCAAGGGTCAAATTTAGAAGTAATGGGATTTTTTTGAACTCCCATTACTTTGAAATTAATGGTAAAAAACTAAATTTATTTAAAAAAAAATTTTGAGTGAGTTACAATGCATTTGATCAAATTTAATTCAAAGTTTTTTTAAAAAAAATCTTTGATTTTTCAAAGTCCACCAATTGACTCCGAATAGGCTCTAGGGGGTCCCCCATAGGTTAAAACAGCAATTCAGCAAGTTTCAGACAGTACATGATACATTGCTCTATTCAAATTGTTGAATTGTTTTTAAAATTCAAATCGAATTTGGACTATTCCCTAGCCGAAGTAAACAAAAATAGTTTGTGTATACATGCACCTTATCCTTGATAAAGGTCCCAAGTGGACCAAATGTTGGATGCAGCATGAAGGAAAATAAAGCACATTGAAACACAAATGTGGAGTGCTGGTTCCTTTTCTATATATATATATACATTTGTAATTATAAATGAAAACGTCTAATTTTAAAGGTAGTCTGATATAGAAAAGACTTTTTTTTTTATAAATATTGACATTGGAAATAGATCATTAAAAAACAACAAAAAATTACTACAAAAAATAAACCCTACACTTGTCTCAGTTGGACGTAAACCACTGTGAAGCAAATAACTGCAAATTTGCGTAGGTCTGAGAGCTGTTATCCAGAATGCTCGGGTCTTTCCATAATTTGGATCTTCATACCTTAAGTCTATTAGAAAATCATGTAAACATTAAAGAAACCCAATAGGCTGGTTTTGCTTCTAATAAGGATTTATTATATATTAGTACAAGGTATTGTTTTATTATTACAGAGAAAAAGGAAATCATAATAATCAATCAATAATAAGGAAATCCAAATTTGGATTATTTGGATAAAATGGAGTCTATGGGAGATGATATTTCCGTAATTCGGAGCATTCTGGATAATGGATTTCCAGATAACTGATCCCATACCTGAACTGATGATCTTTTAAATTGTTCATCTGATTTCACCATCCATTTTCAAGTGGTCTTAAATTTTATGCATTAGCTGTATACCATATCATAACTACATACATAAAGGGCAAATCATGCTTTTTATATCAGAATGTTGTATTTTGTATCTTCTAAAAAGCAAAAGAAATAATATTTTCTTTTATTAAATTTATTTTCAGACATCAACAAATCATAACTGTGCAATTTTTTGGAATGTATAATCCAAAACAATTTGAGCCGCATGAAATTGGTTGGACAATTTTCACAACAGAATAGTCAAATTTTAACAAAACTTAACAATTTAGCTGAGTGAATAATCTATAAAAGATAACCTCACTATAGGGATATCCTATGAGAGTCACGCATTGTTTGAATTTCCTATCCAGGTCTCAACCTTGGCTCAAACCAATATTAAAAAAACATACTGAACGTCTACAGAAGAAAGTTTAGTAGGACTGCTGTTTCCATAACAACAAATGGGTTTTGTATAAAGCATAGTGCTTACTGGTAACTATACTTCACAGCAGGTAAAAAGCAGTTATTCAAAATTACAAGCAGCATGACACAGAAAAAAATATATTAACTCAAGGGGTGAAGAGATTTGTACTCCATATTCAGTATGTGTAAATCATAAATATATGCCAATCTGGAATGTAGTTCAATAAATATGTTCTGCACATTAAATCTGTAAGAATCCCAAAAAACAGCACACCATTATTTCTTTGTGCTTTTCCAAGTAACAACTGACACAGCTGTGACAGGTGGCAGAACACATAAAGAAAATAAAATCTCGTCATTTTAATTTTCTTTGCAAGTACAAAAATAATTTTTAAGGTCTGTAATTATATTAATTATTCATGTTTAACTTTTTTATGTTTTGTTGGTGTTTTCCCAGATTACCTTCCAATGTTTAGTGCACTCATGACTAGGCAATTTAGAACCTAGTGTGGTTATAACTATATATGGAATTTCTTTTGTCTTTCCAGATGGGAGAAATAAATATTTTCACTTTTAGCAGAATGATACACTGGTACAGTGATACAAAGTGGGAATTATTAGAGCCAGTGTATGGCATCTTATTTTACAGTGGTAGTATGACAATGATTTTGTTTTTCCTTTATCCAATTAAATCAGGTTTTCTTGAAGTATTTTCCTGCATTTAAAATTAGCCATTTTAGTTATGTTTTAACATTCTGTCCAATACCAACCACCCTTTAACCTTTCAATATTGGTCATGAATATGATGAGTTCTCTATAATCATGCCTTGCTTGGGGTGGAGGCAAAAAAGAATCCAATATTTGAAAAGAACTGTGTAAAATACCTCATTTCAATCCAAATGGCAATGTTATTTAATTATTTGAAAATAGTGGTGCATAAGTGTCACTCAACTAGTTTGAATAACATGGAACAAATCTACCAGGAATCAGGAGCCATAATTACTTCTGAACCTAAAAGAATACAATTATACTGGCTGCAAAAGGTGTATCCACAAAATATTACTTTGGTAACAAAACAGAATAACATAGAACGTTAGGTTGAAAAAAAAAAAAGACACCCATCCATTTAGTTTTGCCTTTTATGGCTATAGAAAACCTGCACGACTGACAGTTTATCCAGATAGAGGCAAAGGATCCTTCTAAAACCTCTTTAATTTGCCTCAGTAAGGGGAAGAAATTCCTTCTTCCTCCAAGATGACAATCGTACCAGTTCCTGGAGCAACTGGACTGGTCCCTGGTAATTCAATTCTTAGGTCTATTTGTTCATATGGGGTAATCTGGGCAAGTTAGATATTGGGCATAAGTCATATTTGATACCTGTGGCCCATGGGACCTGTAGGTTTACATTTGGGGTTGGGTCAGTCTTTCGCTATTGCCAGACCTGCCACTTTGAGCCCTTGAGCATTACCTTCGGCGAGCCCTTCCCATTGATGACACCAGTAGTAGGCCCCACCAACTCTATGACAACACCAGGGGGTTTGGGTTTAGTTCACTTTAAGGGTCCGTGAACTTGGGCATGTGAAGGTTCCAGGTGCTAGAAAGTGTGCAGAGTGAAGTCGGAATTGGGGAAGTGAGGTGTACAAGCAGGAGAAAAAGCTGTAGGGAGAGTGCAGCAGTGGCAACTGCTGACACATTGAGCTATAAACGGTGCATTCTGACATTATAAGGATATCATTTACAGTCTGATCCCATAGGGAAATGACCAGACTGTAGATTATATATATATATTTAGAGGCCACCCAGTTGTATCCCTACCCCCCTCAGGGATAGGAAAAGGTCGAGACACCCGACACGCAGGGGGAAGAGGTCGTCCTCCCTATTTTTAATCTGTCCTCTCACACAGTATCCGCGGCGGAATCTGCACAATTGAGCAAAGGTTTTTCCTATGTCCCCACAGTCCATTTCGATTCTTTTCAATTTGAAGTAGAAATGTTCAAATTTGTGAGGGCACTTGATCTTAAAGATTTGTTTAAAAGCAGTGATGAAAGTTTCAAAGATACGGATAGACTATGCGTCAAAAGTACATTTTGTCCAAAAACTGTTAATTCCTCGATTAAACTGTTCAAAAAAGCCATGGACAATGGTGTTGCTGAACTGGATGCATGGTTCACACATGCTGA
>CM044432.1:159823901-159835524 GCA_024363595.1 Xenopus borealis | reverse complement strand
TATACGAACACTAACTGATGATACCAATATCGTAATACGCCCCGCAGATAAAGGCGGCGGCATTGTAATATTGAATTACGATGACTATAAGAGAGCTATCTTGTCACAGTTACATAATACTAATGTTTATGAAAAGTTAACTTTTGATCCAGTTACAGAATTTAAGAACCATATAGATGATATAATCACTGAGGCTTTCGACAATCGTTGGATCTCTGAAGGTGAGAAATTATATTTAACACAGAAGCATCTGAAATGCCCCATACTATATACTATATACCCTCCCCAAGGTTCATAAGGGTCTTGATCCACCCCCGGGGCGTCCTATATTATCAGCTAGAGATAGCCTGTTACACCCTGTGGGTATATCTATCGATAGATTATTACAACCCATGGTACAGGGCACTGATTCGTATCTGAGGGACACGCCCCATTTTTTTAAAATGCATTAGGAGTTTAAGACCGTCTGACAGGGCTATTCCCCACAGTGAAGGAATAGCGGCAGTCAGAAAGCCTTTGGAAACAAAGTAGTTGCTACACGGGTCCACCCATACCTTTTGCATTAACCTTGCTGGAAGCATGTTTGAAATTTAACTATTTCCGGTTTGAGAGGCAGTTTTACCTACAAAAGACCGGTATAGCGATGGGTGCTTCGATGGCGCCGTTGTATGCTAATTTGTACATGCATCAGTATGAGTTGAGTAATATTATGCATGGGTTTAGAGAGCATTTACTATGCTATAAAAGATTTATCGATGATGTCTTCATAGTGTGGGATGGAGATCAGGCATCTTGTTTAAAGATGGTTGCTTATTTAAATACATTATCAAATTTACTTTCACTTGTGATGACACAACGGTACGGTTTTGGACATTGAGGTGTGGCGTGAGAATGATGGATTACAGTATTCTTTGTTCCGTAAATCGACTGACCGGAATACTCTACTCCACATATCAAGTTGTCATCCTACGAACCTCAAAAAATCTTTACCAATTTCACAATTTTGTTGTGTTATAAGTAACAATTCAAATATGGTGAGATGTGAGGAACAACTTAGTGACATGTGGGAGAGATTTATTAACAGGGGAAATGATGCTGAAACCCTTGCTAAGGCTTTATCTACAGCCCGGGCAAGAGTACGAACCCCCCGCGTTAGTACTACTCGCGATCAGGTGACTTTTGTGAGCAGATACAACACTTTATCTAATCAAATAAAACAAATGATCCATACGAATTGGCCTATTTTTAGAGCTGATAAAGATTTGGACAAACTTTGCCCTAATCCCCCCATGACACACCAGGGGACAAAATCTGCGGTATTTATCGGTCCTCACTGACCTGGAAAGGTGTTATCGGAAACAACAGTCAGGTTGGCTTAAGTCCGATAAACCGGGGTGTTTCAGATGTACTAGTTGTATTTCCTGTATCACGTGTACCACCACACACGTTGTGTATATGATTACATGTTCCTGTGGCTTCGCCTACATTGGTAAAACAGATTTGACACTAAGGATACGGATGGATGGACACAGATCGGCCATCAGCACAGCTTTTGGGAACAATAAAACAGTTAAGCCCATGCTAAACATTATTTAGAGATGGGACATAGATTACCCACGTTTGAATACATTGGAATAGTTCATGTCCCAGAGCCCAAGAAGTGGGGGGGGGTGGTGACAGATTTCAATTGTTGTTACAACGTGAAAAGTATTTGATTAGAAAACTCGATACAATGTCTCCAAGGGGCCTGAATGAACAATGTTTCTTTAACTGTTTCTTAAATTCTAGATAGTATGAGATACATCTGTGGTTCATTACGTTGAAAAGACTTTTAACTGTAAAGTGCTCTATTAATATTTACATTGTATTTATATATTTATGTGTTTATTAGATTTGGTATATCGATTGATTTCGTCTAATACATACACTGTGTTTTATATTATCCACATAGTGGTTGCTAGGCAATGTTCCCAGTTACAGACTTTTTTGGGGGAGGTGAGATGGGAGTGGTAGATTCTGTAACGAGCCAGAGAGTCACACCCAGGAAATGTTTTTAAGTGCGAAATGTCCATGTTTATTTTAATCTAGACAAAGGCTCTAGACTCGAGCTGAAACATTGATTCTGTTATGGATTAAATAAAATTTTTTGATATTTTGTAAAACCCCAGGAGTGCGCTTTCTATTCTAAACTGAATATATATATATATATATATATATATATATACTGCCTATGACATATCATATAACTGCCCACATATACAGATAAACTTGAATAAAATTCCTTATATTTAATAGGATTTAAAAATATATGGATAACATAACATATCATTTTCTTGCCCTAGAAATGATAGCATTAATGTAGAAATGAACCAGGGAAACACTTCCAAAACATTACAAAAATATTACCAGGCATAGTGAAACACAGTGTATGAATGGATAGTAGTGACTACATTCTACATTTGGTCCAAATGTCATCTTTGCTGACTGCCCTCTGATTCTATTAAATCTTGGCTCCTCTCTGTGACGGGTAATGTTATCTAAGGATTTACTGCCACTTTCATTTTCACTTAGGAGAAAATCTAATCATACAGACAATTTCTCACAATGGAAAAAAAATGTGAAAAAAAGCTCCTGTTAGCTGTTGTTGTGACACGCATAACTGAAGAGTGGGATTTCCTATTAATTTTGATTAGTTATCTGTTGAAAACAGTTTCTTCCTGAAATCTGTAACAATAAAATGTAGGACTTGAAGCAATACAAACTACCTAAAGCATGGTCACTTTTGTAGTTGTAGTGTAACAAAAGTGATTTTACTTGTAGATATTTGTGACATATAATAATCTCTGTTAGGAAGGCTGAAAAACATGCTACTTGCATAGTATAATACTTTGCTTTTCATAATATTGAATGACTTCAGAAATGTGATTGTATGCTTTATATTCTTTTCTTGCAACATATTTGTATGTCCTGTAATAAAAATCATAAAAAGTTAAAATACACAATATAAAATAATACATATATATGCTTTAATGTTTTATTTATTTAGAAATCAAACAGTTTAAAACATACATTGTTGAATCTGTCCTTTTGCTGTGGAGAGCCATAATCACATGGGTGGTAGAAATCACTATTTAAGGACATAAGCAAATTAATTCACCGCATTAACTGAGGTGTTTCCTTGTCAAACTGTATTTTTATCAAATTCTATGTATTGTACATGTACAGCCAGGTAAATTACTGTTTTTGTAGTCAGAATATAGATATCTTTCTACATAATTCTTTATTTGTTTTCCATACAGGGAGTAGCTTTTGTTATTTGATATACCACACAGTCACTTACCAGCCTGGGTTAATGTTCACAATTTCATGAAATTTAAATAAACACAACACTGCTTCAAAGTAAGAATAGTTTGAGTTCTTGACTACTGCAAAGGAATTAATATTTGCTGTAAAATGTCTACCTATTACATAACCACTCTTAGTGGCCCTCTTTTTTTGTAGCTTTCAGAGGGACTCTCACTATGCACGGGATTCCTGCTGCAGGGATATGTAACTGTAGGGTCCAATGGGTGTTAATCTGCCCCTATGGCTTTAAGACCCAGCCCTTTTCCTTTCCCTAGTTATTAGGCAAAAGCCTATGTATCTACTTTCATATTTATATAACCAGTGTTATTGGCCAAGAGGTGTAATGACCACTTCCTACCATACTTCAATATAGTGAGTGGATCTTCCTCTTTGGCTGCAGGTGTCATAACCATCTGGATGTGCCCATTGAGCTTGGGTACATGAAGACCCAGTAAAGCCATTGCCCTAAAGTTGAGGACCAGGGAACCCCGTGAATGAGGTTAAGTTAGAGCAGGATAGTTCTGCCCTAGACTCTCTAGGAGAGTAAGACGGAGAGCTTATATAGAAAGAGCAGTCGTGTGCTCCATCAAGGATCTGTAGCAGGGAGTAGCTTCCCAAAGGCTCCTAGATTGCCTTCAGTGAAGAGACCACAGTGGATAGAGTGTCAGGCTAAACTTCTTCTCCATGACCACTCCGCTGTGTGGCATCCGGACCACTTTGAGGCTACAATGCCTTATGGGAGTCACATCCTTTCTAATGTGTCATCTACCTGTTCTAATGTATGTACATCTGCTAATACCTTCTCATACATGAGTAAAACCTGTGGTCATTATCTTGAACTGATAAACCATACACCTTGTGTTTTACCATAAGAACCTCCCGGCATTCCAATCATTCCTATTTTTGCATGTACAGGGCCTGTATAGAATTGTATACTGCCTTACACTAATCTAATTCTTGGCCTGGTAAAAATTCATTTGTGAACATAAAAAATAGAATCACTGAATTTAGTAGTTGCATTTTAATGGAATAAATGTAATGGAATTTATTAAAAGATCTGAATATAAAAAGTACAATCCGCTAACAAATACAAAATCCTCTAACAATTACCAGCAAAAAAAAATCTGAAAACCATAAAAGTCCAAATTGATTTAAAAGAACAGTAATATCAAAAAATTAAAGTGTTTTAAAGTAATGAAAATGTAAGTACTGTTGCGCTGCACTGGCACAAATGGTGTGTTTGCTTCAGAAACTCTACAAGTAGCCTGGGAGTTGTAGTTAAAATACGCCCTGATCCTGAAGTGTGAGTTCAATGTAACCAATGCTCCTATCCTAGCTGAACATTAACTATTTGTGGCCTGCCTAAGCCAAATTAGCGTTACGTAACTATGTAAAGCAAATTAATTTTTTTGGCCTGACCCACACACCCAACATATCAACTAAACATTTTAGTAAATGGAAATGTACACTAGCCAAAATATTACCAAAATACATGCCAAACTCCAGGGCCTGCCAGGCTGGCCAGACGCCATAGGCAACCCGGAAAACAAGCCCGCCTCCACACACGTGCAAGGGAAAGGGGTGAGAGATGGAGGGAGGGCTGAGTGATGAAGGGACAGCTATGGAGGGGAGGGTGTCAGGAGGGAAGGAAGGGGCGTATGAGTGACAGCTGCGGACTAGGGGTAGGCAGAAGAGATAGTTGCCCAGCACCCCCCTATTATTGTGCCCTATACAGCTGCCTCTTCTACCTGCCCCTAGTTCTGGCACTGTCAAACTCCTGGTTAGTGATGGGCGAATCTCCCAAGATTCGCTTCGCCGAAAAATTCGCGAATTTCTAGCGAAATTCGCGAATCGGCAAAAAATTCGCGAAACGAGTCGCGGGACGCTTTTGATGCGCGTCGCGTCAAATCGCGTCGCGTCGTTTTCGTCGCGTCAAAAAACGTTGCGAGACTCATTTTTTTCGGCAAATTTTCGCCAAGCGAAATTTCGCTGGTGATTCGCGAATTTATTCCCCAGTGGCGAATCGCGGGAATTCGCCGCGAATTCGGCCCTGGCGAATAAATTCGCCCATCACTACTCCTGGTATTTATTAGTGGCCTACTTATGTTAAAAAAATCAATGTGTATAGAATTGTATACTGCCTGACATTAATCTAATGCTTGGCCTGGTAAAAAATAGAAACACTGAATTTAGTAGTTGCATTTTAATGGTTCAGAGGTTCAGAGGT
The DNA here is from genome assembly GCA_024363595.1 of Xenopus borealis. Taxonomy (NCBI): domain Eukaryota; kingdom Metazoa; phylum Chordata; class Amphibia; order Anura; family Pipidae; genus Xenopus; species Xenopus borealis. Next base: position 159,829,952 of record CM044432.1, on the reverse strand, counting down.
TTTGTAAAACACAACCACAACACATAAATGTCATGCAATTTATTAAAAGATCTGAATATAATAAGTATAATCTGATAACAAATACAAAATCCTTTAACAATTACCAGCAAAAAAAAAAATCTGAAAACCATAAAAGTCCAAATTGATTTAAAAGAACAGTAATATCAAAAAATTAAAGTGTTTTAAAGTAATGGAAATGTAAGTACTGTTGCGCTGCACTGACACAAATGGTGTGTTTGCTTCAGAAACTCTACAATTGTTTATAAACAAGCTGCTGTGTAGCCATAGGGGCAGCCATTCAAAGCTGAAAAAAGGAGAAAAGGCAAAGGATACACAAAAGGTAACAGATAAGCTCTGTAGTGTACAATGGGATTATTCAGTACTTATCGGTTATCTACTGTGTATCCTGTGTTTGAATGGCTGCCCCCATGGCTGCACAGCAGCTTGTTTATATAAACTGTTGAATTTCTAAAACAAGCACCTCAGTTTTACCAGTGCAGTACTTTATATTGTCATTACTTTAAAATACTTTCATTTTTGGTGTTACTGTTTATTTACAGTGGTCCAATAAGATCAATACAGTTCCCACTGACTTAAGATCTCTAGAACTTTAATTTGACAAAGTTTTGTATGTGAGGTTTAAATGGTTTTGTAATGATGTTACCCTGGTGGTCTAGTGGCTTACCCTGTGGCCAGCAGGGAAGCCCGCCACATGCGTCCTTCTCCTCTGAGAGTCGTTTTCCTATTGGGCATGTGGGGTGCACTTCCGGGCTTTACGTGCCAGGTTGATGACACCACTGCACATTGGTGCGAAATTCAAAAGTATTTAAAGAGATCTCAGTATTAAACTCATTGCCCGTTGTTAGTTTTGTTTAATAGTTCCTGGGTGTTTATTCTTAGTGAATCCTGATTGTCCTTCCTGGTTTTGATCCTTGCCTGTCTTCTGGCCATTCCGAACTCTCCAATCTGACTCTCCTTGTTTGCTTACTATTCTATGCTCTCCAATCTTGACCCTAGCCTACCTGATTACTCTGAACTCTCCAGTCTGACCTTTTGTCTGTCCACTGACTATCCTACATTCTCCAATAGTGATGGGCGAATTTATTCGCCAGGGCCGAATTCGCGTCGAATTCCCGCGATTCGCCGCTGGCGAATAAATTCGCGAATCACCAGCGAAATTTCGCTTGGCGAAAATTCGCCGAAAAAACAAGTCGCGCGACTTTTTTTGACGCGACTTGACGCAACGCGATTTGACGCTACGCGACTTGACGCGATGCGCGTCAAAAGCGTCCCGCGACTCGTTTCGCGAATTTTCCGGCGAAGCGAATCTCGGGAGATTCGCCCATCACTATTCTCCAATCCTGATCCCGGCCTGTCTGACTATTCTCAATTCTGCTTGTGCTGGTCCAGCCTGCCTGTTCCAAATAGCATTCCTCCATCTAGTATCCTTGGTGAGACAATCATGCCCCTTAGCTTTTCCAGAACCTTTAGCTTTGCTCCTTTCTTAGTAAGACCTGGCAGCATCCATTTAGCGGAGGGCTCCTCCCGAGGTGAAAGGCGGCTGTTATAGAAAGAAGCAAGAGCCGAGACCAGGGAGCCTAGCACTGGTTTTGGATTTAGGGTGCCATTCGTGACAGGTTTTTCACATTTAATAAATCTGCTTTTAGAGCTTTTAAGAAATATAGGAAAACAGAGTCCTGTGTATCAACAGTTTCATTTCAGTGGTTTCAGAAACCACATATAAATTTTTTTCCTTAAAACCACGAATGCAATATAATTTATTAAAAGATCCAAATATATAAAGCACAAACAAAAATAAACGCTGAACAATGGACTAAAGAGTACAATGGACTCTGATTTCTACACACCATTTCTACAGCACAGCTGGTTCTCTTTACTCTGTGCTAGACCTTAAAATCATAGGGTAAAATTAATTGAAATTTAAAGAAAAAGATGTGCACTATTTAAACAAATATTCACAATTTGTACTATAATATTCTTCGTGAGATGCACATTGTACATTGTGCATTTTTAAGCCTTATTTGAAGGAGGTATAATTTTTTTTAATGGCAAAAATAACTTTTGAGGAAGGAGTGTTATTACATACTGGTGCAGCACCCCTGATACTGGTGCACAATGGTGCAAACTATAAAATTCACAATCTTTCTTCCACTGGTAAAAGTGGTTGTTAAACAATTTTGGTTTCAAAAAAGCTATATTAAAATTGTGCCAATGAACATTTGTTTGTGCAGAGGCACAAATTTTTGCATTGTGAATATAATGACTTTTATTAGATTCCAGATAGTACTTTGTTCATTTGTTGTTATACAGTATGTAAATGCACTCTCCTTCTTTACATTTTATTCTTGTTATATTCTTTGAGAAATATAATGTGAGCAAATGATCCATGCAATGCAAAACAATATTTTTTTATGAAGAAATTGTTATGCTTTTAAGTGGATTGTGAGGAATTTCAAGTTGACATACAGTTTATTAAAAAAAATCTGTTACCATTAAGTTATTGATTAAAATTATAACTCTGCAGAAATGTGCAGAGACTTAAATGAATTATAGAGTTAATATGCATTACAGCACTATTACAATAAATCCATGTAAGAAGTTGATGTGTGGAGAATGCTTTATGCTTCTGTTATTACCCATTCTTCCATTATGACTTTAGAATGCTTTTGGCATTTTGTATTTAACAGAAATAAATCTTAATGCTGATTAGTATTATTTTATAAATGCAAACTGTAACATTGTATTCATAGAGTCTTTCATACCTGCCTGGTGACACAGTTTGTGCTGTCAAATTAACAAAATATAATGAAGGCAATAATCAAATAACATTTCCTTATACAGTAAAACCCTAATTTGGTTACGGTCTCTTTAAACAACAAATAACCCTTAGCAATCCAGAGGCCCCAAGTCCCTTTTGCATTTGAAAAGTACTGGGAACTGGGAATTACAGAGCAGTGCCTCGACCCAGGGAACACAGAGGAGCATACCCGGGGGGGGGGGGGGGGGGGGGTTCCACTAGGAATAATAAAACACACACAGTTTGCAAATGAAACAAATATAAACTTTATATAAACAGTATTAAGGACTTGGGCAATTGAATACACAATACACTCCTGCACTGGGACAAGTGGGACCTACCTAAAAAGGACTACAGTCCTTTTTATTATCAAAGTCCCAATCCACTGAAAGGGGTTAATAATAGTGATGGGCGAAACTCCCGCGTTTCGCTTCGCCGAAAAATTCGCGATTTCCGACGCGCGTCGCGTCGTTTTCGGCGCATCGCGTCAAAAACGACGCGCAACTCGTTTTTGTTGGCGAATTTTTCTGCGGCGAATTTTTGCGGCGAATCGCGGGAATTCGCCGCGAATTCGCCCCTGGCGAATAAATTCACCCATCACTAGTTAATAACCACACAGTTCAGTTCAAAGGGAATGTCACTTCCCAAGAGCTTGTATACCCCAGGTAGCACTACCTTTCCCAAAAGTATCTCTCCCTTTGGAATTTAGAAGTCGCTCCCACATAGCAGGTAAATACACAAGACCTGTCTTCAAATTGTAGCCCGATCCGTGCCATTATCCTCCGTTGGGTGGTTCACTCACCAGGGTGCTCTCAGAGGCAGTCACACTGGAGAATATAGGCAGCTCTTCAGCAGGATCAATCGCATCAGTGGCACCTTTCTCCTTCTGAGTCTGTATCAGCTTGGCAGGGAACAGGATGGGCTCTCTCTGTACTTCCACAGATTCAACAGCTTGGACAGTTTCACAGGACTTATTTCTGTCTGGATCTTTCATGGCATCACCCTTGCTAGACTCTGTCAGAGATCCTGTACGAAAGGCTCCAAAGTCAGGCACACCTTCTCATCCAGGGATGCACTGGGGTGCCCAGCCAATAGAATTGCTCTCTAGCCTGTAACTGTAACTACACATATGATGTCACAGACAGAAAAACAGGGGAAGGATTTATCTTGTCCCCTACATATACTTTTTTGTTTTTATTAAATATGTCTTCCAATACTTTTTAAAAAAAGTGTTAATGCATTAATGGAATGATATACAATCAGATAAAAATAAACATCCCATCACATTACATTTATTTTTATTTCTTTTTCTGCATTGTAATAATTTATTCTAATGAAGAAAACATTTTTCCTTTGACACTCCATGTTAGCACCTACCAAGATAGTCCCTCCCACCTGCCCCCATCAGAAGGACCCTCCCAAAGTATATAAAAGACCAACCACATCCACCTGCTTCTGCCTTTCCTCCCATTGGATGCAATTTTTACTTTTTAACCTTGGGAAAGCATATGCCTGCCCATGGACCAAAAGCCCCTGTCCCTAGGATGCCTGTCCTAGGAAGAGGGACTTTTGGTCCATGGGACCTTTTTTTTACCCAGAACATTACTTCATATCTTGAAGTCATCTGTGTTTGAGCTCCTGGATCAGATAAGGCACTGGTTTGCAGAGTTTGGTATCCTATGTCAGCCTGTGTAGAAGTTGCCTTCCTGTATTTCTGTCAAGTTTCCCCCCCCCCCTTTCGTGTGCCCTCCCAACAAGTGGGATGGAGCAGTTAGCTTAAGATTAGTGATGAGCAATCTGTGAAAAATTTGCAAAAAAACATTAAAGTCAATGGAAAACACTTTTTGTTGCAAACTTATGGGAACTTTTTTATGTCTACAGTGACACATTTGTCTACCATGCAGCAATACTGTTTACAGCATTTGATCTGTTTTATCTTTTTTTATTTGTTGGTGCATACTACTAGTAAACTTAGGGTATGTTATAATGTTCTACGTATATGAAATCTACTAACCCTTTTCATGTTGTTTGAGGTATTTCTTTGCTGGAAAAGGCAGTGTCTCAGTGGATTTATTTTACTAATAGGCGAGTGTCATGTAGACCTGTGTTTGTCATACCAAGGACATCCATACTGTATGGTGTCTTATAGAGACAGTGTCCATACTGAAATCAGGTCACTCGTGGAGGCACATTTATCAAAATGTTATCTGTTATACAATGTTATACATTGGAGAAATTATTGTATGGCCTCTGATTATTATTCAGCCTGACCTACAGTACAGTGTGTAAGCATTTCTGGCAGTTATATTTGCCAGGTTATGACAGTATGGTTTGTATGAAAGGTTGAATGAAAAATGTTGGGACTCTCATTGTGTCTATGGCCTGCATTACTGGTAAACCCATGTGTTTATATGTTTGGGAACTTTTTAGAGTTCAAGTTGTATCAATTGGGGTGTAACTTCTTTCTACCAGAAATATGCAAATTAGCAATAGTATGCATTTTCAGTAAATATTAATACTGTACATAACTTACTTTGGCCTTAAGTCAGCCCATTTTAAATTGTGTGATGCAGAGTCTCTGATCAAATCTTATTTATTCCCTTTGATTGTGGGCAGAGTATGTATATGTACACACTGAAATGTTAAAAAACAAACTTACTGATGTTACCTTTAAAGTTAAAATATTATGTTCCAATATGTGACAAGCACACCTTCGCAAACTTGCATAGAAATTGCACATTTGCACATTTAGGAAAACAACACTGTGTGCAGGATTCTGTTTTTTTTATTTGTTCATTAATGGCTTGGGGGAGGGTATTATAAGTAATTAATCTATGTTTTCAATGACACAAAACTATACAGACCAATTAATTCCATCCAAAATGTGGCATGTGCATGTGCTCAAACTGGATCAATATGGTTGGCTAAGTGGTAGATAAGGTTCAGTGTTAAATAAATGTGAGGTTATGCATTTGAGACTTAACTATATGCAACCAACCATTACCCACAAGGACTTGATGGAAACCTTGGGGTTCCTGTAAATAATAAAATTTCCTCTATCAAGCAATGCCATTTAGCAGCAGGAAGGACTAATAAGGTATCAATATTAACAGTGGTGTGGATTAAGAGAAGGGGAAGGACCCATCCTTTGATCTCCAGTGCTTGACAATTATTTTGGTGAAATAGAGAAATCCAAACTAGAACAGCTAAGATGTACAGTAGGTATCAGTCAT
>CM044432.1:159780872-159804040 GCA_024363595.1 Xenopus borealis | reverse complement strand
ACATAGCTATTTGTGGTAAAGTCAGTTATTGAGCAACATTCCTGCACAGGTCCCCAAGAGACATGCTGACACTCTGGTTTCTAGGAATAGAGTGGACCTCGTTTAGTACTATGGCCTAGTATCATTTATATAGATGACCACTGTCCACAGTTGACCATATTCCTTATAGTCTATCCTGTCTTAGGCCTTTGGCATTGCAGCACCAGAGCATATGGGAGACTTAGATAAAACACCATGTTTACACTCTGATACTAACCATTCGCCCATCAAATGAAATAGACCGTTCCCATAGAAATATTAACAGGATGTATAAGCAAAAATTTTAATCCATTTTTACATTCTTTAATGAAAAACAAATCTATCTCCAATATACTTTAATTAAAAAAGGTGTGCTGTTTTCATAGGAAACCTGACTGTATGCAGTGAAATTCTCCCTTCATTTACTGCTGTGGATAGGAAATTGTCAGACGATCCCTAACTACTGTGCAGGGAAACAATCATACTTATAAACAGCATGGGGGGGGGCTTATTTCCAGCCTTTCAGAAATCCAGCAGCTTTGTTTCCTTGTAGAGCAGTCGGTGACTGTGTAGAGATTTGTATTGGATTTAATTTTTGCCTTTACATCCCCTTTAATGTTTCAAACTCCAGTTGCAGGGACAAAGATCATGGATCCAGATTTATACAGATAAACTGGAGCTCCATTTGGAGGATTATATTGCTGCAGCCACTGGTTCTCGAGAGTTGGAGAAAGTTTGTATTAAACAATATAAAAAGTATAAAATCCACATTAGATTACATAACAACACAGGACCCAGAACAATCTTTGATGCCCCTGGTCGGGTTGCTAATGCCTCATCTCACCTTCTGCTAATCTGTCAGGGCAGTCTCAGTGCCAGTGAATATGCTTTTGACTTTAGAATTTTAATGGCAAAGACCTCATGGAACAATAAGGCATATAAGGCAGTGTTCTACCACGGCCTGTAGACTCAAAGATTACCTAGTCTCCAGGAAACTTCCTGAATTGTTGGAGGATTTAATTGCTCTCACCATTAAAGTGGGCACTCGACTTAGGGAGCATCAATCCATCAAGGAGTACAGCAAGAGATTTCAACCAACGTTGGCACATCACTTCCAAAGACCTCTGTTACCTTCACCTACACAGCAGCCTTCAACTATTCCTTCACAGGAACCCATGCAAGTTGGGAAGGCTCGTCTCTCCGAGGAAGAGAAACTTCGAGGGCGTGTGGCTGGTCTGTGTCTGGTCTGTGTCTGTACTGTGGTGGACAATCCCACTTTGCTAATTCCTGTCCTGTGAAGCCGAGGAGTTCTTCTCGCCAAAGTTATCCTGGAGTGTCATTTGTTGGTGGTGTCTCTTCTAAGTTTCAAGAGAACTCTCACCAGTTTTGTCTTCCTTTACAGATTTGTCTGGCCGCCAAGACTATCCAAGTATCTGCATTCCTTGACTCCGGGGTTGCAGGAAACTACATGGACATTGCTTTTGCCAAACAAGTGGATATTCCCCTGTACCCCATGTCTTCTCCCTTTTGGGTCTTTGCCATTGACGACAGACCTTTATCATCAGACATTATCTCATTGAATACTGTGGAATTACCCGTACTGACTGGAACTTTACACTCTGAGAAACTGACTTTTCTAATTATTTCTTGTCCCTCTACTCCTGTGGTGTTGGGATTACCATGGTTGCAATGCATAACCCCTCCATTAATTGTTCTTCTGGGCAGATCTTTTTGTCAAGAACACTGTCTTCCTTCTATTCCACTTCACCAGGTGACTATTTCTTCCACTGAATTGTTAGCTTTGCCATCCTTCTACAAGGAATTCTCCAATGTCTTCTGTAAAAAGCCTGCAGAATTCCTCCCTCCACATCCTTACTATGATTGCCCCGTGGATCTCCTTCCTGGAACCATGCCCCCTAGCGGTCTCACCTATCCTTTCTCTCCTGCTGGGAATTCCGCCATGAAAGATTATATCCAGGAAAATCTCCTGCGGGATTTATTTGTCCCTCTACGTCTCCGTCTGGGGCTGGTTTCTTCTTTGTGGAGAAGAAGGACAGTGGTCTGCCTCATTGCATTCATTATCGCGGACTTAATAAAATCACAGTTATGATATCCTTTGCCTCTGATCTCTGAACTATTTGACAAACTGAAAGGGGCTAAAATCTTCACTAAGTTGGATTTACGTAGGGCATATAACCCCATCCGCATCCGTGAAGGGGACGAATGGAAGATGGCATTCAGTACCAGTGGGCACTATGAACACCTCGTTATGTGTTTTGGCCTCTTCAATGTTGCAGCTGTCTTCCAGGAGTTTATGAATGATATCTTTCGGGATCTCCAGGGGAAGTTCGTGGTTGTGCACCTTGATGATATCTTAATTTTCTCCAAAGTCATCGTTCTCAGGTGAAAGAGGTACTCTCTCGTCTACGGAAGATTGGAATGGCGTTTGTACCTCCTGAGTTGCACCATTCCATTTTGCAACAGACTCATTCCTCTAGACAGGCCAGTCATCCCGGTGCTGAAAAAAACTCTTGAACTTTTACGACGACTTGTAGACTTGTAGATGAGGCTGGCACAAACGTGGAACCCATGAAAATAGTGAAGCCACACTTAGGTTGTAAAAGATTAAAAAAGCTTACATTTATTTCCAAAATTTAAGAGCCATCAGCATTACAATCACACTATTTAAAAGAAAAATAGCCAATAGAAGACAAGTAGGTGTTACTATGAATTAGAACACTTAAAGAGATACATACATATTCTGAGATCCCTTAAGTGCTTCTAAGGCTAAATACATTATGTACACTCAAGTATACTCAAACAGGAAATACATATTCCAAATGTAGATTACAAAAACATTTTATAAAGAGGAAGAAATGGAGAAGGGTGCTGACTATTATGTATGACAGGAGACATCAAAGTCAAAGTTCAGACCAAGGGGTTGCTTAGTGCCCAAATAAAAAATCCACTTACTGTTTCTATTTTTAATAACTCAGAATGGATATTTTCACCTCTTATATTCAGAATTACTCTATACCTGTTCAAAAATAAAACAGTCCTGTTATTACATTCTTCAAAATGTCTAGCAATTGGTGTCCGTGACTCTTTGTTCTTAATATTGAGAATATGTTCTCTGATTCTCTCTTTCAAGTGTCGGCTTGTTTGGCCTACATATTGTTTTTTACAATTTTCGCAAGTGAGCAAATACATTTTTTGTATTGCAATTAATAAAATGTTCGATTTCATTAATTTTTGTTGTGGTAGTTGAGGTGAAAGTCTTGGTCACAGAGATGTACCTACATTTCCCTGAACCACATTTGTAACTACCTGTAGAATGTAACCATGTTTGACTTTTAGTGTTTGTTTTTACTGGGCTAGGAGATAGTATATTACCAAGAGTCTGTGTCCTTCTTGGCACAAATCTGTGTCTTATAGTCAAAATAGTTTTCAAAATAGGATTTGATTCCAAAATTGCCAAATTTTTATTAATAATAATGCTTGTATAGCGGTAAGATCTTTTCACTAGTGATCTATCCCGTTTCGCTTCGCTGACGTTTCACGAATTTATTCGCCAGCAGCGAAATTCGGGAATTTCCCGCTAATTTGCGCCTGTCGAATAAAATAAATTCACCCATCACTACTCTTCACACATTTGTACTGTGCATACACTGGGCATATATTTGTTTTATGATGACTAGTCTGGTGGATGACTATCTGTAAAGATATCAAAGACTTTGTGGCACCCTGTACAGTTTGTGCCACTACTAAATCTAGTCACACTCACCCACATGGGTTGCTGCAACCTCTACCCATTCCCTCCTGTCTATGGACTCACTTAGGTATGGACTTTATTGTAGAATTACCACCCTCAAAGGGGAATACTGTCATCTTGGTTGTTATTGATTGTTTCAGCAAGATGGCACACATCCCATTGAGGAAACTACCCCCTGCGGTAAAACTGTCTCAGCTCTTCCTCCGGTATATTTTCCGGCTACATGGCTTTCCAGCAGAAATAGAGGATCCCAGTTCATATAAAGATTCTGACATTCCTTATGCAAAGCTTTGGGTATCACTCATTGCTTTGTTGATGACTGACAATACCATTTAGTACATATTCTTCTTGACCAGAAAGGACAACTGAATTGGAAATCCCCACCAATAAATTTTGGTTGTTCAACCAATTCTTACTTTTTAAAAAAGAATGACTTATTTCGGCATATTTATCCTTTCTCTCTCATTTTCAGCCCTATGATCAATAAGCATGGGAACTCAGGCCATTTTACCCAACTTATACAGCACTACTGTCTGACTTATGTACATTTCTTGCATAAGTACATTTACATATGTGATTATCTGTTGGGGTTTTGTTTTACTTTGTTTAGGATGTACTATATTAAAAAATAAAAATGAAGCTTGTGTTTATTACAATTATACTCACTGGAAGAATAATATGCATTAACTTCTGTGCTAAGTAGGATAGTTAAAACAGCAATAATTAAAAAAAAATATGCCTCGTACATATTTGAGTGAACTGGGGAATGTAGTAAATGTGTGCTTGCCATTTGTGTCTACAGCTGCCCTGTTTGCATCTTTACAAACATATAAAATAAAAAGGAAATGTATGCTTATGTTCTGTTGGCCTCTTTTAGACGGTCCCATTGGCTTCCAGCTTTAGCAGCTGCTACACTGAAACTTTGTAAATTAAAAATTATGTGTATTTTCCATGTTTTTAGGCTGTACGTATCCCAATCCTAGTTGAACATCATTTTATAAAGCTGTTGATTACATATACATAAACCAAATTGTCATACTAAGCAAAATGATGTAACACACTGTAACATGAGCCCAGGACTGTAGATATTTTAATACTGTGATGGACTGATCTTAATTGGATACTCTGTTCTTTGCTGTGTTACTGATTTATTTATTCATTTTTCTACTAATAATAATTAATTAAGTAAAAACCTCGAATTTACTAAAGAATTAATAGAATAATTAATTCCAAAGACTAGTATCTGATTATGATTAACTGATACCAACTAATTTACCAAAGCAGTACTAAGCACTCTGTCAATAAGGTCAATAATATTCCTAATTTTCAGAAATGTCTACTGAATTTAAAAAAAAAATGAAGAACTCACATTATTGTTAGACATGTACAGTATACCTTAGGAGGGGCCCCTTGTCAGATTTCTAGTGCTTGATGCCTCACTTTGTCCATGTGATTAGGGCCAAGCTAATTTTCTTGCCTAATACTGATTCTGGTTTTCATAGTTTTCTAGTGCTTGATGCCTTATTATGTTTGTGCATGTATATATGTTATAGGCATGAACAAATTTTTGTGCCGGATACTGATTTGTGACATAATTCTGGTTTTCACTGGTTTCTAGTCTTGATGTCTCAACTTGTCTATGTCATTTGGGATGAGAAAATTTTCTTGCCTGATGCAGATATGTACAAAGTATTTTTTTTTTTTTTTTCAAAAAAGACCCATTGACTTCAATGCATTTGGAATGAGAAAAAATGCTCATTGGCTCTGATGCAATTGGTGCAAGAAAAAGCTCTCATTGACTGCAATGTATTTGATGGAATTTTGAAAATGTTTCTGTGAAGCAAAATGGGGCAGTTTGGCTTAGCACTCCTTGTGATTCAATGTGATTTTATATACCATGTTTAACTCCCTTGAAATAACTAGCCTATAAGACATGTAGCACAGTGAAGGTAACATCAACTTAAACATGGATGGGCATGGGATATATCTCTGCAGTCATGTTTTTATGCTGATCTCATAATAATACAGGAGTAGAATTAATGGATAGTGTGATTGTTAGGCATGCTCCATATTCTGACAAATATAATTCTATCATTGGAAACATAAATCATGCCCCATGAGGTTGCTTAACTAAATGGAGATTGTGCCTGATGGAATAGAAATATGCTCACAGACCTTGTTTTTGATTCATTGTATATCAATGGCTTTGCTGCAGGATTATTTGCTCCATTGGACAAACTTGGTTTCTTACAGTATATACAAGAGTATGACAAAACATCCCGGCAACGCACACTCCTTCTCTTCCCATTATTTTTTTCCCTAATTTTTATAGCTTACTCTTACACTTGTTCTTTCTGTAACGTGTCAGATAATGAAATATGGGTATTCCGCTCCCTTTGCAACAACAAAACAGTGCCTAAATTATTTCCATAATCTGTTTTATGCAAATTGATACAAATGAATTACTTAAATAAAAACACAGGGAATGCACAATGGATGCTCCCTTCAAACAGAGAAATGTTATTAAGTTAAAGTGGCATTGTATTCTTCCTGTAGTGATATATGCACAGGCAACATTGTGTTGTTACTTTCCTATTTACAGAAAAACTTTTCATGTAGTCCTTTTCCCATTGTAAATGAGCAGAGCTACTGTCAGACTTGCTAAAGGGTTATATACTTTGCCTTTTCTACATGTACAGTATAACATACTATTTCATATGACTAATCCTTGTGCAAGAAATGCTGCTAATAGATTGAATGTAATTGCCCTGCTTTCAGAGAACCCTTAGGTGTCTTTAAACAAATAGACACAGATTTTTTCAAGCAAATTAGAGTGGAAGAACATTAAGCTAGAGAGCATTTGTTTGTTGATCTTCAAAACATCTTAAACTAGTAAGATATTGAAGATATATAGATCTGTCTATCGATGGGCAGATTTGTCCTTTTTCGTTTCACTGAAAAATTCGCAAAATGGCCAAAAATTCACAGTTACATAGTTACATAGTTAAATTGGGTTGAAAAAAGACCGAGTCCATCAAGTTCAACCCCTCCAAATTAAAAACCCAGCATACACACACACACACATACACACACATCTCCACTCTTTCACACAAACCATATATGCCCATAGCTATACTAACTGTAGAGTTTAGTATCAAAATAGCCTTTGATATTATGTCTGTCCAAAAAATCATCCAACCCCCTCTTAAAAGCATCAACAGAATGAGCCATCACAACATCACCCGGGAGGGCATTCCACAACCTCACCATCCTGACTATGAAGAACCACCTACGCTGCTTCAAATGAAAGTCCTTTTCTTCTAGTCTGAAGTTGTGGCCTCTGGTGCGGTGATCCTCTTTATGGGTAAAAAGGTCCCCTGATATTTGTCTATAATGTCCTTGAATATATTTGTAAACTGTAATCATGTCCCCTCGCAAGCGCCTTTTTTCCAGAGAAAACAACCCCAACCTGGACAGTCTCCCCTGATAATTTAAGTCTTCCATCCCTCTAACCCTCTAATTTTTTTTTTAACCATTTGAATGTCATGCCAAATTTGTTTTAGGGCAGGCTCATACAGTATCTAGGACAATAGAGGTTTTTTTTGTCTTCCTTTGGCATTTTTAATAATAAGTGGCCACTTCAAGCAATTTCACCAACATCACTAATAAAGACATACATATGACCTATATGTACCCTCACTACTCAAATTTGCCTAAGCGTAAGTGTGTTAATGAAGTTTCGCTAGGCACAAAGTAGTGCTAGCGAAAGTGCACCATAAAATGCTAGTGCTGACAAATTTTTGCTACAGACACTTCACCAGTGTTTTTCTGCTGAGACATAAGTTCACATTTTGATGAATACATGTATGCACTGCAAATTAATGTCTGACGAAGTTGCACAAAGTGTGGCAGAGCTTTTTGAGGTGAAAATTCGCCCTTTCCTCCAGTGTGTCCATTCTCTTTGTCCAGAACTCCACTTTTTGCTGCAGGCATTGACTAATGTTACCACCTCTCCATAAGGGGTCATTAACTTCTAATGCCATCCATTTTGCGGTGATTGTGGTTGGTTCTTTAAAGGGTCTGGACACACTTGTGTATGTTTTATTCTATGCCATAGCATAGCATCAGAGAAATAATCAGCAACACATTATTTGAAAGTACAAACTTGTACCTAATGATATGCAAAACAATCTGCTTAGCCTAAAATCACAGGCCTGCAGATCTGACCATTTGATGACATTTCATAGTATAGGAGAACTGCTCAGCACCAAATTATGGCAAAATCCAAACGTACCTCAGTACGGTAATTTCAAAAGTGCTGAGATTCAGTAAACAATACATTTACCCCAATATTACAGACTTGTCTATCTGCCCAGTGAGATTGAGCCATGTCATTGAATGGCAGAATAACTCATTAGAGGATATGTTTGAGATTTTAGTACACAAAATGGGACCATCAAGGAGTACCTACATCAAGGTTGGTATAATAATATTTGAGATTTTAAAGGTATTGTGCAGGAAAAAAAAAAGTTCAAAATTCATCCATTAATAGTACCACCCCATCAGAATACTGTACTGACATTTGGTTTTCAAAAGAACAAACAGATTTTTTTTTATACTGAATTTTGAAATTTTTGGGTCTAGAGATGTTGTTAGTTTCCATGGTGGTCTCAGTTATGTGACTTGAGCTCTGACAAACTTCAGTCACTATTTAATGTTGCACTGCAAGTTGGAGTGATGTCACCCACCTCCTTTTATCCCCAGAAGCCTATCAACAAAACAATGTGAAGGTAAACAGATAACAGCTCCTTGCTAGATATGAAAATAACACACAAGGACTCCTCCAGTACCATTGAGTAATAGAAGCAATAGCCGATCTTAAAGCAGTTCCATTGTGAAGTGCTGCCTCATTCTGAAAGCACAGGATCAGGCACAATAACTTGAGATGGCTGCCAATGCACAAATATAACAACTAAAAAAAAAACATACACTTGCTGGTTCAGGAATATAATTTTATATGGTACTGTAGATTTAATTTTTTTACACCATATACGTAAATCATGACAGAGTTCCCTTTAAAGGATGTATTTATATATGTATTTAAGGGTATAAGAGAACTGTGGTGTAGTAGTTTGAATTTCTGCTTTGCAGTTCTGGGGAACTCAATTTAATTCAAGCCATGGTACTCTCTTTAAGGCGTTTGTATATTTTTTTGGACTTGCAGGCAGATTTGTTTTGATAAAAGCTAACTATAATAAAGTATTTTTGTTGCTTTTTTCCCTTTCAAATTGTTTGCCAGTAGTAACCACTCAAACTTTCTTTGTTTTTATCCTTATAGTAGTCTGATTAAAACTAGTCTGACACTGGGGCAATTTTATGCATATGCCATTAAATCAGCCCCACAGTGATTAAGGTAGATAATGCTACAAAATCAAACATTTCAAAACTGCTAAACTTATATTGTATGCTTTTAATTTAATTCAATATAGTGAATAAAGGTTTAATCAAATTGCTGAATCTATACAAGAAAATAGAACATGTCACTTTTCTAATCCAGAGTAGAGGATGGGGTAGATGAACAATAATGATTAGCATAAATTCAAAAACAAAACATTTAATACAGTATCTAGGGGGATAAACACAGAAAGGTGAATCAACCAGTGTGCAAGTGACGCGTTCAAATATTGGCCTGTGGACCAATAACACAACTACCTTTAACTCAGAGAAATGAGCAGTGAAGAAAGGATGAATAACTTTAAAATCTGAAGAAAAATATGTTACCACTCAGGCAGAAAATTAGCAATTACATTCAATGCCATCAGTAATAACCATTTCAACAAAGATCTTAGGTTAATATCAGACTGAGTGACTGTATATCAATAGTTTTATCATACCTATGTTCAGTCAAAAGTAGTGATGGGCGAATTTATTCGCCAGGGGCGAATTCGTGGCTAATTCCCGCGATTCGCAGCTGGCGCATAAATTCGTGAATCGCCAGCGAAATTTCGCTTAGTGAAAATTCGCTGGAAAAACGAGTCGCGCGTCGTTTTTGACTCGAAGCGCCGAAAATGACGCGCGCTGAAAACGACGTGCCGAAAATGACGCGACGCGAGCCGAAAACGATGCGCCAAAGTTGACGCGACGTGCGTCAAAAGCGTCCCGCGACTCGTTTCACGAATTTTACGCCAATTCGCGAATTTCTCTGGAAATTTGTGAATTTTTCGGCAAAGCAAATCTCAGGAGATTCGCCCATCACTAGTCAAAAGCTTTCCTTACTTGTGATATGCAGACATTTAGCTCTAATAAGGCTTGTTCCCTGATAAGCAAAATGGCTGTGAGTAATCTCTTTAAAAATTATTTTAATGTAATAGATGTCAAATGTATGGTGATACAGAGATGTAATGCCTCAGGTAAAATGTACAGCATAATCATCTTTTAAAGGAAATATTTGCATAGACTGATGCATTCAAAGTGGTATAAATGACAACAAATGTCATGTATTCAAGCTTTAGCTCAGTGATTAAAAGCTGTTAGGAAGAGCCTTAAATTATAGTTGCCTTAATTAGAAAGTTTGTGCATATTAGTCTTAAAGTGAACACAAAAATTTTATTAAATTTGCAATTTTTCATATCCATTTACTTTTAAATGAGATGTAAAGTTTAACAAAGAAGTAGGGTAGTACATCTTTATCTGAAAAGATTTGGGTCAATATAGATGTCCCCAGTAAAGGTCCCATAGACGCAAAGATCTTTCTCTGCTGAACAACCGATCTTATTGAAGTCCGACCAATCTGTCAAATTATTGTGCGGTTAGTGGGATACCAACGATCGTACATCTTACAATTTTTCGTCCGACATCGGTCTGATGATTGATCAGCCAGGTTAGAAAATCTTTATTGGTCCCCGTGCAATCTACCTATATTTGCAGGGCCAAGCAGGCAGCGATCCTTCAGTTTTGCTGGCAATATTGACTGAAATGGTCTTTTTAGTTGATGGACACATCGGATATTTAAACGATCGTTTTGAGACAATCGTGGTTTCATGATAACCATTGGATCTTTCAAAAATATTTACGTCTATAGCCAGCTTAACTCCCTATCTCCTGGGCCTGTGTTTGAATATTCTTCCAAATCTGACACATTATAAAATAGTGCATTTAGTAGAAAAACCATATGCAAAACCATGGGCAGATTTTCATTAAGGCTCGAGGAGGCTAAGTCTCCTCAATCCTGCCAGTCACCTCCAAAAGAAAAAAGAACGAAGATGAGAAAATTATGTGCTATGCCATTGCGGGGATCCAAGAGGAGGGGGGTTACTGGTGGGTTCATTACCGGTAAAAAGTTTTGTAAATAATTTTGAGTTATTTTGTCTGGTCCTAGCAATAGCAGAAGAGGTGCAGACAGAACCCGATTGTTTGCTGTATTATGATGACCCACCCCAACATGTTCTTATGCCAACATGATTTGCTCTACATACTCAACCTGGCTAGTTGCTGGGTTTCTTGTAGGGGCTGGGGTGGAAGATACAGATAGCAGCATTTTGAAGTCGAGGTATGAGGATTTACCAGTGCTGGGACAGAAGTTCCTGGTGGAACTACCGGGGGTGTGGGTGGCGCAACTGCACCAGGGCATGCACCCCCTCGGGGACTGCCGATGGTTCACATGTGTGCAAATCCACCCCAAAAATTGCTTTGGGGGTGATGGGGTCAGGTGCACGACCTGCACCAGGGCTCCATGGGGGTAGTTATGTCACTATTCCTGCATTTAGCTTTTGGTTTATATCAACTGATGTAGAACACTTGTCAGCACCCTGGTATGTTATGTTATGTTATGTTATGTAGGAGTCTGTATACTTCTAATAACTTTTTCACATCACCCTCTGCATTCCTGTGGGATTGCTGTCTGTTACAGCAGAAGTAGTCTTGCCGTTTTTCCCTATTAATAACATTGGCATCAAGCATAATTTTTACAGGCCAGGCCAGTAAAATACCGGCTAGGTGGCAACCCTAAAGAAGCCTTAGGGAATTTCTACTTCTACATACAGTTGTAAACATTTATGATTTGTGTCAAGCATTAAGGGGTTTGAAAAATTCTGTCTTATAAGGTAGTGAGCGTCAAGTAGAGTTGCTAATTTTTTGAAAAAAATACCTATATTTTTTCATCTTTATGCTCCATTAACAACATTGGCATCAAGCCTTTTCAATATGGAAAAAGTATTGAATATTGTGTTTAATGGCTCAATACACTGCACCTTCTTATACGCCTGGTGGCTGCCTTTCTTAAAGGAAAACTATAACCCTCAAACATTGTAGGTCCCTATAAAAAGATATTGCATAAAACAACTCATATGTAAAACCCTGCTTCATGTAAATAAACCATTTTCATAATAATATACGTGTTTAGTAGCGTGTGCCATTGGGTAATCATAAATAGAATATAGTCATTTTAAAAAATAAGGACAGCCTCCTGGGATGGTATGATTCAACAGTGCACATAAACATATAAAACAAACTATAAAGTTAGGTCACATGAGCCAATTAACAGACAGAGTTCTGTCTTGCTTCCACACTTCTTCCTGTTACAGTTGAAAGATTTCTGGTCAGGTGATCTCTGAGGCAGCACTCAAACGATCACGAAATGGTGGTTCAAGGCAAGACATATGAAAGGGTAATATTCACTTAAATATCTATACCAGTTTAATATGCTACTTAATCTGTTGCTCAAGTATTTATTTTGGGGGTATAGTTTTCCTTTAAAGATTCAGATTGGTGTGATTTTATTAATTATAGCCCTTTGTACAGGTCTGACCCTAGGCCATTTGAAATGCAGATACAGGTTTAGACTTCTAATACCAAGCTTTCAGTTCAAGAGCTCTCTTTGAAGGTCAGTGTCAACATCCCTAATTCCCTGCATTTTCTGGGTTTAAATTATTCAATTGAAGGTTTGAATTCATCCAGTGTATAGATGCCTTTAGCCTCTCCAAACAAAAAAGTCACCATTAGCCTATGGGGAAAACAATTTTGAATGCAAAATACTAAATATAACTGTCTTGTAAAAAGGATAATGCATTTCTCTTTTTCAGATGTGATGTCCAAAAAGGACTTAGTAGTAGATGAAAAAAAAATATGCATCTACTTTAAATGTTGTTCTTGTGCTAGTATCATGGGTCCTCTTTATTACAATAGTAGGTAAGTAATAGTAAGTTAATGTTAATAATAAGCACAAGCGACATCTTATTACAGTTGGTATTTCAGGTACTTGGGATGACATTTGCTTTCTAATTCTCTAAATTGTATTCAAATTATCTATCATGGACAGAGACAGGTCAAGAATTACTGACACTCAAGGCAATACTACTTGGTCCTGTAGCTCTACCCCATCCCTACTCCACCCACATGCTTAGGCCAACCATCTCAGAGGATGCTATATACTAGATCACTCATTGGTATAAATAAGAGCTCCTCCTATATTATGCCACAACTGTGAATGAGCCACACACCTCTACTGTCTCCCCCAAGTTCTGATCCTGATTATTGCCCAAAATTCTTTATATGTTTTTGGCGTGTGCAATAAAAGGGTGAGTTCTACAATGAGTTCCAGATTACATCACACCCCAGTGTGCAGTACCCAAGGAAGGAACTAAACCATAAGTATGGTGAGCTCCACTTTTATATTCTATGAATTGTGAACTAGTAAAGGTATATACGTTTATGATAATACTGTTCAGTCAGCTACAGGAATAACAGTGAAAAAAAAAAATTTGTTGCTATAGGTTATTACACTAATGCAAATTTGTCCACTGTTGGGAAAAAATCCTAACTGTGTTTGGAAAAAAAATTTTTTTTGCTATGGTCCTCAGGATAACATCCTGATATTCTTTTAATTGTGTACCTTTAAGTGTACATTAATCTACAATGAATAAATAAAATAATTTAATGAATTTCAACAAACAATTACCCAAGCATTGCAACTGCTGCTAAACATTGTTATCAATATAGGAAAATTACATGAGGAAAGCACATAACTATCACGGACAACTGCTCAACTGAAAAGTATTCATGTAAGCAGTAGTATTAAATATTACAATGGGATATTACACAGGCAGGCATAATAAAACTGCTCCAAAATATTTGTAGGAAAAATTAAGAAGAGACTATAAAAAGAATACAAATTGCCTTAAGCAATATGCTACAGGAATCTTTAAAACTCTCAACAAAAGCAATCAACACTAATGATACCATTACTATAACAGAAGAATATGTATTGAAAAGATCCCAGGAGCGATTTACAGATCTATAGCCCAGCATGTACAGCCTCATGAAAGATACACTCTAAAAATGAATACACCATCGGACTGCTAAACCATATAACAGATTTGGAGGCTCAAATAACGGAGATTGTAATGTGTGGCAATTATAGTCAACTCAAAACAAATAAAACATTTTTAACAGTTTTGCAAAACAGCAAAGACGTTTCAAATAATTTAGAGAGATTACAAGGCTGGAGTTTGTGCCTGAAAGTTTAAAGATACAAAAACATAGTTACATAGTTACATTTGGGTTAAAAAAGACATATTTCCATCAAGCTCAACCCCTACAAATCACCTTCCAGAGCATAATTACACACATCCATACATACACATACATGCACAAAACTAACTGAAGCTCTGGAAGTTTTGCATCGCGAAGAAGCCATCCATGCCCTTTTTAAAGGCAGTAACAGAATCTGCCTTCAAATCACCACCCAGCAGGGTATTCCCAAGTGCATTGCCCTCATTGTAAAGTACCCTGCTTTAGGTGAAAATTCTGTCTCTCAAGTCTAAAGGTTTTTTCACACTTATTCTTTGTTTTTTTTCAATGTGAAAAGGAACCCTGTTGTGACTTTTTATGGTGTAGTTTTTATTTCTAATTTACATTGTTTACATTACAAATAAGTCACCTTGCCATATACAATTTTATTCCTGAACCAACAGTTATGTTTTTAGTGGTTTTTGAGGTTTTTGAAACCACGACTAAACTCACAAATGTTAAAACCACAAAGGTAATTGAATTTATTAAAAGATTCAAATAAAAAAAAGTGCAAACCAATAAAAGCACAGAAAAATGTGGTAGCAAAAGATGTAAACCTTGAAAATCTAAAAAAAGTCTAGCAATGACAAAAGCCTAAAACCTCTAAAAGTCCAGTCTTCCAGTCAGCACAACTCCCACTTACTTATATCGCACCACAACAACTTTTACTTGGCTTAGAGGTTTTCACTAGGTATCACTAGTATTAACAGCTGCTTTTTTTTTAAAAAAAATCCCTTTAACAGAATCCCTTTAAAGTAATTTAGTTCAAAAGTACTACAGAGTAAAAATTACAAAAAAGGATAACTAGCAAAACTAGCAAAATATGTTACAGCATCTTGAGGTTCCAATACTCAAGAAATATACAGGAATAATTCTCATGATAACTTAAGCTATTTGTGTATGGCATAGGGGATGCAAACTAATTGGAATTCACTAAACAGTATATGGAAGACCCAGGGGAAGATACAATATGCATGTGTATGGTGTACTAAATAACTTATTTATAAAAATAATAATATGTACAGAGGCCACCAGGAATTCGAAAGACTATTAGGTATAACATGTATGGAAATGTAATCCAGGTATTAAAATTGGTTGGATTAGTAGGAGCTATGTTTAAATTTATGCTTCATCTCAAATCAATATTAAGATTTCCACAGTTGGGTAAGTGGGAAACAAATCCTTGCAAATGCATAGAACTTTGTCATTGTCTGTAAGCACGTGGCATGCCGTATCTTGTTGTCTGTTCTCTCTTATGTAAGGCTAAGACTAAAAGGGGGAAGATGGAAGTTAGGGAGGACAATTGATAGCAAGTTGCAGAAGATTGGGTAGAATAAGCAATCACAGTGTGAGTGTGATACACTGTATCAGAATCAGAATCAGAATCAGAATCAGAATGGGCTTTATTGCCAGGTATGTTTTCACATACTAGGAATTTGTTTAAGTGACAGAGCTCAACAGACACGGGTAATAAAAAGAGTATAAACAAGTATACAGAATGTACAAAATATACAGAATACAAAGAATAATGTGCAATTAGCAAATAAAGTGTCGTATGTACTGCATGTGTTGTTAAGTGTTCATGACATGGACTGCTTGGGGGAAGAAACTGTTCCTGTGTCTGGTCGTTTTAGTGCTAAGTGCTCTGTAGCGTCGACCAGATGGCAACATATTGAAAAGGGAGTGAGCTGGGTGTGAGGGGTCCAGAGTGATTTTCTTAGCTCTTACTCTCACTCTGGATAAGTACAGATCTTGGAGAGTGGGAAGGCGTGTTCCAATGATTTTCTCCGCAGTCCTGGCTACCCTGTGCAGTCTCCTGAGGTCAGATTTGGCAGCTGAGCTGAACCAGACAGTAATAGAAGTGCAGAGGATGGATTCAATAATTGCGGTGTAGAACTGTGTCAGCAGCACCTGTGGCAGGTTGAACTTCTTCAGCTGACGGAGGAAGTATAACCTTTGTTGGGCCTTTTTCACAATGGAGTCAATGTGAGTGTCCCACTTCAGGTCCTGGGAGATTGTGGTGCCCAGGACCCTGAATGACTCTATTGTAGCCACAGTGTTGTCCATGATAGTGAGTGGGGGGAGAGCAGGGGGGTTTCTCCTGAA
Source organism: Xenopus borealis (assembly GCA_024363595.1). Lineage (NCBI taxonomy): Eukaryota > Metazoa > Chordata > Amphibia > Anura > Pipidae > Xenopus > Xenopus borealis. Next base: position 159,787,578 of record CM044432.1, on the reverse strand, counting down.
GTCTACAATCATCTCCACTGTTTTGAGTGTGTTGAGCTCCAAGTTGTTAAGACTGCACCATTCAGACAGCTCTTTAACCTCCTGTCTGTAGGCAGACTCGTCACCATTCTGGATGAGGCCGATGAGTGTGATGTCGTCTGCAAACTTCAGGAGCTTGACAGAGGGGTCTTTAGAGGTGCAGTCGTTGGTGTACAGGGAGAAGAGCAGTGGGGAGAGAACACAACCTTGAGGAGCGGCAGTGCTGGTCACACGGGTTCCGGACGTGATTTTACCCATTCTCACTACCTGTTGCCTATCTGTCAGAAAGCTGGTAATCCACTGACAGACAGAGCTAGGGATAGAGAGCTGAGTTAATTTGGGGTGGGTATCACTGTGAATTCTAAATATATTTCATAATTCTTACCTTTAGATGCTTGTTAATAGTGTCCACTGAAATCCCATATCCAGATAATGATTCTTCTATAAGTTTCTTTGAGATCTCCTTTGCTTGAGCCAAATAAGCAGTTTTCAGGCAAGCGTTATACACAAAATTAAGTTTTGCTCATTGCTTTTTACCTTTTTTAAGAAAGTTTACTGGAAACTGCAAGAGAAATTAAGACCACTGTTTCTGGGTTACAACTAGTGATGAAAAAATCTTTCCTGTTTTGCATCAGCCAAAATATTTGCCAAACAATGAAAAATTTGGAGAAGTGCAGAATTTTGCTGCAAATCGATGCCTTGGGAAATACATTCTTTGATCAATAGTTACAATAGAAATCAGAACACATACTTACCAAACATTATTGAATGTTAGTTGAAGTTTGGGCTTTAGTAAGGATTGTGCATACAGTACGTTAAGCATTTTACAGGGAGTGGGAGTTGTTTCCCTAGTCCAAATATTTTCCTGGCAGTTCAGTATTTAGCCAGGGCATTACAAGGTCAAGATTCCATAGTCTGTAGAATGGAATGACACCGCATGGTCTGTCTCTTTAGGGCCCACAGACTGGAGGAGGTGCTGGAGATTCTGATGTGAATTTAGGCTTCAGTAGCAGTAGAAAGTGTAATTAGAGATTTGTAGATTTGTAATAGTTCACTTGAGGAATGAGAGGCAGGATCAGGGTAAATAGTTGAGCAACCAGAAGGTCCAACAAGGAGACCAGGAGGGTTAGTACCCTGTGGTGTATAGAAATTCAAGTGATAAGGCTACTCAGGAATAGGAGATTCCTGGAATAATACACCACCATAAAACTCGACTAGCATTCTAGTTTGCAGTTCTTCCCTTTTTGACACCCGGTATAGCAGGTCCCTTTCCATTATAAAGTAGGGAATAACAACCCTCTCACCTGGGGTAACTGACACCCCATCTACTTCTACCACATTCTCGTGCTCTTAACAGAGTGGGATCTTTTAACTGTTCAGTGGCAACATTTTCTCGATGTACTTCTAAATCAGGGAAATCAAGAGCGGGTTGAACATTCTCTGCGGATGCAAACTCTTCCCCTGGCTCAAATGTTTCCCCTAATAAGACGTTCAGGGGGAACTCTGGAGAGTTTTCACACTCAGAGGAATCCCCATGAACAGTTTCATTGGTGTTCCGGACAATCCCACAGCTCCCAAAATTTAGGGAAATTTAGGGAAATTCCCTTCATGTGGTAAATTGGTAACCACGCTCATCTGATGACATAGATTACCAAGAGAAGTTTTAAACAACACAGTTGCCATAGGATATTCTTTAGTATCGCCATGAACACAAACCACAGCTACTCTCCTACCAATGAGAGTCTCTGGTGACACAAATGGGGTTTTTACCAATGTCACCAGACTTCCTGAATCGAGTAAAGCCACAGCCTTTTTACCATTCACATAAAGATTACATAAATGTTTTTCAGTTCTCTGCAGGGCGGTTCAGACGACTGCTGCTTACATGGACTGCCGCCTGTCTCTAACAAAGTCACATTGCATAGGCTCTGTTACTACAGGACAGTTTGCGGCAATATGTCCTTCTTCTCTGCAGCGATAGCAAACAACCCTTTTAGTTATCTCCTGTGAATTTGGCCATCCAGACCACTCACGCCATATGACAATAAGTACCCACATTACCTCTGGCTTTTCCTTTTTCACACTCTCCATTCCCATCCCTTGGAACAATCTTACAGTAAATTGGGGATGGCCTGGTCTTGGAGTGGAAAGTCTGTGAATCTTTAATAAATACCTTTCAACAAGATCCACCAGTTTATCAGCGGTTGCTGGATCTCCATGGCTCACCCACAAAATGTATACAACACAACCACACTGTTCTTTAATCACATAAATAAACTGTATTTGTCTATATGTATTTTGTGGTCACAGCCTCATTGCACCCCCGCCTAATGTTTTTTAAAAATTAGTGGTGAGTACAACTTACCCTTATTAGTTATAGTTGGAGTAGTGACCAGCTCTCTGCTGTAGCTCCCACCCCTTCCCAACTATAGACAGGTGATCCCACTGGTGTCTAATAAAAGGGCAACCAGGTTAGGGAGTTTTACTTTGAAAGCAGCAAGTAAGTTGCAGGTAAAACTTAGTCCCTTTGTAAAATGTATAATGAAGTTACAGAATTCTTAATGAGTCAAATGCAATTTGAGAGTAGGACTGACTTTGACGTAGTTGGCCAGCTTAAATATATTGCGATATATGGACAAACAATCCCTGTTGTTTAAAGGTGTCTGGGTGAAGTAGCCAAAAAAATCATATTATTTCCAGAAAAGAGGGTCCACACACACAGGTTCTATGTATGTATTTAAGTAAATGTGATTATACAATTTAAAAAGTTAAGGTAGAGTATATTATAGCCAGCCCCAGAACCACTGATGTTTCCCCATCTACATTCAGTTTGGTTTAATATTAAGCAGTGCCCAGATAAAGAAATGTAGAACATGTACATTCATATTTGGTTATTATAGCCAGCTCCAGAATCACTGAAATGTTTATGTGAAAGTGTGGAGGGGTGAAAGGGTGCGTGTATGCTGGGTTTTAATTTGGAGGGGTTGAACTTGATGAACTTTGTCTTTTTTTAACCCAATTTAACAATAACTATGTAACTATGATCCAGATGATGAAACACTGAAGACTCCATACCTGAGGTAATATGCTTAGGAGGAAAAGATTACAAGTAGTGATGGGCGAATCTACCCCGTTTCCCTTCGCGAAAAAATTCGCGAAACGAGTCGCGATTACAAGTAGTGATCGGCGAATCTACCCCGTTTCCCTTCGTGAAAAAAATTGTGAAACGAGACTTTTTGACGCCCGTCGCGTCAACTTTCGACGCGCGTCGTGTCGTTTTCGTTTTTTTCAGCGAATTTTCGCTGGCGTTTTGTGAATCGTGGGAATTCGCCGCAAATTTGCCCCTGGCGAATAAATTCGCCCATCACTAATTACAAGGATCAACACCCCAGTCCCTAGGACGCTTTCCAGCAAGCCCTAATGCTTCCCCAAGGTTAATAAGAAAACTTGCTTCTAACAGGAGCAAAATTAAACTGAAGCAGAAGGAAAAAAAGACAGGGAGGGGTTGGGCATTTTAGCTTTGGGGAGGGTCCTTCTGATGGGAGCACTGGGGCGGGGGCTATCCTGGTAAGTATGACATGGAGTTGTGCAGTGAAAAAAGGTATCACCATACTCGTTTTCTGCGTTTTTTCAATGGTTAACATGGTACTACATCTTAGTCCTTCAAATAGAATAGCTTAGGAAAATGTCCAGCCTTTGTGTGCCACCACCTATACATTTGCCTTCTTATGGGATAAACCGTAAACAGTTTTTAATAACACAGCTGGATTTAGTTAAAACAGATCAACCACATATTTGTTATAGGTATAGAAAGTGATATATTAAATCCTTTCATACTCCTTGCATTTTCTTCTTTACCATATACATATTAAAAATGTTTCATATACTGAATGAGATGTTGCATTGCATTATGCATTAGATATTTTTAAGAGAATTTTTTTAAAATTTGTTGTTTCTGTTGCTGTTAAAAAGAGATGTGTGCCTTGGAAATTATAAAATGTACTGGAGAAACTTCACAATTCAGAGGCAATTTTATACTAAGTGCACATTAAGCCACAGTATGTTTGAGCAACATGACCTCACAAGCACAGTATGACAGTAAGAAAAATCAAACAGCAGCAACACTTTGTTACAAATTAATCAGACAATGGAAATAAAGTGTAAGTGGATGTCGGAAAAAAATCAGATCTCGGGGATCATAGTGAGGTGTCATAGGGACAGTTAAAAATGACTGTTTCCAGGCTCAGATTGATCAATAAACTATGAAAACTAAAGCCATCAGAGCAGTGTTTAAATTATGCTCAAAATTTTCTAGTATTGATTTTGGAACAGCTATGCTTTGTTGTCCAATTACAAAAGCTCCAGTCTTTGAGTTAGGAGAAGCTGTGCAAACAATAATATCTTTACTAAAAATCTCTAATAACAAGGATGATGCAGTAGTACATATGAACCATATAATGCAACCAGTAATTTTAGAAAAGGCTTGGCACTTTATCAGAAGACAAAAGCGAGTTGTGCGGGGGACTGTGACACTTGTTGTTTTCCAATACAATCAATACAAGCAAGACAAAAAGGGAGGAAAAGATGGAAATAGGCTCTGTGGGTCATAACAAGTTGCTAGGTCTATAGATCCAACTCAAAGAAAGCTGATTATATTGTTTGTAGCTGGGGCTGCAACAGTTCTTTTTTTGTTTTATAGATTCAGCTTTATTCTATTTGTTATTAAATTTGTTCCAATATGCAACCATCATACAGACTTGCCTTTTGTGTTGTTCTCAACTATCACAGTTTGCTTTTCACTTAGCAATTCTGTTAAAGTTGTTGGCATAATGCATTACATAAATAAAATACACCATAATTTTGTTTTTCACAACAAACTGTATCTGTAATAAATAAATGGGGGAAGGGAATGAAACAGAAAAAATATCTGATATGCCAAAAGCGAAGTTTTCCATCGACTCTTAATATTGCTTTTGCAAACAGCTTGCAAATTATAGTTTGCTTCAGTCTACAGCAAATGTAATAAAACTTCTTACTGGAAAGATTATGTTTGCACCATTAGATTACACAACCTTTAAGCACTTCTTAAATGTGTGCAATGGGCAATCAAACCTTGCAATGCAAAAACAGTTTACATTGAGAAATGCATTTTTTCCTTATTTGTGTAAATTGTTTTTTTCTCTGCGACTTTTCTTACATTCCCCATAAATATCTTGTTTACAAACAATAAATTAAGTGATAGAAAAATATCAACAAACATTTTTTCTGTTTATGTTTATATATTGCATACAATACATACAAAATTTACAGTGGAAAAATTAGCTGCAACAAAAAAAAATTGTTGCACGTCACAATTGTTGCACAACAAAATTATTTTGATGCCCAATGACTTTAATGCATTTGGACAAAAGAGTTGTGCGTGTAAAAATTGTCACGCACATAAAATTGTTGCGTGCCCCTTGACTTCAATGTTTTGTGAATTTTTCACCAATTTTTTCAGAGGTTTCATTTTGTTTTTGGCAAAACAGGAGGATTCACTTATCACTAGTCATTTATCAACACTGGAAAAATTTGCCCATGGGCAGTAACCTATAGCAGCCAATCAAATTGCTACATTAGTTGCTCTACCTGCAGCTACCTGGAAAAAAAAGCCAATCACATTGGTTACTGCCCACAGGCAAAATCACCCAAATTCATCCAGTGATGATAAATGTACTCTGGCACTTTGTTTTTCCCTTACTTTATAATCTGGAGCAAGTGCAGAATTTTTAGAAGGTGGGTTTTACCATTGTGTTTCATAATGAATAGTGAATCTGACACTACCTTGGGAACATTTTGTACCACCATAAATATGTCTATAAATGGTCTCTATATTGATACTTTTCTTTTGGTGGCTTTTCTAATACAAAACATCCACCATTGTTTTTACAAATGCTGTAAACAGAACTTCCCTTACAATATATTGGCAACTTGCAAAAAACTGGCTTTATCAGAATTACTATAATGTGTGTACCTTTCTCCTTGTTATTTATTTTTTGTAAAACATCCTAAGCAGTTATTTGGTTGAAAATTGCATACTGGTGAAGTTCATTGGGGAATTGAATCTAATATCATTCAGCAATAATCAGGTAGGCATGATTCTAAATGCTACTTCATTGAGGTTCCAAAAACAAGTTGAGGTAATTAATATTCACTTGATTTGCATATGCAAATTACAATCATGTTCCTTATATTACTCAATCTTCTTACAAAACTATACATTGCAAATGTAAATTGGATGTTTTACAGTTAATTAAGGATAACTTATGACTGAAACAACCTCATTAGGTCTAATGTGCACAAAGAAATTAGCTAAATGAAAACCTCTAATCTGATATATTTGGCCTGCAATAAAAAGTCGTGAAAACAAAAGAGTGTAGCAATTCAAATTTCTTTGATAGAGTGTCCCTTAATGCCTATCTACAGTATGAAAATAACTACAGTAAATGACAAATAAGTTCCAATGTAAATGGTAAACAAGCAGTAATTGGGAATAAATATAAGAATTTCTCTTTTTAACTGTGAACTTGTTAAGTGACACTGTAGAAATGTGAGTTACTGTGTATTTTAATTTTGATAGCAGCTAATGTTTATAATTCTGGGATGAACTGAAACTTCAGTCAAGGGAATAACTCCCTATTATAAAAAA
>CM044432.1:159755996-159766771 GCA_024363595.1 Xenopus borealis | reverse complement strand
ACTACTGGCGAAGCACGAGCCGTGACCAGGGTGCTTGGCATTCGTTCTGGTTTGGGTGCCCACTGTGACAGTTGGGAGGTATGCAATAGGATTTGTAGTTCGGTAGCAGACTGATTACCACAAGTTAGAAATGTTATGAAGGGTTTGAGATAAGAGATGGCAGTGGATGGTATAAAGAAAATGTGGCTCTGAGAGGAGTGGAGAAGACAACCAGGAATGTATAGCTAGACAAGAGAAGAAATAGTGAGGAGCAGAGGAATGAAGGGCTTTGAATGTTAGTAGATGTGTTGTATATGCTATCCTTTGCTAAACAGACAACCAAGGATTTTAGTTAGGGTTGAGCAGGTTCCCTTTTAAGAACAAGGCATGTATTCCCCCATCCATATTCCCTTCTTAGCAGCCATCATATTAAGTGGCATGTTGACAGAAAACTCATTAATCCTTGCAGGAGAAGGATAGTGTTTTTATATTTGGGGGTGCCAAAAGTTAGGCACTGCAAGTGATTATATTTACTTACCTGACACCCGCGCAGGTGCTCCTATCAGCAGAAAACTGCACCTGCTCAGGGTTTTTCCAGAAAGCACCATGGAGTGATCCTCTTCCTGTTTCTTCTTTCTTCTCCCAGCTTCACATGTGCAGTAGAGTGAAAAATCAAACTTTAACAAAAAAGCCTTTCTATTACGCATGCATTTGCCCTAGGAAATTTGAAGCACGAACATTTGCAGTACCCTGGGCCGGTGCAGTTTTCTGCCGATAGGATAGTTTTCCTTCTCCTTTAAGGTCAGTGAACTCCTTTTATTGCTCCATTATTAATACTAGGGATGAACACAAATTTTCACCTCATACAAATTCAAAATGTTTTGCTATCATTAATGCATATCTGCACTAGAATTATTCCATGTGTTTTGTTTCATTGGAAATAAAAATTACTTTAATGCCTATCTGCACAAGGAAACATGACAGAAGATGCCCATGGACTCATGCATTTGGGATGAGAATAAAAGAGGGCCAAACAAGTCCATTGACTCCAATGCATTTGGGGAAATGTTGGCAACATTTTGAAATATTTTCAGCAAAGCAATATGGTACAATTTTACTCATCACTATTAGCAGTTGTATTCTACAACACATGAATCCAAACCAGGTACCCAGAAGACAAAAGTAAAGATAGAGTAGGCTGGTTATTAAATGACACAGATTAATATGCTAAGGGAAATTGGGAAAATCTAAAGACACACATCACTGTGCTAGTAGCACTTTAATAGGAGAGAATATACAACAGATGAACCATGGAATATTCTACTTTGCAATTGTCATGATACAACAGCATGCCGTTCCATGAATTCCCCTGAATCATTGACATACTGTCTAGCCATGTGTAAATCTGTTATTATAACAAAATGTAAATGTTTTTTTCATACTACTATTTATTAATTGGTACATAAAAATAGTAGATAGTAGTAGTCTCACAAGAAAGAACTTAAGTTACTGTTAGTGAAAGGGCAATGAAAAGATGATGCCTGTGCTCTGTTTAGGAACTATTTTGTTTTGCATTCATACTTCCTCTGGGTAATATTATTCATTCTAATGGTTTGCATTTGTAGTGCTATATGTATGCAGATATACTTTTTGCTCCCTGTAGGTTTAGAAAACAGCTTGATGTTTTGCATAACTGTTTCAGTCACATTTAATCATAGTTGCTATAACATTCTCTTGAGCTTAGCACAAAATAACCAGCAGTGCTATTGCTTGGTCAACAGTGCAAAAGTAGTTAACAACTTCTGTGTTGCCTTGTCCTTGAGGTAAGTGCCATCCTTGACCCTTATGCCGATGCTATTTATTTTTAGTACATTAACAGCCTAAAAGATGCACAAAAAAATAATGATATTTCAATAATGCATGGCTTCCAGTGTAATACTTTACATTATCATTATACGCTATTAAGTCATTAATTATTGCTTTTCATAATGCTTTGAAGAAAGAAAAAAAAATATTACTTATTACCAACAGTCAAGATAAAATGTTCTTGTGCAGTATTTTTACACTTGGCCAATTAATACAAAAAAATTTTTATGAACAGTATGGAGTTGCATACAAGCGATGACCTGGACAATTAGTCCATTGAGTCATGAGCACCAAACAAAATGTTATACACCTATAAGGCTTTAACAGCTTTCAGTGGAGAATGATAGAAATCCCACCTTAAGTCAATTTTGGTTTTTGACTAATCATACAGTATCCACTAGTGGCATTGTTCTGAAGAACAATATAGAACAAAGACTGATAAGCTACAGCCTCATAAAATATCTTTATTTTCTTTTGTAGGCCCGCATTAGGGGGCAAGCTATGAATTTTGCTCTAAATCATATCTTAGTGATGTTGAAAGTAAATAGTGTAGGCCTAATACATACTGTATAACAAAGCCCTGTGCTACTTTTATTACAATTACAAGTACAGCACTGAGAGTGAACCATGGTTAGTCAGACAACCCAGAAACACCAGATCCCTGGTTCAACTCTAAGCAGGGTATTATATTTCCCTTACAACTGTTACCCCCTAGCCATATGTATTGGTTACACAGTGCACACTGATATTGACCAATTAACATTTCACTCTATTACAAAAGGGAGTAGCGCCAAATGTGACAGGTAGCAATGTTTTGCCTTTTATACATCATCATTATTTATGTAGATGACACATAATCCTTTCAAACATGTTATCCCTTATCCTTAATTCCACATTACTGTTGTTCTATGTTCCGTCCCATAAACAATGGCCCCAGTCAGCCCTCCCCCACCTCAATAAAACATATCTGATATTTAATTTCAGTTGCTTATTCACATTCTTTCGTTTGTATAGGAATGTTGGATTTTATAGAACTTGATAAATAATTTCTCTGTTGACATGGAAAGAGCTTGTATTGGAATTTAGAGCAAGATTAGGCTGAAACTTTAATTTAAGCAGATGCAATTAAACAGAAACATTTAAATGGCATTATAGGAAGGCTATGCTGAATGTCAAAATTAATGGGTCGGCACAGAGATGTGCAGTGTGAACTCAAATTTTATTGAGAAACATTTTCTACAGACTGAAGATTGGGGATTGAAATGTTTGAAATGTTTGTAAAGTATATACAGTATATGGTCCAGTTGAGACCAAATATCCTCAGGGGGTGAGCCCTAGCAATGGTGTGTCAGGGTGTTATGCAAATACAATTGTGTGCAGTGCACAATAATTGGGTGCCATTTGTTCTTGAACAGAACGGATTTATTATAACAATCCACAATGCAGAATAGCAATTGCATAGAGCACAATCGTTGAGAGTAATCAGTTTATACTTACAATAAAGACCAATAGAAGTTGTACTTGAAAGGGGAATATCACACTGTCCACCCAGAGTTTCTTCTCTGTGACACCTCTTACGTGGAACCCAGGAGGGAATCTACCTGGACCCTAAAACCTGTGACTGGTTCCCTAAAGGTGGCCATACACGTAGAGATCCGCTCGTTTGACGATGTCGCCAAATGAGCAGATCTCTCCCCGATATGCCCACCTTGAGGTGGGAGATATTGGGCTGATCCGATCGTGGGTCCTAGGGCCCAACGATTGGATCAGAACAGCACAGATACATGCGGTCGGATCCCGGGATTTTTAATCCCGCCCGATCGACATCTGGCCGACTTTCGGGGAAGTCCATCGGAGGGCCCCCACACACGGGCCGATGAGCTGCCTACACAGTCTGTCGGCAACTTTTATCAGCTCTTGTATGGCCACCATTAGTAGGTTACAATACTCTTGGTATGCAAATTCCTTCTAATACTCCTCAGTGGAGCCAGAAGTTGCTTGACATAGGTAGCACTATATCTAGCTGGCTCTCCTAGAGAGACTACAACAGGATCTAGCTACCTTACTTGTCCTGCTCTAATGCTGGTTCCACTTGGAACTCCAATCCACTTAAGGGAGACTCAGACAAAGACCTCTTAAAGAATACTATAGTGGCCAAACTGTGACCCAGGAAGTGAGAATTTACTCCTAAATGGACTAAAGCTGGCCATAGACGCAAAGATCCGATCGTAAGATGATTCCACGATCGGATCTTTGCATCTCCCGACCTGCTCCCGACCTGTCACTAACCTTCAGATCAACTATAAGTAGTAAAAAGCACAGACAGCTGACGTTCTGCCCCTGACAAGGATCGTACGAAAGTTGTACGATTAAAAACCTAGTGACGGTCTCCCACTGAAAATCGTACGATCTGCAATAGACGCAAAGATATTATCGCCAGCCGACAAAAATTTTCTAACCTGGCCGATCGACCAAACGACCGATCGGCATGGCACGACAAATGTCGGAGCACTCCACACACGATCCGAAAGTCGTACTATAGTCGTACGAATCCTCGATTCGTACGACCAAGTCGTTGCGTCTATGGCCAGCTTAAGGGTGTCCTTGGAGACCAGTCCTTAGGGGATTGCAATATAAATAAAAAATACATTTCTCAGTCCCCTACATTTGCACACGGGCTTGTTTGAAGGGATTGAACCTGAAAGATTGTTGCCTTTTTTCACTCCAAATTAACTATGAAACTGTTTAACTCTGTACAATTCTGCAAGCATTTCTTGTATATTAAGCTGTTGTGCAATTAAAGAATAATGTTGATAATATCTCAGATAGAGTAAGACACACACCAGGGAATGTATAAGTTCTTTTAAATTATAGCTGCTAATTTAATTAGGGAGGAAGCTGTATTAAATATGAAATGTATGATATCCATTTGTCTCCGCCGAGCTTAATTTTCACCCTTACGGGAAAATGGTGAGGAAATGTGTTTTTTACTATAATAAAACAACTGATAAAATGACTAACTGCCTTTTCTACAGGCACTTTAATATATTATTAATACTGGGATTTCATTTTCCCTTGTTTTGGTTCCACCATGAACCAGAGAAAGCACAATTACCATGGTTACCTGAAATATTAGGTATTATTCTAATTAATTGGTGAATAATATTTTCATTTAAAGGGTATGTCTTCGATTTCTTTTGCTTTAGGCCCAAAATTATTTCTAAAATGAATCTTAAAAATTACAAAATGTTCCTTTATTTGAGTTTTTGCTGTGTAGGCTAACCTTACCTAAGTTGCAAACATGTGTGAACTTAAAATGATCTGATATTGTTGATATGTAAATTGTCTATATTTTATTTTAATTAAATTCTTAATTTTGTATTCGGATATTCTCATTTGATTTTTTTTCTTTTAGATATACTAATATATTAAATGGAATGCTTGCGTAATTCCGAATTAAAGAGACCATAAAACCTTTAAAATTGTTACCCTAAAGCTTTTGTTAAAACTGTCCTATTAATGTTTAAGTCAGTAGATCATGTAAGTATTTAATTTTTTTCTCAATCTTTGATAACATAGAAGTCCATCTTGGTTTCTCTGTATTAAATATCATAGATTAGACTACATTACACAAATTGACCATTAGTGATGCCTTCATCCATAGCAAACTCAGGGTCTGCTGGCTTTGTGGTTTCTTCAAACTTAAAAGGTGATTTTCTAAATTCTCTACAATAGATATATACAGTAATTAATAGATCCTAATGTTCTCCTGATCCTACTTACAAGAATACTGTTAAAGCTATGTGATATGTGTTCTCTAGCTTACAAGCTAACCTCTTTCTTTTATATCTCCGACTGTTTTAGTAATCATCAGGTAGTAATAGACAGGAGCAAAGCAAGACATGGGTTAAAACAGTCACATGAGACTGAAAATGTACTTTGCCATACTTTTTGTTCAAAATCATAAGAGAAGGCCCTGTGTTGCCAATGGAGGGCTACTGTATCCATTTTGAGACTGACAAAATACCAAGAATTGCAAATAAGGACAAAATATTCTGTGTATAAATTAGATATGTCATACTTACAATGTCTATTTCTAGGCACTTTCTCCATACCTTGTATGGAGAAGTCCCCTCCCCTGCCAAGTGGTATAACATTTTGCAGATCAGTGGTGAAAGGGTTTTTTTTCCAATAAGTTTGCCCATATTTTTACCACTCAGCTTTCCTGATATAAAAATGTGACATTGTTTAACTACATTTGACTGCATTAAGCCATATCAGTCATTCCACCTAGTCCCGCTGAAATCCTTCCCATTTCTTTGTAAACCCTCTCCTTTTTAAAATTTTGAATTCAAGACTAGTTGCGAATTCCCGAAATTCGCCACAGATGAATAAATTTGTGAAACTTCAGGAAAATTTCGCCTGGTGAAAATTTCGCCTGGTGAAAATTTCGCCTGGTGAAAATTCGCCAGCGTCTCTTTTTGGATGTGGGCGATCATTGCCAGTGTCGAACAAATAGCATCCAAAACGAGATGTGGCCCCAGATTCTCCCATCACTATTCAAGACTGTCCCACGAAAATAGGGATAGTCTGGAAGCATACAATTTAGCTAGAAAGATTTCTTGATACTCATCAAGACTACATTCATCCAAATGAGTCTCTAGCAGGGGAGCAATTGTAGTTACAATTAAATAAATCTGCAGCTTTATGTATTTAGAAATTATGTCTAAATATCATTTCTTTATAAAGAAGTATTTTCTGATACTAACAACAACAGGAATAAAAATGCTCCAACTCAAACCAGTCCATTAATGTTATTGCAAAAAGGTTCAACTATGCCTATGCGTTCTGTATATTTCTGAATAGTTGTTTATATCAAGGGACATTGCTAACAACAAGACAGATAATCACTGCAAATGAAGAATGATGCTAATTGTCATACAGATAACAGTACAATATTCATGGTTCACTGAGTAAGTTAGCACATCAGCTGTTTCTAGCTTTAGATCTCTCTCTGGGAGCTATTTTTGGCATTTAAAGGCTGACCAAAGTTTATGTCAGCAGTGGGACTCAGGTGTACCAGACTAATTTCAATCATCAGATCACTATGTTAGAGGGATGTTGCAACACAGATATAATTATTGTGTATGTCCACAGCTTTGTAGATCTAATTTAAACTCGTGTTCAGACTCAAATTATTTTTTATAAATAGAAGGCAAATGGAAAATACAGCATAGACTTTAAGATTGTAGCTATTGTGAGACTTGTAGAACATTAATTATAGTATCATAGTGTGATAATTGCACACTACGTCCGAATAGGATCAAAATACTTTTGACCCGACATTTTTACCAGCCGATAATTCAGCAAACTAGAACCCTCAATGGAACTTCAGAAGAGATTGGGAAACAGGGATTTTACTGTGCATTGTCGCATCATAATGAGGTCCTGCTAGAAAATACTGGTTGACTCAGGATGGGATAAACAAATGCAAAGTTAATTTTTTGCAATGTGAACCTTCCAAAGAGCTCACAACAGACACATGAATAGGACCTGGCCTCACACAGAGGCCACACATGTACCTTTTTGGTACATGTGTGGCCTCTTTTTTAAGCACAAAAATGCTACATTTGTAATGTAAATAATTACCATCTAAAAGATGGCAAGGTCATGTGGAAGTCAGTGGGAGTTTCTCTAGGCAAAGCTCAAGTTTTTGGTTGATATTAGGGTTTTACCCAAAAATCTATTTGAGTTTTTGGGACATAAACCTAAACAATTTGCCCAATTTGAGTTTTTCCAGGACATGAACTCGATCATTACAGGTTTTTTTCCATTGTTTTTCATTGAAGTTTTTGATTGTTTCATAAATAGCGATACATCAAAAAAATTTAGGTTTTAGGTAGAAAAATCCTCAAACAAATATGCCCCTTAATGTTGAATAGAAGAAGCATCCTTTTCATGTGATTGCCAATAGTGGCAAAGGAAAAGTCCAAATTATGTTCTTTTGCCACCCACCGATGTACTGAAATTGAGTCTGAGTGCTACAGGGAGAGAGAGTGAAATATTAGAGATTTAAGTTTCTGGAACCACAGCACAGTAGTTAATTGAAGATTTTGATTTTAAAAAGTAACTCCGTATGTATCAGTTGGAAGTAAATGGGCAGAAAGAGAGCAATTTTCTAAAATGTTAGTCATAAGGCTACAAACCATTTTTCTTGTTACTGAAGAAAGAAAATGTTTAGTAAAAGTTAATTCACTTCCTAAAAAGCTCATGATGGACAAATGGTAAAGTGATAAAAGGACTTATAAAAGATGATTTATGAAACATCGCCATCCCTTTTAAACTATATGTACTGTAGCAGAAGCACACTCCAAATGAAATGCGCTGCACCTTGTTAATTTCTTATAATAATTTTTAAAAATAATTTTTCTTTCAGTCTATTTCCCGAATATTTATGTTTATGAACTTTTTTAATTCCATTAATCACTCAAAGATTTTTAAAATCTGAATCTTATGTTTTTTTTAATTTTTATATTTAATGTTTGTTTTGAAAAAATATACGCAAATTGTGAAAAACACAATTGTGTTTAACTTAAAAAAAAAAGTACAACCTGCCTGAATGCTGAAAAATTTCCTATTTACTTAGGTGGTGATTTTTGTTAATTTTACAGATTTATTTAATAAATAATAAATTTGAAATTTGACTAGTTGAAATTTATTAATAAAATCAAATTATTCCAAAATCGAATTTACATTGAATTTGAGCAAACTCGATTCAAGCTTTTTGTCTGGAAAAAACTCAAATGTAAGGAAGCCTGCAAGCATCTCCAAATTGATCTTTGGACCTTTCCCATTGACTTAAACAGCAATTCGGCAGGTTTTAGGTGGCAAATAGTCACATTCAAATTCTTAAATGGCTGGAGTATGCTAAATCTCAAAAATCTAGAGTTACTACACAGTAACTACACAGAATCAAAACCTCTGTAAATTTCAGATGTCACCTCTTTGAAGATTTACAATGTACCATTTTGATTGGAGAAGTGGAAGAGTTTATATGCTGAGAACTTCCCACACCAGCTGAACTGAAGCTGCTCAGATGAGTAGTGAAACGTTTTCAATGATTACTCAGCAAGTCTAGTTGTTTTAGAATTACTTATATTAGATATACCATGACCCGGATGAATGAAAATTTTCATACTCCAATGCCAAACTTTGGAAAGTAAAAGTTCTTGAGGTCCTATGGAAATGGGAGCTGGGCTGATCTTATCGGATCAATTCAGATTTGTAGAGGTTTTCAGATTTATTTGGCTAAAAATTGTCCAAAAACTTGAATTTTTAGAGGTTTTTCAAGTATTCACATTTTTTAGCTCATCATTCAGAACTTTTATCATTTCCACTTTTTTATATTCAGATCATTTAACAAATTCAGTGACAATCGTGTGTTTTAGAGTTTGCATGTTTAGTTGTGGTTTCAAAAACCACTAAAATCTGACCTCTAAGTCCGAAGGCAGGTTGAAAATTTATTAGTTTTAGTTAATAAAATACTTGCATTAGGGTGGCCAAGGAGAAACATTAAAGGATATCCCACACTGTGGATTTTTACAGACGGTTCCATATGAACAATAAGTAGTATCATCAATTATCAATTGAGGTTCACATGTAAATCCAATATAAGGTGCTGTTTACAATAAGCTATCAGACTGTAATTTTGGTATGCGTCATTGTAGAAAAAAATTGAGTGGCAGAGAAATATTTGAAACTTGTTCAGTTTCCACTGCCTACAAATGGGCATAAAGGAAGGCAAATATAAAATATTTAATGCACTATAAGGTAGATGTGCCAGAAATAAAATATACATGGTTTCTTTCTACATGCTTCTCATTATATGTTGATAGTTAACTTTCATTTCAATGTATTGTGGTAGTGCAATTTTTTTTCAGAAGACAACAATCATTTTTTTGCAGTATTAACACATTCTGCATCATACATTATAACAGTCATTATACATTATAAAGGTGAATCAATGTCTCAGTGGAGTTTTCAATCTAAAGTTCACCCACACCATACTATAGTAAATGTTATCAGGAACATGTTGGTCTTTCATGATTGGAGTGTGAGATAACATCTGGAATTACACACAAGCAGTATGTGTTGGGTGGAATCCCCTTGCAGATAATTCAATAGCTGGTACCAATGGTAACCAAAACATAGTGACTGGAGTCTTATCCTGATACTCATAGGTTTGGGTTAATAATCTTAGGCTTGTTGGGCTAAATCTGGGTTATTCTGGAGGCAGAATTTGGTCTTGAAGCTGGGTGCTGGGTGCAGAGTTTCGGACATAACCATCATGGGATGACTTGAGCTGTATCTAGATGTTGTTAGAGGTGCAGAATATGAAAAGAGAGCTGAGATGCAGCTGTATTAGTGTGCTTTTGTACATGCAGGTACATTGTTCCACACAATGAATCCAAGAAGTTAAATTTAAACTGAGCAAGCACTGCTTGTTTCTGCTGTTAGAGTAATAGTGTCTAATAAAGATATAGTATCCCACACAGGTTTCTGACTGATTATATAATGTTTTTATGAATAAAAAAAAAGATAGTAGATGAAAATGTTTGCACTCATCTTAGTGGTTAGTGAACTAACCTTTTTATGTATTCCTTTTATATACATAATTATTTATTCCTTAATTTTCTATTCGCATTAGCAAACAATCACTGCACATCTATTTTCTTGGAAAATGGCAGCTACAAATGAAAAAGAGATAAATGGTCACTATTAATGTATGCCAATCTACAATTAATTTTTATTCATACAGTAGCAAATTGATTAAGTGCTCACTGGAGCTACTGTCTCCTTCTATTTTTTGCTGTCAACTTTCATCTGTGATTCATGCTGTTTGGTTTAATACAGTGGTGTGAAAAACTATT
>CM044432.1:159718504-159728660 GCA_024363595.1 Xenopus borealis | reverse complement strand
CTAACAATTTACATTCTACTTGGTAATGTAACCTTTAACTGTACTGCTGTGGTTATAGTTTAACAATTCCATGTATGGAAAAACATAATTTTAATAGTATACAAAGGGTTAACTGACAACACTGAAGGGAGGGCAATGAGACACCCCACCTCCATAGAAAATGAGCTTGTTCCTGGAAAATACAGTACGTGGAAGTGAAGTGTGATCTGCATGGGTGTTGTTGTTATGCTTGATCCAAGCTGCAATGTGTAAATAACCACTTTTATTTGTATATTTAATAAAACATAAGCAATTATTTATTCAAGTTATATGGAGGAATGAATCAGTGAAGCTGAATTTAGGAGGGTTTTGCTGTACGTATACTGTATGATAGAGTTAGAGTAGAGACTATTGGGTGCAGCTGCATCTGTTTGCAGCATAATTTCTGCAAAATTGACACGGATGTTGATAATAACTGATTTGAGCACCTCTGAGTTATAAAAGTGAGTGGGGAGTGGGACAGAGTGATTCTGAAAAATAAAAAAAAAATCACAGCAGTAGATTGGAGGCAAGCCTGATTAACACAAGTTTATATGTGTTTGTAAGCACTGAACTCTTTGTGCATCAAGCACAGGAAGACAATTATAGGTATGTTTAGAGTCTACTGATGGTATATGCACAAATTATTAAAATTTTAACATATTCTGCTATTTCTGAGTTATTCAGAAATAATTGTATACATTAAACATACAAAAAAAAAACAATAACCAAAGCAAGAGGTAAAGAGGGCTCTGTCCAAAAGAGCTTACATTTTCATATATAAAATAACATTACTAAAATGGGCATAGTATATTGCATTGGGTTGGCTTAACTAATACTAAGGATAGCAACAAGAAAGCTTGAAAAGTGTAAGTTTAAGGGGAATATTATGTCAGACAGGGTGTTTTTGAGTCTGGCTTGTATCTCGTCATTCGTAAGTGACGTGTGTGCTCATACACTTTCTGGTTTATTAGGCTTTCTGCATCAGGCATCATAGCACTTGGTGCAAAATTAAAATATTTAAAGGCACAACTACATTATTCTGGTATTGTCTGGTATTCCTGTTCTTGACCCATGCATGTCCCTGACCTCTGTTAGTACATTGCCTGTACTTGTCTTTGCCTGTATTTAACTACTCTTCCATATCCTGACTTTGCACTGCATTTTCTAATTGGTTTGGCCCCAGCCTGTGTCCTTGACTGCGCTTTTGCTTTCCAATTCCGAACACTACACTTTGCCCTATACCCACTCCTTCTGCTGCACCTTCTCGTTCCCATGCCTGCCCAAAACGTGTCCTGTTCTCTCACTTTAAGACCTGGAGGCATGTGAATAACAGAGGACTCCTCCCAAAGTGATAGACAACTGTTAAGGGGAAGTGTGAGCAGTGACTGGAAACTAACTGGAGTGTTTTGTTGCCCAGGTACAGATGAAGCCACTTTGGATTGTGCATTTTACACAGAAAAACTTAACTCATCTAACCCATTTATCCCACTTAGCACAGAATATTGTGTCACAGCATCCCATACAATTAAAGAGTTCACCATTGAAAACAATGGTGCTTTGGTATGCTAATGAAAAGGTTAAATGCATTAAATGAGTTGAGATGACTTTAGATAACACAGTTTCTTCAATTAGCCCTGAGTCATGACGCATTTAACTCACAAATCCCAGTGGCTGCATCTGTATTTTGTTTAATGGTGAGACAACTAGATGTTACCTCTAGATTACATGTCATTCAGGAAGCACAGCCTGAAATCCGGCCCTAAAGCAGGCGTGTGCTCTGCTGCCCCTCCTGATGCTACTCTCAGCATTGAGCACTAGATTTTTTTTATTTGGCACTTGGTGCAGATGGCAGCATTTCACTGGGGTGCCAATACTAAAGGATGTGCTCTTAGACCCAAAAATAAAAATTTCTCACAACTTTGCAAATTTACTAAAAGTATGACAAGTTTTGGTGAATTAAAGAGGTTTGCCTTTTAAGTAAACCCAGTTCTAATCAATATTTACATTTTTTTTTAACCATTTGTCATCTTCTTCTGACTCTTTCCAGCTTTCAAATGCGGTCACTGACCCCCCATCTAAAAAACAAATGCTCTGTAGGCCTACAAATGTATTGTTATTGCTACTTTTTATTACTTATCTTTCAAGTCAGGCCTCTCCTATTCATATTCCAATTTCTTATTCAAATTGATGCATGATTGCTAGGGTAATTTGGACTACTAAAATCTTGAAAATGTAAATTGGAGAGTTACTGATTAAAAATATATTATTTGTCAAAAACCACTAAGTTAACTCAAAGGTGAACAACCCCTTTAAAGGGGAATTCAATCCTTTAACCATGCAAGGGAATGCCAGAGTGAATTCATTGTTTTGTGAGTAGTATGAATCTGTGCTAAAATTTCACCATGCGATTTTGCTCATAAAAAGAAAAAAACATTGACTCCAATGTGTTGATTGTAAGAAAATTATGCAGTGAAAACATTACTACTGATGCCAATGCACTTGGTGAAATTTTGTGATTTTTTTCTGCAGTTTTGCACATTTTTCAGCAAATCAAAATAGGTCTCTTCACTAATCCCCCTATTGAGTGATGTTGCCAAAGCTCACACTAGTCATAGGTGTGTTATAAGACTATGCTTTATTCATTGTATCTGCTCAAAAACATCTTCTGGATTAAATTCTTCAACCACCACGATGTAATGTACTTTATTAATATCAAAAATCACTAATATTCACTATGAAAGTTCTTTCATTGGGCCCCATTCTTCAGGGAGAAACATTTTCTATTTTATGCAAGGTACATTGAATCTAATCTAACCATTATATACAGAACTAATCATCTCAGAGCCCTTGATTGGCATTCAAGTAAAATATGTTGCCAGAGCACAAAATCAAAACTAGGAAACCAATCCACAAGCAATTTAATACAGCAAGGGAGTTGAACTTATCTGTTGCAAACTCTCCAGTGAGTAAAATTATCCAACTCCTGCTGGTCTGGGGAAGCTACAAACTCATATCCTTTTCTAAAAAAAGCTTTTTGTTCTTATACACTAAAGCTAGCGGCACTACAAATATTTAATCACTAAATGTATCTATGTAAAAAGTATCAGCTAAAGCACAATGTCATGCACTTAGCTGCAAAGAGTTGTTTGATTTGTTCATTTTCATTTTTACAGTTTTTTTATACTTGTTTTTCAAAAAGTCACACTTTTTGACTTCTGCTAGTACATATTGGCTATGTTAATCCTATTAATTTATGCAGTGCACAGATTCTGCCAACTACGGAATATAAATAGGCATTAGTCAAATTTACCTTATTAAGCATCTGTTTAAAAAAACCTGACTAATGTCACTTTGTAAGGATGTTGTGATGGTAAAATAAACACTGTTAGTCAAGGATAGAGAATGACTGCCTAGTGTCACCAGACTCTTCTGTTTAATAAATATGAAGAAATAAAGCAGATTACATGTCTGGTCACGCTGGCGTACGCCTGGGAGCATTGGAGGAATGACTGATATCAAACCCGCACTGCTCTAAAAATTTTGCTCTGTTTTTTTTTTATTTAAAAAACTGGGCTTTCCTGTATATTATTGGCAAACAACAATTTCAACTTTGTGACTTGAATATTATCCTGAAGAATCTGTTGATACTGAGAGTCTGATGAATTCAACCCAGTATCAACAAATTCTTCAGTCCCTGAACTTGACACACAGCCCCACAGCTTGATGGAACGTCCACCACATTTCACAGTAGGTAGCAGGTGTTTTTCTTGAAATGCTTTTTGTTATGACCAAATAACTACATTTTTGTCTCTTCAATCCTAAGCACTTTGGTCCAAAATGACTATGGCTTGTCTAAATGAGCTTTTGCATACAACAAGCAACTCTGTTTGTGGTGCGAGTGCAGAAATGGCTTCTTTCTCATCAACCTGCCATACACACTCTTTGTGCAAATTGTGCTGAATTGCAGAAGGATGTACAAGGTACACCATATGCAGCAAGATGTACTTGCAGGTCTTTGTGAGAATGGTTACAGACAACCCAAAGATCACCTCGAATCCTCCTCATATGTCAGTCCTGTTTTATCCTTGATCTACCTGACCTGGGTTTTAAAGCAACTGTGCCTGTGGCCTTCCATTTCCTGATTACATTCCTTACAGTTGAAACTGACAGTTTAAATCTCTGAGATAGCTTTTTGTAATCTTCCCCTAAACCATGATACTGAAGAATATTTGTTTTCAGATCTTTTAAGAGTTGCTTCGAGGATCCCATGCTGTCACTGTTCAGAGGAGAGTCAAACAGAAGCACAACTTGCAATTGGCCACCTTGAATACCCTTTCTCATGATTGGACACACCTGACTATGAAGTTCAAGACTTAACGAGCTAATCCAAGCAATTTAGTTTTGCCAGTAATTAGTATTGAGCAATAGTGATGGGCGAATCTCCCACGTTTCGCTTCGCCGAAAAATTTGCGAAACGAGTCGCGCGTAGTTTTTGACGCGCGTCGCGTCAAACGCGGCACGTCGCGTTGTTTTCGACGCACGTCGTTATCGGCGCGTCGGGTCAAAAACGACGCGCGACTCGTTTTTTAGGCGAATTTTTTCGGCGCCAAATTTTTGCTGCTGTTTCGCAAATTTATTCGCCAGAGGCGAATCGCGGGAATTCGTCGCGAATTCGCCCATCACTATTGAGCAATTACATACATTCAAATTATCAAAATTACAAGGGTACAAACATTTTTACAAAGCCAGTTTTTCTCATTTCGTTTAATTTCATACAGTACAACTGAATACTGCTTCACTAAAAATCTTTGTTCTGCAAATACCTCACTCGGATGTTCCTGGGAAAGAAAAGACATACAACTATTATCTTTTTTGTTGAAAATTTAGTAAATTATTATGCAGACAGAGGGGTTCCCAAACGTTTTCATATGACTGTACCTCAGATGTGAGAGACAGCCAGGTAATTATGCACCAGTTAGGGATTGGAGCATTCAGGTGTAGGTTAGTGGATAACCCATGGTTTCTACAATCCCCTGTGCAATGTAGATGAGCAGGGGGAAAGTCTTGCAGGAGTGAGGAACCCTCAACAGCTAATTGCACCTACACATCACAGAGGAACTGGAGGCTTTGGGAGGGGGAATGTCATCCCTGTGAAAGCTGTT
This sequence comes from Xenopus borealis, assembly GCA_024363595.1. Taxonomy (NCBI): domain Eukaryota; kingdom Metazoa; phylum Chordata; class Amphibia; order Anura; family Pipidae; genus Xenopus; species Xenopus borealis. Next base: position 159,723,477 of record CM044432.1, on the reverse strand, counting down.
ATAATAAACTATGTGCCTTGGTTCACTGTATCACAGGTTTAGGATGTTTACTTTTAACAGTAAAGGCCTGTTTAACTATCTTCCCAATAATGGGAATACACCAGCCAAGGGTGGCCCTGTTACATGTCTAGGCAGGTTGGCTGATTTCAAGTAGACAGATTGACAGATTGGATAACATTCAATCTGATTGTCCAAGTTCTCTGTCTTATATGTTGTAAGCTATATTGCTGCAGGTTAGTGATGAGCTAATCTTTTCCATTTTGCTTCACTGAAAAAAAAAATCACAAATCTACAAGAGAATACAGATTTTCGTCACAGCTACTTTTGTGTAGCAAAATACATTAATGTCTATGGGCAACATTTTTGTCTACTGCGTGCCAAATTTTTGTGGTTGTTCTATAAACTATCCATCAACAGCAAAACTCTGAAATTCACCACAAAACCATACATGGTGCAAAAATGTGCTCATCACTACTGCTGCTTCATTAATGAGATAAATACCTTGAATGGAAACAATGCTGACGATAGTGATGATGCCTTCAAACCTTACTCCAGAAAATAAGCATTTGAATTACAGTGAAAATAGAACTACACATTTTAGAATATCTTTTGGCACCCAACTTTAATGTGAAATACATTGAAAAAAAACACAAATACACACATACAGTACATGCATACATACATGCATCCAACATGAGCATATTAAGTAAGGGACAAAAGAAAAAATACTTTTAATTTCCAAAAGAAAAGTAAAATAGGTGAGGCCAATCAATGGTAATTACACTGCAACATTCTGCTAAACACTCAGTGAATCATTGATCTAAGAGAACCTTAGAGAATACATTGACATGATAATCTGTGATAATACTGCTTTGTATTCTGTGTATTAGAACTAATGTTATATCTCATCAATTACTGCAAAAGGAAAGCAACAATGTAGTTCATCTGTGCAACAAGACAATTAAAATCAGCAACATGCTGGCATCATAAAAAAGTCTAATGTCATAAGTCATGCTTAGAATATGATTTGTAATTTGCTTGAACACATTATGCCACATACACCAATATTGTTTCTGAATGAATACAGTAGGCTATATTTATAAATTAATTGAATCCTCTTGTAAGTCAGCTCCACTTATGGTTGCAGATTTGCCTTATGGCAAAATATTATTCTTATTGTTCTTATTGTTCTTACACCTGGGTGTTTTGTGTGTTCCAATGTATGACATGGGAATGCACAATTAAGTGAATCAATTCTTATATAGGGACTATCCCTGTAGGAGTCCATGTAAATGTATTTGGAGAGTCCATGTAAATTACTAGGGGATGATTTAATTTTTTCACTTGATGCTGATTTGTGGCATGCATTTTCATGAAATTGTTACCATGTATTTTGTTTCTCTGGGGAAAAAAGATTTGCAAGAAAATCCATTGACAAGTGCATTTGACGTGAGAACAAACTCCTGACTCCAATGTATTCTGCACAAGATAAAACAACCACTGAGATTTGGAATAAGAAAAAATTGGTTTAAGGAAAAAGAATGCCTATTGACTTACAATGCATTTGGTACGATTAAAAATAAGTTTGGAAAAAAAATCCCATTGACTCCAAAGCATTTGGCAAAATGGTGCAAATTTTTCCAGTTTTCATGAATTTCTCTGAAATGGTGCTCATTACTAAGAGATAAAATTGCTTCAGAAGAAACTCAGGCAGTTAACTCCAGATTTCCCATGCTTTAATTCTCACTTAAGGAATTAAGGGTGGGGAAATATAAACTAATTATTTCATAGCTGATAGACTTGGACCCCCGGTTTGATTTAAATTGCAAGTAAAGAAATCTCCGTGTGTGATATTAGCACAACAAATGTGCATTGATCATTCCCTCCTCTTTTTGGTATGCTTGTAGTAAATGAGGAATCAGTAGAATTTCCATTGTATTTATATATTTTTGCTTAGCCTTGGGTTGCTTCTACAACCCCACTTTTTCCATTTTGTATTGAAGCAGAGGGATTCTGTCAGAAGTTTAGCAGTTATGTTGCAGGCCAAGCATCCATTTGGTTGTAGCACCCACATACCATTCCATTTAAATCCTTGTCCCATCCCAATGGATATTGGTCTGGGCAGTCTCCCTCTCTTAAAAGCCACAAGTGGGGGAGGTTTAAGCCTGTAGAATTAATGCTTGGTGTTGGCAATTTTTCGCTTCTCAAAGCTAATGATGGAGAAGGACAAAGCCTCTGATTGAAACCAATGCTTACATCACAGACACTTATCCCAAGAAATACTACCATGCAGGGAGGTGCCAGCCTTTGAATACTATTACCTGAGGTTAACAGTTAGGGGCTACAATATGGGGATCCCGTGTTTCTCTGTTGTGACATCATCAAGCCCGGTACAGGTTGGAGAGAAATCCTATTGGCTGGAAGCCCCAGTGAGTGGAGTGTCGAGGTGCAGCATGAGTAAATGAGCAGCAGTAAAGAGTGAAACAGTGTTTGTGCTCATCTTGGACAAGATTTGAGCTTCAGATTAGAGGGAGAGGTTTCCCTCCATTCAGTTCAGCTGTTTTAGGTACCTGTTGCAAACCTTGCATGTCCCCAGTGTGAGGACAATAGTTTCTTGAGAGCCTTCCATGGAGGAGCTACATCCTATATTCTAAAGAAGAGTTATATTGGGGCAGAAAGTGCTACCCGGGAAATAAAAGTTCTGGGGAAAAGGGACATTTTTCATTGAACTGAACTGTGAGTCCACCTGGAGTGGAGGTAAGAGACTGTGCTAGGTACTAGACAGACCCAGATTTCCCAGTGCAGGAATAATATTGTATTTGCATTTTTCAGAGCAGTTATTTTATTTTATATAAAGTTAAATTGGTTTACTGCAAACTATGTGTTTATTGTCCTAGTTGTCCTAGTGCAATTAGCTGGAGAAACTGTACGAAAATAGGGTTATATATGTATTATTAAATTACTGTGTATGGCTTCATATACAGCATTGCCGGCCATCTCCATAAACTTGACTTTATGATAAAAGAATTCTGGTTATGGCACTTTTGTTCAAGGCAATTAAGCATGAGTAATTCAAAAATGAATGCACAATAAGGATGCTTATATGCTATTGGTTTGCAATAATGCAAATAATTATTGGCATCTTTTTTCATGAAAGTTCAGTGAATGGATTATTTCAGATTCAGCAGAGGATTAAGAAGATGAGAAAACGGGGACTTTTCAACAGACTTTAAAACTGCTAATTTATTACATCATGCTAATTAAAAGATGCTGACTTTGTAATGGAAATGCATAGAGCTTGAGTAGGGAAGCTGTTAAGATAATTATATTTGTTACACAGGGGGCATAGTAGATTACAATTATAAGAATGCTGACATGCTGCAGTGATGTTGATAGCTACTTATTTGGACATGAAACCAACAATTTCCGCAAATATTACCCAAGTGTTTTTTGCAATGATGTATTTAGCTTGATAACCCACAATGTATTAAGAAGTCATTTACTAGTTCATGTAAACCTTCCTTTTCTTATTGTTGCCACTTTTGGAAGATTTTTATATTAGATGTTTAAGATCTATTATGCAGAAATTTTGGAATTTTAATGTAAATTGGATCTCTGTGCCTTAAGTTTGATAAAAAAAAAAATTTAAACATGAAATAAACTCAGTAAGACTGTTTTACCACCAATACATAATTTGTGCATCATAGTTACCATCAAGCATAAGGTACTGTTTTATTGTGCCAGAGAAAATTACAAATATTTGATTAAAATGGAGTCTACAAGAGATGGTCATGCAGTAATTCTGATTTTTCTTGATAATGGGTCATCAGATAAGGGATCTCACACCTGTACTGCCATTAGTTTATATTTGGAGAGGACATGTAAAGTGACAAGGATTGAAACCGTACAGTTAAATTATAAACTCTTACTAACTTTTCTAGAGCACAACACAACATGTGAAAAAGAAAAAAAAAAAGTTTAAAGGGGTTGTTCACCTTTGTGATAACTTTTAATTTGATGTAGAGAGTGATATTCTGAGACAATTTGCCATTTGTTTACATGTTTTATTTACATTTTGAGTTATTTCGTTTTTAATTCAGTAACTCTTCAATTTCCATTTGTGCAGCTTCCCCTAGCAACCATGCATTAATTTGAATAAAAGACTGGAATATGAACAGGAGAGGGGCCCGATTAGAATGTTGAGTAAATAAAAGTAGCAATAACAATACATTTGTTGCCTTACAGGGAAAGGGTCAGCGATGCCCATTCAAAACCTGCAAAAAGTCAGAAGAAAAAGCCAAATAACTATAAAAATAACTATAAACTATAAAAAATAAACAAGGAAAACCAAATGGGAAAAACACAATCTTTTTGTAGAAGTAACTAAATTTTTTCGAGATAAATTGATATCTGATGGTCCAAATTAAAAAGTACTCCAACTCAGATCTGCATGATCATTCAATAATCTAATTTTGTGGTTTCGGGCATCAAATCCTAAAAAGTCACAACAAATCAGAAAATTTTGGATACGGTGTCTTTCCATAAAATTGATCTCCATGCTTTATGGCTACTAGAAATCATTTAAACATTCAATAAACCCAATGTGATTTTTTTTCCTCCAATAAGAATTAATTACAGTATATATTACTTGGGATCAAACTTAAGGTACTGTTTTATTATTACAGAGAACAAGGAAAACATTTGTAAACATTTGAATTATTTCATTAAAACTAAGGGGGAAATTCACTAAGTTGCAAAGGGGTGAACACCGGTGTAAATTTAGATACTTCGCCCATCTACTAATGGGTGCTGGCGAAAATATGCTAGCGAAGGTAAAGACTTTAGCGCTACTTCGCACTCTAACGCCAGGCGAATTTTTGCCAGGGCTAAAGTGTGTTACTACGCAAAGTCACTTGATTTTACTGAAAGCTCAGACCTGGCGAAGTGCAATAGGGCTTCCAAAAAAAAAAAAA
>CM044432.1:159686890-159710804 GCA_024363595.1 Xenopus borealis | reverse complement strand
TGCTTTCAATAGCAATACATGTACAAATAACTTAAAAACAATAGAAAATGTGTAATGAATATATATTGCAAAGTTACTTAGAATCATATTTTGTTTTATTAGACAAAACATTTTTGGGGTTGACATGTCCTTTAAAGGAATCCTGTCATGGAAAAAAATGTATTCACTCAAATTATTCAGTTACATTGAGACGTAAAAACAACAACATGCCAGAAAGCAGTTCCCTCCTACTGTGCTGGCACAAGTCACATGACCAGGGGCAGCTGGGAAATTGACAAAATGGCTAGCCCCATGTCAGATTTCAAAACTGAATATTAAAAAATCTGTTTACTCTTTTGAGAAATGGATTTCAGTGTAGAAGTCTACTGGATCAGCACTATTAACAGATGTGTTTTTTTAAAAAAAAAACGTTTTCCCATGACAGTTTCCCTTTAAGAGCCGTATTTCCGGTTTCACGGATGTTGTAGCAGATAAGGGTAGAAGGATCTATAATGTTAGAAATGGAATTAATAGATAAAGAGAAGTGGTATAATCTTGACAGTCCACAGAATAACTTGTAGCTTTATATAATAACATTTTACTCAGAGATTGACACAATAGCAAAAATGTATTCAAACAAAAATCTGAGATGTATATAAAATGTGGAAAATATTGCTCCTTTGGGGGTTATTTACTAAACTCTGAATGCAAAAATCATGAAAAATTTGTAATTTTTTTTTAAATAAAATTGGACTTTAAAAAAAAAAATCACGATTTTTTTTGGAACGTATTAAACCCCAAGGATAAAAAAGTCTGAATCTGAAAATCCGGCATCTCAGACTTGTTGAGGTAGCATATAAGTGAAATCGGAGAAGTCCCAATGATTTTTTTTATGTGCGCTGGGTTTCGTGCAATAGCCAGAAGTATTAGAGTGAAAATTACGAAACAATTGTAAAAATCAGATTTTTTTCCTGCATAGTAAATTTTCGTGAAAATGTAATAATGAATACTCATTAAAAACTCGAGTGGATTTGATCAGAGTTTGTAGCAGAAAATATTGAAATAAATTCAGACATGGATAAATAACCAACTCAAGGGCACATTTACTAAAGGTCGAAGTAAATATCCAAATAAAATCTGTATTAAAAAAATTTGAATTTCAAAGTAATTTTGGGCTACTTCGACTATTGAATAGAACAAAATTCGATTTGAATAGCAAACTTTTGAATATTTCACAATTCAAAATTTTGAAGTACTGGACACTTTGCCACCTTAAAGCTGCCGAGTTGCCAATTTAGCCTATGGGGGACCTCATAGCACCTGTTCTAAAAAAATTTCTAAGTTCCAAGAATTCAAAGGATTTTGCGGAGAATCGTTTGAATCATTCTATCGAATCGAACAATTCAAACGATTTTTATTCGATCAAAAATTACCTATTCGATCGAAAAAGCCCTTTAAAAAAACAAAGTTTTTTCACCTCGAAAATTCGGCGCTTAGTAAATCTGCCCCCTAGTGCCTTGTTTTTAAATGTATGTATAACAAGTAATGGACTTTATCGAGAGTGCCGGGAACACTATGGAATAATATATGGAATACATTTTTAAACAAGTGACAGCACTCCAAAACGTAAAGCAAAGTGAAGGTATATTAATCCTGCATTTCAGTTCCTTACAGGAATCTTCGTCAGGGACTACACCATAGCAACAGTTCCATGAAAAAGTGAAACATAAAAAAAGTGAAAAAAAGGTGTGTCAGTTACCTGGCCTCCAAACAATAAACACGGGTGCATGGTAGTAGTAATTGCCAAATACATTCCGCGGAGCTACCAGCACTCTCAACAAAGTTAGTATGTATGCCTGGGTGCAGCGACATCAAATTTTCACAATACCTCCAAAAAGAATCTGCACTTTCAGGACTTAAAGGTGAATAAAATTGGTCTTTATTTACAGAACTTCAGTCTGACGTTTCGGCCCCATCCAAGGGGTACTGAAACATTTGCAAGTATGCATCATTGGCGGGAAACAGCAGTGTCGTAATGACATATAATTATGCTCAAAAAACATTAACCCTCAATGTGATCCATAAAAAACTTTAAAACTTTAAAACAATACACAAAATAGCGGTAAAATTGTATCAATACATTGTATCAATACATTAACAAGAATTGTTATTAGTGTCTGTGGCGACCAGTCAAAATAAATAAATAACTCAACCAAATTTGGGATGAGGATTAGAAAAAAATAAAAATATTTTACCCCTCTATCGTTTCTGGTGTGGTAATTTAACCTCTATGGGCTTGTAACTCTTTACTTCCTCTATGTACTGTAAATAAGGGTATTAACTCCATATCAACTCCGTCATTCAGGCCCCTATTGTGACTTGCTAGCTATTGTAATTCACTACCACTATGCTATTTCACTAAAATGCAAAGTTATGTCTCAGCAGCCAATGCTGGTGAAGTTTCATAGTTACATAGTTAAATTGTTTTGAAAAAAAGTCCATCAAGTTCAACCCCTCCAAATTAAAACCCAGCATACACACACACACACCCCTCCACTCTTTCACACAAACCATCACTAGCGTAAATTCGTCAGAGTGTGCATTTCATAGTGAACTTTCACTAACTGTAGGTGTAACATATATGGTGTATTACATTTTTGTATTCTTTTGGCAATGGCAGGTGCGTTCTGTTGTGGCATTAACTGCATTTCCATAGGACATGAATAAAGCGGGTAATGCTACATAAATGCATAAAACGTTCTTTCTTCTTGAGGTACATGCTTTGCTGTCATGGGGGAAGCAATCAGTTTTGCCTCAAAAACATTAGCAGACCATGTATGCAAGAGCCCCCCAAAAGGTTTTCATAATTGAAAATAAACAGAAAATGAATGGAAACAATACCATTGCACCTTAACCATCATTTAAATAATTGCAAAAAAAATTATTTAAATAGTGAATCACACTGTGATCGGTGTATGTGAACAGGATTTTAACATTTGGCAAATCATATGATTATGTATAGTATTCTTTTTACTCGCAAGAGATAAGGTAGTATATGGAGATATTTACAAAACCATAGGATTAATTCACATTTGACTGCAGAAGAGAAGAGCTAAGTGTTCAAATTAGATTCTAAATGGCTAGAAAAAAGTAGGACAAGTGAGTTTTAAGGGCAAATGGTCAAGCAACTAGTTAATTTAATGGAAGCATAATGTGAGAATGTAGTCTCATATATGAATGAGATGGGAGCCAGGCTTGTTGACTGCATTGGGATTTGATTGAATACATCAGATCATATCAGTTTTGTCTTTCAAGTGGAGAACCTGAACTTGGCATTGAATGTGTTGAAGCAGAAGAAAAGGAACCGAGTCAAGGGTAAATGTTGACAGAGATATTATGTGCAAATTATGCTTTTCATCCAAGGTGAAGCAGAGAAATATAAATGGATAAAAAAAATTTCATTCATCTGAGTTTACAATGCCATTTAAACAGCACAACATGATAACATTCAGTATGCTCTATGAATATGGTTTAGTTTAAAGTGAGCCCCATGCAGTTCATAATAGCACCTAAGAGTTATAACATTTACACATCTAATAAATGACATTTATAAGATTCTGTATGAGAAAAGCAAAATCTAAATACAGAAGAGGAGGAATTCATAGTAACAACACATTTCATTTGAACAATTAAGGATCTGATCCTTGTATAACATGCCCATTACACATACAGCATGCAGGAGGTCATACACTACAATTGGATAAAATTAGTGGCTTTAATGAATATACAGGAAAAAGTTAAAAGGTGTGATTTTTATGTTAATATAGGGGATCAGAGAATTCCTTCCCCTATTTTTCTGTCTGTGACATCATCCAGCCCAGTTACAGGCTGGAGAGCCATCCGATTGGCTGGGCACCCCAGTGCATCCTTGGAAGAGAAGGTGTGCTTGACTTTGGAGCCAAATGTACAGGGTATCCAACAAAGCTTAACAGTGGTTCTATGCTGAAGCATCCAGCCAGAACCAGTTTTTTGCAAGACTGTCCAAGAGTGTAGAAAAGCTGCTGCATCTCTATAAATACAGAGAGAGTCCATCCTGTTCCCTGCCAAGCTGCTAGAGACTCAAGAAGTGAAAGGTGTCACTGGTGATATTGATACTGTGCAGAACTGCCTTTAACCTCCAGTGTGACTGCCTCTAAGAGCACTCTAGTGAGTGAGCCACCCAAGGAAGAATACTGGCAAGGATACAAATGTGGGACCCCAATTTGAGGACTGGTCTTGTGCATTTACCTGCTTTATGGGAGTGGCTGCTAAGTCAGGTACCTAATCGTGAGATAGGTTCCACGTGTCCCCAGTGAAGGAGAGCATTGTGAATTAGATTGCCCACGTTCTTTCACTACTGTTTTACGTAAAGTTTATATTTGTTTCATTTGCAAACTTGTGGAACACCCCTGAGGTGTTCTCCCCTGTGTTCCCTAGGTGGAGGCACTGCACTGTAAATTCCAGTTCCCAGTATTTTTCATACGCAAAAGGGATTCAGGGCCTTGGATTGCCAAGGGTTAATTGCTATTTAAAGAGACTGTAACCTAATTAAGGTTATACAATCATATAAACCTGAATTGGGCCCCTGCTACAGATTTTATGATCCACACCATGTGAAGAATTATAAATAGCAATTCCTTTTTTTGTTGCTGTCACTAGGAATAAACTGTAAATATTCCTAAAAAAAATTAAGATTTAATACAATATTTTTTATCATGGGCATGTTTGCTCCAAAAGGTTTGTTTAATATTCATTATTTTTAGTCCATTTAACTCTGTTTATAAATTCAGCAAAACACAAACTACGTACCTATTAGTTTGCTAATGCCATAAATGATTCATTAAGTCAAATGGCATCAATTGCTGCAGTGCAGTTGCTACAACAGGAAATTTTCAATGCTTCAGATTCATGTTTCCATAGGATTACAAATGCTGCATCTTGATGAGTGGTGATTTAACTCAAAATTTGTCCTTTGTTGACTGCACTTACAGTCCTAAAAGATCCCTAGTATCTAATAGCAATAAGCAAAAAGTCTATAGAACATTTCACCTCTTATACAAATTCTTCGTTTAAACTGATTGCTAGAGAATTCTCAGTTTACAATTCACAAATCAGCCTTGTGCACATTGATACATTAAAACTAGTCTGAATGAGACACAATAACATTTTAGATAAGTTTTAGATAAGTTTATAAGTGAATCCTCCTTTGAAAAAAAAACATTATTGGTTTGCATTATCTTTGCATTTATGGCAAATGTGTCACAGTGTCTGGGAAAACATCAGAGGAAAGGTACATTTTCCCAAAATGCCTGATGAGCATGTAAAGATAATTGTCGAAGCTCTATGCATTCAGAATTTGATAACTTACAGTATAAAGGTTCTGGGAGGGATGTCACCACATGAGGGAGGGAAGTGTGAAGCACTTTCTGAAGCAAGTAGTTGACAACTCCAGTGTAAAACCAGGTCTGGTAAAGACAATGCTTTTCAAATTAACAACTTAAGGGGGTAGATAAAGTTTTGCTGAAAGAAAAGCTCTTTGTATGACGTTACCCTGGATGTTGCTACCCTTTAATTTGAGAAGGATTTGCAGTTGACCCAAAAAGTAGGCGAGGGTCTCCCAGTTTAGCACCTGGAAACTACACCAGTTTAAATGAAGGTAGAGTGCTCCTAATTATTACTATTTAACAAAGGTCAGACTTCAGTGGGTTTAGAGGTTTTTAAAAACACAACTAAACTCACAAACTCTATGCATTACTATCTATTAACTATGAATGTCATTAGATTTATAAATAAAGGAAAATCTGAATAAGAAAGTATGAATGGAAAATTATGCTGAATGATGCACACAAAATACAAATACCTCTGAATTGTCTGACTTGATTTAAAGCAGTTCAATAGGATCACTGCAGCTCCCATTGACTGATAGGACTAATAGGACCTTGACAACTGTTACCTTATGAAGTTTTGTATTAGTGGTTTTCACACTTACAGGGGAGTTTAATATACGTCAGTAACGCACAAATTATTCGCAATGCGAAAAGGTAAGCCTTTGTGCGAAGAAATTTTGCTTTACACCAATGCAATATACCTTTTGCGAACCCGGAAACTGTTTAGCGACCACTTCCGCCAGCAGAAGGCCTTTTGCGAATTTTACACTTTGCTCTAATGTGCTGTCAATGTAATAAAACTTTACTGAAAAAGTTGCAATGTTTGCTCCAAAAGATTATGATACCTTCAAGAACTCTTTAAGAGTGCACAATTACAATTTGCAATGTGCAATAACCGTTTAAGGAGCAATATTATATTGCAAGATGTGGATTTTTACTCTAATTGGTGCGCAATGTTTTTCTCTTTGCGACTTTAATTACATTCCCCCCTTAGGGTGTTATTAATTAGTCCGAATTTATCGCAATATTTTCTGCTACAAATGCCAATCTAATCCACTCAGGTTTTTAATGCATATTTATCATGCTTTTATTTTTTTCATCCAAATTTCACGTCTTTTTTCGTACATTTTACCCGAAAAACCCAGTGCACATCAAAAAGTCATTGGGACTTCTCCATTGACTTTTATGCAACCTTGACAGGTTTGAGATGCCGGATTTTCAGATTCTGACTTATTCATCCTCAGGGTTTAATAAATTCCAAAAAATTTGTGATACGTATAAAGTCTGCTTTTATAAAAATAAAAAAATCACGCAAATTTTTGTCTGATTTTTGCATTCAGAGTTTAGTAAATAACCCCCTAAATGTACCACTTCAATGTATAACTGGTTATTCTGGTTGTTCACTTTACCGGTAATACCCTTCCTCTATTTTTTGCCACCCATAATGTTTTACATATATAAAGGACAAGGAAACCTAATTACAGACCAATTACAGTGCTGTTCTTCCCAACCAATTACTCCGGGCTAAATTTTTTTCAAATGAGATGCATATTCAGGGACAAAAATGTCTGTTTTTGCTGACTTGGGAGCACCTAATTGCCACCCCCAGTGACTTTAGTTTTTTCTATTTCCCTACAATTTGTATACAACATAGCACACTGACTACCAGATATGTTGTGACAACAATGTTGCTAGTTTCAATAAATTAAAGGCTGCTTTCTTCACTGTAACAAGTAAGGAATAATATGAAAAGCCAGCCATAGTATTAACAAAGAATATTGCCTGCTTCAGATGATTCAGATGATAAATGTGTGCAAAAGGAAGTTTCAGCTGAATTTATAATTGAGTATTTGGGATTTTTGCTGTTATATTTGGCATGAATTTTTAATAGTCCTTTTATGGCTAATAACATTTGCCTTGTCTCATTTTTATGATCTGTTTTGTTTCAGCTTATTCTTACACAATAGAAGTTGAACTCAAATTTTGTGTTTGAGGACTATGTGAGGCTGCACCATTAGCACAAGTATATGACCATACAATTTCTAGATATACAGGCATACATAGCTGTTCATACAGGTAGATGCATAACCTAATCCTAAACTAAGTTAAACCTAGCCCACAGGGTTTTTCCTGGTGTCCCCTGCTGCATGCCTTTAGTATAACTCTCACATAAGATGCAGCCCACAGGCAATTCGTAGTGAGTGAAATTTTTCATCAGGCATGGATCCCCCATTTCACCATCGGCAAATACTTTCACTGAAAAACAAATGTGTAGGCAAAACACCCGTTGACCCCTATGTATTTTTCTTAAAAAAAAAAAACCTCACTGCGAAAAACAACCTGTTGATTTAAATGTATTTTGTGCTGAAAAAGTTGCAGTGAAAAAAATTCCTATTGACTTCAATACATTTTGAAATTTTTTACCATTTAAGAAATTCGATCATCACTTCAGAGAGGACTTGTGGTTATGTGGGTGCTTACAGCAAATGATGGTGCACAATATTAGTTTTCAGGTGCAATCACCATGGCAAAGAGCACATTTATATAAAAATAAAATGCACATTTCAGGAGTGTATTTTGGTCTATATTGTGGCTTAAATACTTTCATACACAGCAAATGTGTAGAATTTAAGGCCATGTACACAGTGGCCACTGATGAAACAAGTATTTAATATGCAAAATATATGCAGTAGTTTAAGAAAAAAAAGCATTGGAACCATTTTTAAGCAAAAAAAAACAATGTTATTGTTATGTATCTAATTTAGCAGCATTAATTCTAGTTTTTTGTATTTTTATAGCTTATTCAAGAGTTGATAGTCTTGGTTTTATAATTATTATATTGTGTTATGTTGCCTTTCTGGCTTTACCAGGTGCTTAAAAATTCCCATCATTCAAAAGAGAGAATTGTCATACAGAGGCTGATTATTTCAAAGGATGTAATTGTACTTATGCTAAGGGAATCTGCTTTTAATTTTTACTTTACACTGATTTTAAATAATACCAGTGCATAATGCATCTAACAATTGTACTGTGTATTTGAAATGTTCTTTAACCTGTTTTATTAATTCTTCAAATTTAAATGCTACATAAATACATTGTTCTAGCTCACACTATATTTTATAATAAGCCAATTGATAAACTCAAACATCGGCTCATAAATGGCATAATAACTGAAAGAGGAATGTATTTTAAATATAACGTTTGCTTTTTTGGCAGGACTTTATTTTATGATGACTATTTCTATAGATGTTTGTGAATACAAGTACAGGTAGGGGACCTGTTATCCAGAATGCTCAGGACTCGTGGATTTCCAGATAATGGATACTTCCGTAATTTAGATTGTTATACCTTTAGTCTACTAAAAAATCATGTAAACCTTAAATAAACTCAAAAGATCAGTTTTGCTTCCAATAAGGACTAATTATATCTTAGTTGGGATCAAGAACAAGCTATTGTTTTGTTATTACAAGAAAAAGAAAATAATGTTTAAACATGTGGATTATTTGGATAAAATGGAGTCTATGGGAAACAGCCTTTCCGTAATTTTGAGCTTTCTGGATAACTGGTTTCTGGATAACGGATCCCATACCTGTACGTAATTGAAATATATATCTATATAATTTGTTCTACTGCAGTGGCCATTGTGTGCAACAAATCTCTTGTATGACTATTATACAGGAACTGATAGTGAATAAAGTACTACACTCACTAAAAGCACAATTTATTAAAGGTCCCTAACAATGGGGGAAAACATTTTTTTCCTGTAGTTATTTATATTTTTGTTGGTGGAATTGTGCTGTTCTACAAAGAAGTGTAGTTACAGATATTGACAAAAACACTGGAAACCATCTCTAAGAGGAATAATTTGCCCTTCATGCAGTTGAGCATCACAAACCAAAAATGTAATAAAAAAATCCGTTATTCATCATTCATCATCTCAGTTTTTTGTGTTCCAAAAATAAAATGTATACTAATATAAAAATAGACTTTCCATTGTAAAATCATTATAGGCACTCATTTTGGGACAAAATAGTATTTAAACAATTATCTAATATCATATTCCCAAATTTAGTAAATTAACCATTGTAATTTGACTATAGTATGTAAACCAAATAGAGACTTCCCATTAAGGTGTGCAGCCCATTTATTTAATTTTCTTTCTAAAACAGTCCAAATGAGGAACAGGACATCTATGTATCTCTTTCAGGGATGAACAAATTATTTCTTAAGGTGGCTACAAATACAGTAATGTACTCATTTTGGGAGCTGGGCAATATCACATCACTGAACCCATATGGTCATCGATCCAAATGTATTTTTAAACCTGACCAATAAACATTTTCCGACTTTTGGCCAGACATTGATCAGGGAAGCTCTTTGAAGGGAACTGTTGGTGAAAAATCAAAAGACCAGAGATCAATTGAGGTGAAAAGGTTAGCCAAGTTTATTATTTATACAATAAACAAACACAAGCTATGTGGATCATGTATCAAGTGAGACAGAATACAGAACAAAGGATTGACCAGGTATCATATACATTATATAACAAATATTCATAAGAAGGGAGGTAAGAGAGTGATGAGGCACTGGTATGGGAAAACTAAGGGAGTGACTGCAATGTGCTTCAAGAACGATTTTCCTAGGTACAAGAGAACAAAATATAAACAGAATACTGATTAGAAACCACACAGATGTTACACACTCTCAGGCTAGCCTTGAAACAGTTTCTAAAAGGGCTCCATAGGCACTTTGAAACCATTCACTCCATTAAGGGGGGCCAAGAATGGCCTGCAAAACTTTTCCTCCACAGAACCATACACTGTCCAATAAGCTGCCAACTTAATCTGTTGCAATCTTATATCGGCCCATGTATGGGGACCTTTAGATTGGGCCAGATTCAGTCAGAAAAAGGTAATTGTTAAAAGTAATTTACAAGATAAAACTTGAATTTTCAGTTCTTAAAAACTTATTTCACAGTTTATCACATGAAAACTCTATTGAAGTCTATAGTAAAAAAAAAAAGTAGAATTGAACTAGAATAAAAAAAATCTTCTTCTGTGATAAACCATGCAGTAACTTTCTCACTGAATTGAATCTGGCCCATCATTTCCTACTGATGCAGATTCACTAAACTTTTTATAAATCCATGCTCGTGCATTTTGTTTTGCTGAAAGAAAAAAAAATTACTGACTCCAATGCATTTGGCACAAGAACACACCTACTGAGTCCAATAAATTTGGCACAAAAAGTGAGGAAAATATACTAATTGATGCCAATGCATTTGTCAGAAGAAAATGTCACCATTTTATAAATTTTTTACATTTTTTTTGACAAACCGAAATGGGACATCGTCACTTATTATCAGTATAAATTAATAGAACTGATCATATTCCTTCAAAACGTCTCTGCAATACCAATCTTTGTCAATCAAAAGCCTTAACTCATCTATTTCATATCTCGCTCTCAAGTGGAATGTTTACTTTTCAACTAACATACTAACATACTAACATACTCTTATCACCCCCATTCTGAAAAAAAAAACTTCTCTTGATCCTTCCAATCTTGATAACCTCCAACTTATCTCTCTGCTACCTTTCTTCTCTATTCGAGTGCCTTGTCTACAACCACCTTACCTTATTCCTCTCTGACAATAACCTGCTGGATCCTCTACAATCTGGTTTTAAGCTACAACAATCCACTGAAATAGTCCTTACCCAACTAACTAATGACCTTTTAACAGCTAAAGCCAACCATCACTTCTCACTATTAATACTGCTTGATCTTTCAGCTGTATTTCACCCTTTCCTCCTCCAGTCCCTCCATTTACTTGGCCTTCGTGACACAGCCCTGTCCTGGTTCTCTTCTTACCTCACTAAGGGGCACATTTACTAAGGGACAAAGTGAATATTCAAATAAAATTAGAATTTTTAAAATTCAAATTTCAAAATAATTTTGGGGTACTTCGACTATCGAATACCCCAAAATTTGATTTGAATTGAAACAATTTTAAAATTCAAATTTTGAAGTACTGTCTCTTTAAAATCCTTTGAATTCAACACTTCACCACCTTAAAGCTGCCGAATTGCCATTTTAGCCTATGGGGGACCTCCTAGAACCTATCCTGAAAGTTTTTCTAAGTCCTAGGAATTTGAAAGATTTTGCGGAAAATCGTTTGAATCAAACAATGCATTAGAGCGATTCGAACAATTTCAATTTGATCTAAAAAACTGACCTGTTAGGTCCATTCTCAATCATAAATGGCCTTTAAAAAAATCTGTTTAACTTCAAAATTCGACCATTAGTAAATCTTTCACTAATGGAGTAGCATCTTCTCCCCTACCTCTTTCTTTTGGAGTTCCTCAAGGCTCTGCCCTGGGCCCTTATTATTCAAATGCATTACCACATACAGTACTACATCTCTCACACACTTAATTCTGCTCTTGCCCACTCTCATACCTTGTGTCATATTCCCTTCCCTTTAGATTGTTAGCTTTTTTGCATAGGGCCTTCCTTACCTTTTGTACCGGCATTGGTTGCAAGGTTTGTAACTTCACATGTTCTATGTATGTAATTCATGTAATTTTTGCTGCAAAATATGTTGGCGCTATATAAATAAATGTTAATAATAAATGTTAACAATAAATGGGATCCCATACACTTCCCAATTATAAACAACAGATATGGTAAATTACGGATTCTATTGGGCATATTTACTAATAATCTAATTTCTATTTTTCCACTTATCTTGAAAAATTTTAGGTTTTCCTATATTTATAAAACACTCGAAAATTTAGAGCTTTATAAAAGTGTGAAAACCACAACTAATGCACCACTTTGCCAAGTAGAAGTTGTAAAGGTGCTATAGAAATCATTGGGAGTTGTGCTGATCTAATTGCACCAATTTAAATCAATTTGTACTTTTGAGGTTTTCAGATTTTTTTCACTAGTAACTGTTCAGAAAACTAGATTTTTTTGAGGTTTTTGTATTTTAGCAAATTTTTTTTTGTTTTGTACTTTTTATATTCTGATCTTTTAATAAATTCAATGATTTTAGAATTCAGTGGTTTTAGAATTTGTGAATTTAGGCATGGTTTCAAAAACCTCAAATCTGACCTTTGATACATTAGCCTCCCTGTACCGAAAGACTCTAAAGACACATGAACATCCGACCAAATCCGTCCTGACTTTTCCCTTCTATTTTTCAATCTATTTTCACGAAAATTCCTTGTATAGAAAAAGACTGGAGAAAATCATGAAATCCAGATTGTTTGGGTTTTTGGTGCCAGAAGTCTTCGGATTATTGTACGAAACTCAGTGCAGATCAGGAAATCTTCAAGACATCTGCCATTGACTTCTACATGATCTTGGCAGGTCTGAGTTGGAGTACTATTTATTCAGACTTTTAACACCATCTGAGTTTAACTCATCATGAAAAAATCGAGTTTTTTTCTCAAATAAAAATATAGATTTTCCCTTTATAAGTCCAAACAGAAAAAAACAGACTTTAATAAATACCCCGAGTGTACTTGAGAAAGAGAGAAAAAGGTTAAGATAATGAGATTGAACAGTATACTGTACATTTCATGCATTTTCTTTCACTTAAAATTTTTTTTTTTATTTCGTACATAAGCCTAAGAAAACCTACAGGGCACAAATAATGCTGGCGCAAAATGCCACCCATTTATCAAAATAAATTGTACTTTTTCAGGGTTACAGTTTTGTTTTGTGGGAATATGTGGGAATATGTTGCACATAAATATAATCCCTCAATAATTGCCTAAGTGTTTATGCTATCAAACTATATTCTATGACCCTTTGACAAACCAACTTGGAGTATGCCACAACACATGTCATGCTTTACTAAATCAAGGAACCATAGAAGTTGCACTGATATGAAGGCTTGTCCTGTGATCAACATCAAATGCTAACTTCAACACAAAGTGACCTCAATAAATATAATTTCAGTGCATTGATCCATCACACTGTCCAAACCAACAACCAGAAAGAAATGAGACCAACTTGACTGAGGAGTGTAACATTTACAAATCATGCAGTGGGAAAATCAGAACTATATTTCAGTGTTATCTGTCAGGGATTTCTAAGTTTAACTTTCCACATGTTGTCCTTTCACTCTAAGCATTGTGTGTGTACATGTATGTATATTATTTATGGTGCATATAAAGGGTGGAGCTCCTTTTAGGTCTTCTATTATTTATATTTAGTGATGGGCGAATTTATTAGGCAGGCGCGAATTTGCGGCGAATTCCGCGACTTGCCGCCGGCGAATAAATTTGCAAAAATTTGCCTGGTGAAAATTCGCTGGTGTGGGGAAAAAAATGAGACGTGCGCCAAAAATTATATGACTAGTCAAAAACGAGGGGATGCGCGTCAAAAACGAGACGCGTGCAGTTTCGCAAATTTTCCGCCAATTTGCTAATTTCTTTGGAAATTCGCAAATTTGACAGCAAAGCGAAACAGAATAGATTAGCCCACCAATATTTATATTACTATGCATCCAAGCTTTAGTGGATAATTAATACTTATTTTTCATTTATATTTTTAATAATATTTTGAGAGAAAAATGGTTGATTTTTGTGCAAATAAATAAAATAAAGTTTCCCCTGAGTAAGGTCAACAATATAATACAATATAATCAGAACTCACTCAATAAGTCACATCCCTCAACACTACAGAGAAGAATGCTGACTTTGCATAGAAAAGTGGACTGAAAAGACACTTGGCTTATGTTATACCTAATATTGTTTGTATCCTATAGAAATATTTCCTTTTTTGGGGAAAAAAAAAGCAGATGCATCCAAAACAGTGAGTAGGAAAGGCAAAGCTTTTTCCATTGCTTTGCACATTAGCTGTGCACTTCAATTCAGCATTCCCTTACAAATGTGGTTGATGTATCACTGGCACAGACATGGAACCATTAGAGATAATTGCAAATCCAGTTATAGGTATAAACAATTTTAACTGATTATTGATCTATATGTCTTTTTAATATGTGTTGCAGTAAGCAGTGCTACAAAAAATGTTATGTTTGAAGAACTCTCAGACACCAAAGAAACATCAGCCTACGATAGATTAGTTCAATAACCAATCACCTGGATTCTGTGCATAGCAGGACACATCAATACAACTTTGTCTAATCACTTGAATAGATGTGTGGCTGATAGGGAAATAAGAAGTCATTTTAATTTCAACTACACATATACACAGTTTAACAGAAAATAAAAAATAGAAATCAAACAGGTTTGAACTGAATCTTTGTCTTGGAATTATATATTTACAGTTACATTTCTGCTTTAAAGTAGTTTGTGGCATTTACATACAGACAGAAAACCCTGTTTAACTCCCTAGCCAAACAGATTGTTACAGTACAAGCCAAGGTATAGAAAATTAGTTGTTCTGAGTAGATTTTATTTTAAGGCTAGCACAAGGACAGATGAAAGTCAGTTATTCAGAAACTAACCAAGATGGCAGGCTACTAACTTTCCAATTTTTACTATACTCAAATGTAAAAACAGGGAACATCAGCAATTACTGTTCAGTAGTGATGGGCGAATTTATTTATTCGCCAGGGGTGAATTTGCGGCGAATTTGCGGCGAATTCCCGCGATTCGCCGCTAGCGAATAAATTCGCGAAACTGGCAAAAAAATTCGCCCAAAAAAATTTGACACGACGCGCCGCGCGCCGAAAACGACGCGACGCGCGCCGAAAATGACGCGACGCGTCAAAAACAACGCGCGACTCATTTCGCGAATCGGCGAAAAATTAGCGAATTTCTCTGGAAATTCGCGAATTTTTCGGCGAAGCGAAACGCGGCCGTTTCGCCCATCACTACTGTTCAGGTATGGGACCTATTATCCAGAATGCTCGGGACCTGGGGTTTTCCGGATAACAGATCATAATTTGGATCTTCATGCCTCAAATCTACTAGTAAATCATGTAAACATTAAAAAAAAACAATAGGCTGGTTTTGCTTCCAATAAGGATTAATTATATCTTAGTTGGGATCAAGTACAAGTTGGGATCAACTTCTTACTCCTATATGCTTTTTGGGTGCTGATTTGCCACTTGTGCCTGTTTTTCTGCATAATCTGCTGCAAGTCATCCCTATAAGTTACCTTTAATTGGTGATAAGTACATGACTCCCTTTGACTGTTGCTCTTGTAGGTTGTGCCAGTACCAGCTGAATAACACAAATGGTGGTTGTTAATCTGCATGCTATGAAATCCCATATCAAGGTCAATGCAATTTCACTCAATTAAGGAGCAGGTACAACCTGTGATCCAGGACTGACACCAGGAACAAGTAAATTTGCATTGTGTTTAGCGGTAGAACTACACAAGCGCTTTTACCTGCGATCTGCGCATCTGTTCTTACCTGCTGAGATGAATTGCAGGCATCACATTGGATGCACCAAATCTAAGGTACAACACGACTATCAGATGCAAATTCTGAATGTTGCGTCTTCGTCCAACTGTCATGTCATGTCGGATGCACTCAGATTGTATGTGTGACATTTGTATTACTTACAATAGATTCGGCCTCTCCTAAGTGACGCCTGTGCTTTCTTGTGTTGCATCGAAATGGATGGACGTGCACTGAAGTCACCCATGTAGTTCTACCCTTAGGGGCAGATTTATCAAGGAAAAATTGAAAAATCTAATTTTTAAATTCAAAGTTCTTGGTTTTTTTAGCGTAATTCGACTAGGGAACAGCTCAAATTCGATTCGAGTTTTTAAAAAAAAATTTCAAATTTTGAAATTCATCATGTACAGTCTCTTTAAAAATTAGATGTTGACTTATCGCCATCTAAAACCTGCTGTTTTAGGCTATGGGGGGCCTCCTAGAACCAATATGGAGTCAGTTGGTGGACTTTGAAAAAACAAAGCTTTTTTTTTGTTTGTTTTTTTTTTTTTTACTTCGAAACGAATTTGGGCTGTTTCAGATACAGTCTATTCATCGGAAGCTGGTAATTTTTTATTCTTATTTTGAGTTTATGGGAGTTTAAAATAACTCCCATAAAGTCGAAATTCGACCCTTGATAAATCTGCCCCCAAATGTGCAATGCTAACTAATGAGACCTTATTGACAAATAAAAAAGGTTTGTCAGTCTATGTCTGAGGCTTGTATATATCAATTATGTGCTTTCATGCATCTTTGCCACGTTTGCTGCCAGTTACTTAGATATGAATTGTGAATTGTTATCAATGAAGTTGAATGGAATGGCAAATATTCAAAAACCAAGCAACCCATTAGTCATTCATGACCAATTTATTCTGAAGATATGCTAACTGTATAATTTCAGTTAGGGCTACTGTATGTAACCCTTAGGGGTGATCCTGGCCCCTCCGCTGCCTGAGGCAGCTTGCCATTGCTGCTGCCTCCCCCTCCCCGGTGTGCTCACTTTTTTGCACAGGAGGGAGTCCATGAAGGCGGCAGAGAGGGCCAGGACTCCAGCACAGAGCACATAATTGTGCTCTGCACTAAAAGAGTTTTTTTTCTATTTCGAATAAACTCACAATTTAAAAAAAAAAAAACTTCAATGCTTGCTTATGTAAAATTCATAATGTAAAAAACTCTATTGAATACAATTGTGAAAAAGCAAAAATTTTAAAAATTTATAGGTTTGAATATAACATAGTTACATAGATAAATTGGGTTGAAAAAAAAACAAAGTCCATCAAGTTCAACCCCTCCAAATTAAAACCCAGCATACACATAAACCCCTCCACTCTTTCACAAACTGTATTTGCCCATAACTGTACAGTTTAGTATAAATATAGCCTTTGATATTATGTCTATCCAAAAAATCATCCAAGCCCCTCTTAAAAGCATCAACAGAATCACATCATCACCCGGCAGAGCATTCCACAACCTCTATGTCCTCACTGTGAAGAACCACCTACGCTGCTTCAAATGAAAATTCTTTTCTTCTAGTCTGAAGGGGTGGCCTCTGGTGCGGTGATCCTCTTTATGGGTAAAAAGGTCTCCTGATATTTGTCTATAATGTCCTCTAATCTATTTGTAAAATTTAGTCATTTCCCCTCGCAAGCACCTTTTTTCCAGAGAAAACAACCCCAACCTGGAGAGTCTACCCTCATAATTTAAGGGGCAAATTTATCATTATTCACGAATTTGAGGGCTTTAACTGTTCATTTACAAGTCAATGACGTTGGTCCATTGAGCCATTTGAATATGTTAATAGCCTTCCAGATATTTAAGTTTTTGTCAGAAGAAAAACAATTTAAATTTGATAAAATTTTCTTTAAAACTGTGATTAATCTGCCCATTAATAAATCTCTCAAATCGAGTCTTCCCTCCAAAAAAAAACTAGAATGTCAGGCGAATATTTGAATTAGAACTGTGTCCATGGTCAAGGTGTGATAAATCTCACATTCAAATTTACATTTGACAGCCCCAAAAATTTAATTAAAATTTTAATTTGCTATTCGACCCGTTACCGCGTAAAAAAAGGCATAAAGAAAGGTGTAAATGTTTGGTGTTTATATAAACTATAGTAATGAATCTGAAGGCAACACACCAGTGTTACCAAAGCAGGGAACAGTACATTATATTGTTATTCTTTAGAAAAAAAAATTTTTAAGTTACTGTTCCTTTAAGGGAAATTAGCATGCAACACTTGTATCAAAAGCCAGTGTGAAATATCTCATGTTCCATCCCTAGCTTAAATGGCTCAAATGTTTGCGAATTCTCTACTTGATTTACTGTAATTCCTCTGTATACCCAAGAGCAAAATGAATATTTTCCTGCAAAACAAATATATGAGTTAAAACAGCTAGTATTGAACATACATCTAAATCACAGGAGAAAAATAAAGTCTTTGCATGATTTTTCAATAAAGGGGCAATTCATTTTACCACTATAAATATTATAATTGCATGTCTTTCTATATATTAAAATATATTTTCTTTAAGTATAGCAGTCATTTTTGGTGCTGGCTTGTTGTCTCTTTTACTCGAATTCCACTATATACGGAGTCCAAAACTGAGAAATAGTAAGGTTCAGGCCGTGGCTAAGGACCAAAGAGACAGGCAAATTATTTAAGATGCTGGTTTGAATCAAGGTAGACCAAATACTATACAGCTGGGAGTAGATTTATCAAAATCTGAGTTAGTGGGATAAACAAGTGGGCGCAGAAAAAAACACCTACAAAACAAAAACCTACAAAAACCTTATGCAACATTTTTTTTGAATGTTAGCTTGTATTGTTTTTTCGTGGAAAATGTCACAGGCCAACGAGAATCTCATTGCCCCATTCATCTTCAGTGAGGCTGAAAATCTTGAATGTTTTAATACACTGGGAAAATAAATAAGTTGTTAGAGAATATTCCCATTGACTCTGTAACCTTGCCAGCTTTTACTTGCTGAGTTTTTTTTATCTTTCTGTGTGGTTTATTTGAGGTTGCAGAATATACTTTTTCCGCATTCACATTTTTCAACGCATTTTACTAATATCAAAAATAAATGCCAACTCAATTTTTTAATAAATCAGCCCCCGAGGGGCACATTTACTAAGGGTCGAATTTCAAAGTGAAAAAAACTTCGAAATTTGACCATCAAATTTTTTTTAAAAGGGTGTTTTGATAAAAAATGGACAGTTTTTGCTTGAATAGGTCTGATTTTGATCGAATAAAATTTTTTTAATCGTTCGATTGAATCTATGATTCAAACAATTTCCCTCCAAAAAATTAGACTTTCAAAAATATTCAAAAACACTCCTTGCAGGTTATAGGAGGTCCCCCATAGGCTAAAATAGCAATTTGTCAGGTTTAAAGGGGTTGAAGGGTCGAATTTTAATTTTTTAAAGAGACAGTACTTCAGTTTTTCAAATTGTTGCATTTTTAAATTCAAATCAAATTTTTTCAATTTGAATAGAATTTTGGCCTATTCGATAGTCAAATTACCCAAAAATTCTTTTCATTCAAATATTCACTTCGACCCGAAGTAAATCTGCCCTTAATGTTAAATAGGTAATAGTATTACTATTAGTGAAGACTAAAACTGATGAAACAAAATAATTACAGTAGAACCCCCATTTTACGTTTTTCAGGGAACAATGATGTAAAATCCAGGAAAATGCTAAATTAAGGAACTGTATTGTGCATAATATATAGGTGGGACCACAAAACAGCAATGTAAAATGAGGGAAACTTTAAAATCAGGATGTAAAATGGGGGTTCTACTCACTGTATTGTACAATTGACTAGCTGTATAAATTAGCAGTGATACAAATCTCTAACATGATGCAGTGCTGGCAATTACTGCATTTTCTGCTGTAAATCATAATATTTACTACAATTATATTTTAGATACCAAGTGCAATAATATTTCAACTTACATCTCTAAATAAAGTTGACACCTTTTTGTACAAATTAATATCTCCAGTGGATTCTATTTGCTTTACTAGATCATGGAATTGGACATTCCAAACCAGTGTTTGATGAGCACTTACATTTTTAAAAACTGTAGGAATGCAAATTCTACATCCCTTGCATCATAAAATTAAACCAAACCTTTAAGAGGGGCAAAGAATTACTAAAGATGTATATTTTATAGAATGAAGACTTAATAAATAAAAGAATGCCAAGTAAAGTTTTGTTACTGTACCATAAATACATTTTAATAAAAAGGTTAGATAAAATTATTAAGTAAAAAATGTGATGTTTTGTCTCAAATTTTTTTTTACCCTCTGCAATATAGGGTCCTGAATTTCCTTTGCATGAAAGATACTGGGACCTAGGATTTACAGCTCAGTGCCTCCACCTAGTGGACACTGAGGAATTATAGCTCAGGGGGATTTCACTGGAAAAAATAAACCACAGTCTACAGTAACCAAATATGACTTTATATAAAATTGTATATAAAATTGTATGCAATACCTGTAAATATAAATCAATGTACATGTATTACTCTGCCCTGGAGAATCTGTGGTAACTATCAAACCCTTGGCACATTGTTTCAATGCCACAGCCCCACACTGCACTCTGGGTGGACCAATGCAAATTAGAACAGTTAATTTCCTAGTAATTTGTCTCTTCCCCAAGAGCTCTTATGTCCCAGGTAGTACTACCTGCCCCAAAGTACCTTTCCCTTTGGACTTAGTAGCTGCTCCCACATGGCAGGTACAAAAACAATGGCTGTTCTCACACTGGCAGAATCACAGTGGGGTAACTACCAGGGGTGCAGGGGGTGCAATTGCACCAGGGCCCCCACCCCCTTGGGGCCCATCGGAGCCAAGAAAATATTTATGGCAGGCGGTTATCAAGGGGGGAGATTTTACAGCATACATGCCATCAATACTCCAGCATGCGATGTATAGAGGTAAGGGCCCGACAGGGGGGCCCAGGTGCCCATCCTGTACCGGGGCCCACCAGGGAGTAGTTACACCACTGCAGAATAACATGTGGCCAAAGAATCCACATGCAGAAGTTAGATACTGGGCTCTCTTAATTTCTGAAGTTCAAATGCTTATTCAAAGCAGAAAACACCAGAACCCACTCCAAGCTTTCCCTCGTCAGTCTGTCTAAGCAGCACTGACACCCTCTCTACTGTCTCTCTCTGGCTGGATGCTGCTGCAGGGGCTCTTTTATAAGGTCTCTCTGCAGCCCTGTGGATTTGACTTCAAACCCAGGCTCTTCCCTCATCTTTATGTTTTTCCCAGGTGTCCTCCCTCTGGGGCTTCCAGCCATTTGGTCAGTCCTTTGCATGTAACCAGACTTGGTGATGTCACACAGGAGGAAGGCTTCTCTGATCCCCAATGGTTTACTTCTGGAAAAAGTGGTTCATCTCTACTATGAACCTCTGTGTACGAAATGTGTCAGATCCATGACATGTAAGCTTTAAAATGAAATAAACATTTCTTGGACTTTATCTTGCAGTGTGCAAGCTGGTTGAAAAAAATCTGTTTTGGAAGCCTATTGACTCTTGCAGGGCCATGTATGATATACTGTAATTATTGCTAGTTAAAGGGGTTAAATCAGGAAATAACTAAATAAACATCCATGTAGACTGCCAGATTGGCAAGGATACATTATTTGGAGTCCTCACCAAATTACCAGTTCTGCTTTACGGAGTATAGAAATAGTTTACATGTTCCTGTAATAAGTGGACAGAAAAGGGTATCTGGTAGAAGACAACATTAAACACAAATAGGGTTCATTTACAAGGGCAATTTACATAACAGTGCAATTGGTTTTGTTCACAATACGACTTGTTGCTATCATTCTTCCAAAAGACACACATCTTTGTACCTCTTCTTTGTGGTGCTAAGATTTGCACCTGACTGTGAATAGTACCTTGTAAGAGGTACTATAGCTGACAGGGGCTTTCACATGCAAAAGCCCTACTTGTGTGTAAATCAAAAAAGGAACACTTGTACAGTAAATGTTGCCCTTGTGCTGGGCACTATACTTTGTTCTAGTTGTATGTTTCGGATAGGCATAAATGCTAAGTGAATAGTACCACATGGTGTTCAACTTCCACACCTCTTATTATACCAGCACTTGCATGAATGTAGTTCAAATGTAGTAAATAAGTTCTAATGTGTTGAGGACATTGACAGCAAAGAACATGGGGAAAGAGTGGAACATTCTAGGCAGACAGACAGGCAAATCAACCCATTCTGATTTACATGGAGAGAAAATGCAATGAGTATTCGGAGATGCAGGTCATGCAGAACTGTTTATCGAGTCCTAAATAAAGTATCAAGAGAATGACAGCAAGTGATGGTGCCTTTCTAAGTCACACAGAAACCCTATGCAACTCTTGTCCTTTGTTATTATAGAAAACATATACTGTAGAAACCAAGAACAACAAACACAATTATTTTCCATCAATAGGTCTTATTTTAACATAGAAGAGCTCCAGTGAATGGTTTTACAAACCTCTGTGTCTTGAGCAAATTTACATTTGTTCTATAAACTTTACTAAAGTCAATCCCTGTGCATGCCTTGTAAGATATTGCTTCATATTTTATGCTCATTGAATATTTACTACATGCCAATGTCAAGTTAAAATTCTAAACTGCACATTTACTAATCCTCTGAGGCTAAATAAATGTCATACTAAAACATTCTTCTGTTTAAGAAAACCAATAAAGAAAAAAACAGTCTTTATAGCATATGCTCTGTTGTGAAACACTAATATTTTGAACAAATCAAAGAGAGAAATAACAACCAAATTAACAAAGAAAGCATCTAGATATACTGGTATGTTATAGAGGAAATAGATCCTCGTCAAAATCTTAATTTTATCCCATATATTTGCTGGTGTTGAAAGTCAGAATGCAAATATCCCCCATGAAAGTATCCAGAAAGAACTAAAGTAAGGGCAAGCTAGATAGTATCAGAACAAAGAAGAAAGGGTTGGTGGAAAAAATTCCTGAATACTCACCACCGACCCAATACAAACACAAGATGGTTCCATAGAGAGACACTGTACTGTATATACCTGTACACAGTAGGTAGTTACATAAATCATAATATATAATACATAAAGCATAATCACTGGTAGGATTTAAATAGCATGATGTGGATAGAAATGCATTTTCTTACTGAATATACATAAAATCTAATTCATTCAAGAATTTTCTTTGGCATTCTGCTTTGTCAGGAGGTTTTCAGATATTTAGTGAATTGAAGCCGTTGCCCTTTAAAAGTAGTAGCTAGTTTTCTATATAGTTAAGCTTAAGTTGAGCTTCTGTTTTGTTTTTGTTTTGCCCTCATTCTCTAGTTTTCTATAAAAATCTATCCAATAAATTATTCCACGTAAACATTTTTTTTTATTTTGAATGAATTTAATACAGCCAAATCGCAAAATTATTTACCAATGTGTGCCAGAATGGGGCACCTGATGCCCATGCACTGACTGCACAACTGGATGATGAGAAGGGAGGAGGAATGTGGGGAGTGCAGTGAAAAAAAAAGAGGATGTGCAGAATGGAAAATGATTGCCAGCCACGCTTCTATGCCTAAGGCTTTTTAATTAAAAAAAGTATTTGGGTCTAATTTAATTTGAAAAAGACTTATTATACAGCTTGTTTTGTCTGGGTGACAGGTCTCCTTTAAAGGGATTTTGTCAATTTTATTTTTTATGGTTTACCTTTTTTCTAAATTACACTTTTTACATTGCAAATAATTTACCATTTAAAATTTTATTCTTAAAAACCAACAAATTTATTTTTTAGCTGTAACATCAGTGTGGATGTAGCCATCTCAGTGCTTTGAACTCTGAGCTGAGGAGTGAACACTTCATGATGGAGATGCTTTGATGCTATTGTTTCTTCCCTTCCTATTCTATTATATTTACCACAACGTAGGTCGTGCTTTCTATACCCACCTAGTGGTAGACATGTGACTACCACCCATGCAGGAAAAAAGCAGGGTTTTTCCTGCTTAGGTGTTCACGTCTATCACAGTAGGGCTAGGGAGCACCTTAAGAAATGCAAACAAATCTTTCAGCAGAGGTAACAGGT
>CM044432.1:159669005-159685961 GCA_024363595.1 Xenopus borealis | reverse complement strand
ACTTTTTTCCCAGGATAGTATCCCTTTAAATAGTGACTGAAGTTTATTAAAGCACAAGTCACACGAGGACCTGGGCATCTGGGAAACTGACAATATGTCTAGCCCCATGCCAAATTTCAAAATTAAATATAAAAAAAAATCTGTTTTTATAATGTTCTTTTAAAAAACAGATTTCAGTGCAGAACTCTGCTGACAAAGCACTTTTAACAGAATAGAAGTTTTTTCATTGCAGGGAAAAAAAAATCAAGTTTGAAATGTGAATTATTTGAATAAAATGGAAAGCTTAGAAATAGGTTTCTGGATAACTATCCCATACCTGTACATATTGTTGCCTGAATAAAATATACCATATTTAAGAAGGTATTAGACAATGCTCTGAGAACAATTACAATTCATAAAGCATTGCAGAATCTAGTCTTTGTTCTCGTTAATGTATTTTATTTCCATGTATGACTTTTATTTAATTTCCCCAAAGGATTATATGTAGTACATGCATGGCCTTCAGTACATTTCTTAGACTGACAATTGCGTATGAAAACTGGAATTTTGAGTTTAAATAAGCAAAATTCTTTGACTATGAAGAAATGTTAGTCAAAAAGTATGCAACTATGCAGCATTGTTTTATAAATCATCACCCAAATAGATTTGTCATGCATTGTATTTCACCGTCTATATAATATAGTCTTAATTTACTGCTAACTTAATCTTCCAAGAAGTATTACAATAAATTAATGTACTGGTAAAGTTCCTTTTCATTCTGTATACGTTAGTATACATTGGCATTACAAATACAATTCACTGGATGAAAATCTGAAACAAACAACTTTATAACCAAAACCTGGTATGCTTTATTGTATGAATGGAATAAATGGAGCGTGCAAGACATTTTTAGAGTTGCCATTAAAAAATGCATGACCATTGCAGACAATGAATTTTTGCACATGAAAAAAAGCCCATTTACTCTAACACCCTTGTGCCAAAAAATGACTGTTGACTTCAATGCATTTCACATACTGTATTTTTGGATTGTATATTTAGAGTGTCTGAAACAGGAAGGATTTCTCATCCAGTCCTGGCCCAATGTGCTCAAGAACCTAACCATCCTCTGTTACTTCAGCTGAGCTCATGCAAATTGGTTGTATGTATTTTAGTGGTCAACAAAAATGTCCACCAGCATTCTGGTTCTTAACTTGTATGTCGTCCAACTTGTGCTAAATGAGAGCATTGCACAATTAATAATCTATTAATTCCAACTAATAATTTTTATCTCATGTACAGCAATATTATCTTTTTATTTCTGTACATATTGCAAAAAAACTTCCTCTGTAAGGAGGTTTCTTAAACCTTGTCCACCAGTTTGGTTGGTTTATTTTCCAAACATTTCAGGTTATTTTGTATAGAACTCATATGTATACAGGCTTTTTTCAGTGGAAATCATATCGTGTTAATTGAGAGCATTGGATTTTTTTCAAATCAATGAATATTTTGGTTCAGGACTTTCACCAGTGTCCGTGTTGAGAAAATAATATGTTTTTTTGTTCTCCAAGACAAATTAAAATGAAAAAGACACACTTTAAATACAACATTTTAAGCCTGCGATCTGATACTTGTACATAAACACATACGGTGTAAATTTAATTAAAATAGCTGAAATGAAACTAGAGTTAATTTGTTTTTTAAATAGACTGCCACATGCTACATTTACATAAGATCCATTAGTTTGCATTAAATACAAATTAGCTGCCTATATGTATTAAATCACATACAAATACTCTCCTTAAAAATCACATGTTAAGTATAAAATTGGAACTAACCAGAAAGAAATTGTTTGAATCAAAACAAGTTATTGGCCATATCATCGACAGAATTGTTTTTCGTAAATAACAAATACTATTCTGAAAAGTTGAGACCACGATTCTCAGTCAATTAAATATTTATGATAATTATACAATAAATTGAAAAATCTCAAAGCATCCTTCTTACCTACTTTTTTTATATACAAGTGGCACCAATGCAAATTGCCAACACAAACAAATCAATCATTCAATCAAAAGTTTGGTTTCTTTAACTAATTTTACTAGACCATTAGTTAAAGCAAAAACTATTTGCTAATTAGTACAATTTGTAGTACACTAATCAAAACTAATTTATAATTGGTGTCTAAGGGTAACTGTGCTAGTGCCATTTAAATGAGTACCATAGTATAATTATTTTTAGAAAGTTTAATGTCTGTACCAAAAAGGTCATAAATAACAAGGATATGGCACATGGAGACTCTGACTGCCTTATGATGCACCAAGGTAATGTTTTCACATACCTAGGGGGTTATTTACTAAAGTCAGATTTTTTCTGGTCAGATATTTAAAGGGGAATATGTTATTTTGTAGGAAAAAACTAAAATTTTTCATGATTTATTAAACCCTGATGGTGTTAAAAGTCTGAATTGTGATGGGCGAATTGGCGGCTATGGACGTCGGTGTCCAAAAACGGATGCACGTGTCCAAAACGAGACACAGGTGAATATTTGCCAGGCGAAATTTCATCAGCGTTGCGCAAATTGAGGGAACACGACGTGAATTCCCCACAGGCGAATAAATTCGCCCATCACTAGTCTGAATAAAAAAGTACTCCATCTCAGACCTGTCAAGTTCATGTAGACGTAAATGGCAGATGTCCAGTTTAAAATTGAAAGCTATCATGATCTGTGCTGGGTTTCGTTCAATAATCTGAAGATTTTGTGGCTTTCAGATAATAATCTGAAAGAGTTGCAGATTTTGGCCGTCTAGTCCAAAAAAGTTGTAGTTTTCGTCAACAAATGTAAAAAATTTGTATGATTTAGATTTTTCACAATTTTATCGAGTCTTTCACAACACAAAAAGTGTGAAAATGTGTTGATAAATGGGGGGAAAGTCTGTGCGGATTTGGACAGAGTGGTTTTCAAAAATAGTGAGAAAACTTCAGAAATAACCCCCCCAAAGTAAACTTAATTTCCTGAAAAACCAACATATGATTAATATTATACATTTTTTTTCTAATTGCATACTTATTTTGTTGAGGTTGGTTTTGTTCTGCTTTTACTGTGCTCCATTCCTCCTGACTGTCATTTTCATTTTGTACATCAACAAGGTAGTTTGTTAAAGATATCTTGCATAAATTCCATCTTATAAAATCTCAAAATACAGAACAGCATTAATTAATGAAGTTCAAGTGCAGGTATACAGCATTTGGTGTTAGAGAGATACTTCCTGAACTGCATAAACTAATTAAAAACCTTATGCTACCATGTAAAGAAATATTTGTATATTTTATGTATATTTATTACCATTGGAGAGAAAGATCACTGGTGATGTTGCCCATAGCAACCAAATAGTGATGGGCCAATCGGACCTGTTTTGCTTCACTGAAAATGTATGAAAATGTCGACAAATTCACCAAATGCTTTGATAGTCTATGGGTGACAGTTTTTTTGACACACCACAAATGATTTCACCCATTGGAGTCTATGGTCATCTTTTTGCAGTGAAACCTGGCAAAATATTTTGCTTCTCACTACCAATCAGACCTCTGCTTTTGTATTCTAACTTGTAGGTGACTGTTCACATCTAATTGCGGATTGCTGGCTATGGGCAATCCGCAATTAGATGTGAACATAAACGGTGATGTTTGTCTCCAATGTTAATGAACACGCCCCTTAGTAAAATAAATTGCACTCCATCAACCAGATAAAAACAGTTATTGCTGACCAATCAAATCAAAGAAGTTGTGTGAAACTTTATAATAGTAGAACAAAGCTTGTATTATAAACACATGTAAGTAATAATTATATTTCATTGCCTTCTTTAAGACATGTACTGTACAAACAAGCAAACCAAAGTTTTCCTTTTAAACAGGAAAAAAGCACTAATAACCACCAGAAAGACAAATAGATAGGTCCAAATTACTGGAAGGGGTTAGATTATCTCCTATACAATCTATTTTAATGAAAGGATTCAAATTTTTTAGATATTTTCTTTTCTTTGCACTCATACAGTATGTTTTACTTGATTGGTGGAAAAAACTATTGGATTATTTACAGTTGAATACAGGAATTCTTTTATATGAAAAACACCTGCAGATTTCTGGGTAACTGATCTTTCCATAATTGGGCTCACCATAGTTTGTAAACTAAAAATGATAATATAAATTCAATGGTATTGTTTTGCCACTGATCTGGATCAGTAGTAAAACGAAAAAGGAAATCATTTTGAAAGATTTTTAATATTCGCATATAATGGGCTCTATGGAACATGGTAATCCTGTAATTTTTAGCTTTCTGGATGAGGGGTTTCCAGATCCCATACCTGTAGAAGCTTTTTCAGAATTTTGAATCATTTTGACTGGTCACAGTGCCTTTAAAAAAAACTTACAGGGATGTGGACTGGAGCCTATGACTAAGCGTCCCCATCACACGAGATCCACATTAAACCTTTTCTCATTGGCCTACATAAAGATTTTTTTTATAATGTAAATGCTGCCTGAGCACTTTTTGTGAATTGACATTTTTCTGCTTATGAATAATGTTTCATTCAAACCTTCTAGGCAATCAAAGGATCATTGATGGGTCCTTCCTGACCACACATCACTGCAAGGCATGTAACATTCATTACTGCATGACCAGGGTAGCGGGAGGGCAGATGATTGAATCCAAGTGTATTCCTAACCCACTAGTTCTCACCCACCTCAAATTCCCTACCCTCAGGAAGCTCAGGGGTCAATAAAAAAGGATCAACAGCTATATATGATTATTTCACTTTTTTTGTTTAAGGTTTATATTTTCACATTTCTAGTGGAGCAATGGAGGTGGCCCATTACATAGTCAGTCACTGGAACATTTTTCCTGTCCATTAATGATACATACTGTAAATGCTTGATTCTCTTGTTAGTACATGTGATTTGTCCGAAATGTCTAGTGAATTAACAGTCTCTATTAAACCAGTGCAAATGTTTTCACTCCTAGCATGCAAATGTGCCTTACTGTGCATGTCATGTATTTATGTTCTCCTAGTGGGAAAGCCCAGAAGCACTGACAAGGGGACAATTCTGACATACAATAAGAACCTGTAAACACAAGGCAAATTGAAACCTTGTTCCTGCTGTTTGCTGCAGGTATTAACTTCAGGGCTCCCTTGTGGTTTGTGCAAACAATGCTACAACCAGTGCAAAGTCAGCAGTTTAACACCCCTTAGTATGAGAATACTTTTAGCCATCTAATCATGAATGAGCCTAACTGCCTTTAAAGAAAAATGTGTGCGCAAATGATTTGTAAATATCTGTGTAAAACAGGGATCCCCAACCTTTTTTAAAAGGATTTGGAGAGCAACACTGCATCAAAAATGTTCTTCAGTTGGGGGATCACTGGTGTAAAATCTAAAATAATTTTAGCAGGAATGTGACTGACTAAATATAATTTTACAGATTTTACAATTTTACAATTTTGTTGCAAGGTACACTTCTTAAAATTATAACATTGAGTTACAACAATGGAAACAGTCCTTAAATTTCCTACATGAATTAAATTAGCTATTACAGACAGCATTGCTTTATACCATGATGAATTAAGAGATTCCTTGGACTCGCTTTATATCCTCCTTGACATGCATGATTTCCCCAGGTATGTATGTACATACTAATCAGCTTTGGGTTATTTCACTGCTTCCTGGTTTTATTGCAGACAAGGGCTTTTCCATAGTAACGCTGGTAACGCTAACAGCAAGAGACCTTCAGGATATGGACAGCTACAATTGCTGCAAAAACACTGATCAAATGCAATCAGCTCATTATCAAGTTCCTCTAATACTGACAAGTAGGCGCAAAAAAGTATGTGCATAAAAATGTATTTAGGAAAAAAAACAAGGGTACAGCTTGTCCACTGATTACATGTTGCAGAGTTAAGCATGACAGCTAAAAAAGAGCTTTCCTTGACAGTAATGATGCCATCAGTAATACAATCCTGATAGCAGTAAAGTGCCCGAAATAATCTTGGGAGAAGAGGATTTTGTAAAACTCTGTGTGTGGTATTAAAACAGAACAAGCAGGTGACAAGAAATATGATTTGCTACACTGCATGTACCTCCTTTGCCCTGTAAAAGTGGGAAAAGTAATATATGTAATAGCAACTTTGAAGTGACAATTAAAAAAACATATACGTATAAAGCTATTTATTTCTAGTAAATGTACATAATTATTTATATTGTAAGCAGGTTCTTTTGTAGTAGTACTGACTATACCACCGTTTTGTTCCATGTTGATTGAAGTTTAAATTGTTAGTGTAAATGGCAACATACTTTTATTTATACAGCACCCAGATTTTTGTATAAAGAATTTGAGTATTGCTATAGGATTTTTAATAATTTTTATGCCACATTATATGATTCATTGGGCATAAGTTATGTTCAACTATTCCCCAATGAAACACTTGAAAAAGACAAAAGTCTTTTACTTGAAAAATTGTCATATTGTCTTAAACAGTAACTGTGCATAATACATCATGTTCCTTTCAAAGCTTAGTCATTGGAGAAATTAGAAGTTTTTTTCCCTGACTGATCTTACAGGATAAAAGCCCTTGCTATGGCATAATTATATTTTCTCCAGGTTCACTGCTTGCCTTTTTCACTTTACAGTCTTTGAGATAAAGAGTTGATCAGACAATCTTCATGTTAACCTTGTACAGTATATATTGCTTCTTGCAGATCAGGTACACCTGCAGCCACATCTATTCTCAAATAGACAAATCCAATTAAGCAAGCATTTTCCCAACAAGATAAATCTTTCATTCACTTAACATACCTAATGCTTTACTTATTGTTTTTGTTTGAAATTTGTTAAGGTAACGAGATCTGGAAAGAAAAATACAACAATCGAACGCTAAATATGTGTTGGCTGATTTATTAAAATACAATGTAAATCAGTCCTCTTCTTCTGCAATTTCTTCTCCAATTTCTTTCTATTGTTTATCTTTACATTTTTGTAATGGCATTGTTTATCTTTCTTTCTACTAAAACACACCCCACACCCCATACGCCATATCCTATTCTTTTTGTTTCCATTTCAAACTTATCTTTATCAGTGATGAGCGAATTTATTTGCCTAGGGCGAATTTGCTGCAAATTCCAGTGATTTGTCTCTGGTGAATAAATTTGTGAAACACCAGCAAAAACTCGCTAGGCGAAAATTCGCCGGCATCTCGTTTTGGGACGCGGGCATCCAAAAACGGACGCTGGCATCCAAAAACGGAAGCCCACGTCCAAAACTAGACGCCCATCACTAATCTTTATCGCATTGTCTTGTCATCTTTTCTGGATTTAGTTGCTCTATTATATTTGTATTCCCTTTCATATGCAGTATGAGTGAGACCAGCTTTTACAGACCTTTTCTGTAATTTGTATTCTCATACCCTAAGTCTATTAAAAAATCTTGTAAACATTAAATAAACCCAATAGAATTGTTTGGCTTCTGATAAGTATTAATGGTATCTTAGTTGGAATCAAGTACAGGTACTGTTTTATTATTACATTATTTTTAGAAATTTTGATTCTTTATTTAAAATGGAGCCCATTGGAGATGACCTACCCATAACTTGAAGCTTTCTGCATAATCAGCTTCCAGATAATATATGCCATACCTGTATCATACATGTGTTCAATATGCTGCATTTCATTTGTTTCTATAATTTCCCATAACCCAAATGTTTATGCTCAACTTCCTGTTATTTCCCTGTTCAATCCCTGTTTTGTTTAAGTTGTAAAGTTAATAGCATCCCTTTAGAGAGGCCACCACCACTTTAAGTTATTTAGTCTTTCATTCTAAAATACAAAAAAGGAATGTTGTGGGTAAGTAAAAATGTGTTGAAATACAATGGAAGTGCTACTGATTTGTCCAATTGATCAATGCACATTCCCTGGTGCCCTGTCTCATAAGTAATTTAGTACATATTTAAGTGCATGTATTAAGAAAGATGGGGTTTTTAGTTATGTTGATGAAATGGCTAAATCAGTAGAACTTCCATTGTATCTAAACACATTTTTACTTATCCTTGGAGTGGAGTGCTCCAGAAACCTTCCTTTTTTGTATATTGTATTGTAGGCAGAAGCTGAAGGATAAGCTTCCATGTAGTTTGCAGCACCCACACCTGGCCATTTAAATAAATGGGTGTTGGTTTGGCCAGTCTTTCTCTCTCTTAAAAGCAGCAAAAGCTAATGGTAGGGGAGGACATAGCCCTCTGACTGAAACCAATTCCAAAGTCAAGAGACACTTATACTAAGAAATGCTACCGTGCAGGGAGGTACAAGCCTTTTTAAACTGTGTCAGAAGGTAAATGATTAGGGAACACCATTAGGGGTTTATCATGATGTGGTATTCCAAATTTATGAAAACTTTGTAATTAAATACTCCTGTTTTTGTTCATGAGTGCACTTGCATACATACTGAATTACTTATGAGACAGGGGACCGGAGAATGTGCATTGATCAAGTGGCCTAATCAGTAGCACTTCCATTGTATTTAAACACATTTTTACTTAGCCTTGGAGTGCTCCCCACAAACTTCTTTTTTGTATTTAGTGTTTCATTCTGCCTCTTATAGCATGCAACATCAACAGTAGCCTTGCAGGACAGAAAAGCAAAATATTCCCCATACAGTATAGCTCTTTAACATGCAACACTATGCATGTAAACAGCTGTATATGCCATGCTCTATAATAACTGTGAATTAGAGGGGTATTGTAATGAAAAAGTAGAGGTGCATTTACAATACCTAGGTTTATGTTTTTGGGAAGGACCAACATGTAGTATACTAATTAGCCTGAGTGTGTGAAAACAAATCATCTCTCTAAGGTTACATATTTTTGCCTATGCTTAACCAAAACGAATTGTACCTATATCCAGGAAGGGCATGAGAATGAAGACAAATTAACTGATGTCTTCATTCTCCCAGGACAAAATAAAAAATAAAAAAAAAACACTTGAAAATGCTAGGCACATAAAATAGAACAAATAACGACAACATATTTTATGTTATAATAGCTTTATAAGAATAATAAATTGGTTTCTGCAGCCACATTTATCAAAGTAGGACAGGACTCCAAAGGTTAACATCAATAAGAATTACTTTAATTGTCATTCCATAGACATGGCAGTAATATTGCAATACAATATTAGTTGAGCCAAACTATAATAATACTAATTTGAATGTGTAGTTAACACTGGGTTTCAGGTTTCTTTTATCTAGAGTGCAGGCTTCCCCTGACTTAAGTTATATTCCTTATGTACATAATGTCATGCATAAAAAGAAAGTTCAGGAACAAAACATTTGGGTTATAATTCACAACAATGCATTAACTATTATTATAATTCAAATTAAGGGGCAGCATGGTGGCATAGTAATTGGCATTGCTGCCTGAGTACACTTTCACCATGTTCTCCCACTGTTTATTCAACATTGCTCTACCATTTTTTTTACAGATGTAGCATCTATATTAGGTTTATTTTAAAATCAGAGTTTATTGTAAACATACCATGTCTCAGAAAGCCACAGTCTAAATACACAGAGCTATAAGAAATGGCAAGCGTTTTGTATTTAACACTTTAACTGATTATATAAGGATTACCTCAACTCTTCCCTCTTCCAGTATCTTTAACAGAACATACAGTACATCTCCTAGTTAGCAGAACATTTGGGTTTAAAGATAGCTCCCGCCTTACCTCTAAAAGCATCAACAAAACTCTATAATCTGAGTATATCAAAATAACTTTTGCTTATACAGTAAAAGATTAGATTAGATTAGATTCAACTTTATTGTCATTACACAAGTACAAGGCAACGAAATGCAGTTTAGGTCTAACCAGGAATACAATAGCAGTCAGTACAGGATAAAAATATATTGATAAATTATAATTGAT
This sequence comes from Xenopus borealis, assembly GCA_024363595.1. NCBI lineage: Eukaryota > Metazoa > Chordata > Amphibia > Anura > Pipidae > Xenopus > Xenopus borealis. The sequence goes on along the minus strand of CM044432.1, from coordinate 159,676,026 downwards.
ATAAGCAAGAGTAAACTGCATATATTTACAGGAAAACAGTATGTGCTAGCTATATTCAGTTGTTATAAGAGGAAGAACAATTACATTGTCCATGTAATGCAGGGACAGTAAGGTTGGGTGTAGAGTTCAATATGGAAATAGCTCTAGGGAAAAAGCTATTTCTCAATCTGCTGGTTCTAGTCCGGGGTAGTCTAAAGCGCCGTCCTGAAGGTAAGAGAGAAAACAGACTATGGGCCGGGTGAGAGGAGTCTTTTAGAACCCTGCGGGCCCGACGAAGACAGTATTTCTTCTGAGTGTCCACAATGGCTGGAAGCGGAGTCCCTGTGATATGCTGTGCGGTTTTCACCACCCTCTGCAGGGTTACATGAACATATTTGTTGAAATTGATATACCTCTAAGTTAAAACTATATAGGAATTTCCAGATATAAATTATATAAGCTATCAACTAAATGGATAAGGCCTAAAACAACCAAAGCATAGCTCCCATGTTATGGTCTTAATGGAATTGCTATATGAACTTTTTTGGTAATTTTACCCAAATAGGTTGTATTCAAGAACTGAATGTCCAAATGTTCAAAAGTGCTTTTATAATGTAGGTTTGACCATTTTACATTCCACAGAATGGGAGCCACAGACTAAATTTTTTTTGATCTCTTGAGCCTGCTCTTTTGTACTGTGTTGAAAAGAACAGTAGCCCTAAAATCACTAAGCCTCCATTTTAAAATTATTATTTTCAAATTTGAAAGGCTCTGTATCATTCATTTTCTTTGACTATTAGGGGGTTATCTATTAAAGTATGAATGTCAAAAAGTAAAAAAAATTTCTATAAAAAATGAATTTTAGTGGAAAAAACACTTGAATTTTTCTAGATTTATTATAACACGAGGATGCAAAATGTCTGGATACGAAAATTTGAAGATATTATGGTCTGTACTTGGTTTTGTACGATAATCTGAACATTTTAGGTTCTTCCGAAAAGGTTCACATCTGTTTTAATGATTGACCATTCCTAATTTCATATTTAAATCAAATTAAATGTAAAATTAACTACAATGGATCAAATGTTCCTGTAGATACACCATAAAGAACTGCTTTACTTATAGCTAATTCTTGTTGCCAAGCTCCTTGTAACATTGATATCTTTCCTTCTGAGACTTCTGCTACTAATATACACATTTATTTTAAGGGGCAGATTTATGAAGGGCCCAACTGAAAATTAAAATTTTTAAATTTGAATTTTAAATTTATTTTAGTGTAATTCGACTAGAGAATAGTCCAAATTCGATTTGAGTTTAAAAAAATATATATAAAAATTCGAATTTCTAAATTAATCATGCATCATGTACTGTCCCTTTAAGAATTCAAATTTGACTCCTAAATTGGTGTTTCAGCCTATGGGACCTCCTACAGTCAATTTGGAGTCATTTGGACTTTTGAAAAAAATATATTTTTTTTGTGTGAAAATTCAGTTCCAATTCTATTTGAGTGTGCAGATCGATCCAGGCAGGTAGCATTCAAACATATTGATTTTGTGCTTCATCCCTGGCTGAAGACAGTGCCTTAACACATTGGGGAATGAACTGTTGATACCTGCTAAGATTTACATGTATGTAACAAAGACTCATGGAAACAAATGTGAGTGGAATATTTGGAAGTTTTAACACATTAAAAAAATAAATAAAACAGTATTGCACTTTCTGTATCCTTATGTTGGAGTCTAACAGTGACCTGTGTAGAAGGGAAGAATATTGATGACTACTACTACATGTGTTGATTTTGCTACAATCTTGTGAGTAGGCACTTTAGCCAAATGTGGTGAAGGTCTCTTGAAAAAAAGGATTTTTCTATATACACAACTGGAATGAAGCAGAAAGTCTCTTCTAAAGGGGAACTTACACTAGTGACTTGTATACGTCAAGCATGGGGTGCTTCAGAAAGAACTTAAAATACTACACCATAATTTTGTTTCTGCTTTTTGTTTTCTACAGCACTCATCTCATGGATTCAGGTGTTTGATTTCACTGAATCTAATATCAGCTGATGTCAGATCTCTTCATTTGTTCAAACAGAATTCATGTATAATAGATATTTAATAAAGCACATGGGGAAACACTGATGATTCAAAACCTGCATCTTTCATCATGTGTGCCATTTAGGGAATCAAACAGTGCAGTGACTACAGTTGTACATACTGATTATAGCAATCCCATATGAGCAGTAGTTATTAATATTTATAACATATTATTTAGAAGATGCCAGCAAGCTGCACAAGGGGGTGGAGTATCATTTCCAGTTAACCTATTTTAAGAGATACACAGGGCGTTCAGATCCATCATGTATGGTTGAAATAAGTTAAGCTACGTGCTTTGAAAAAGCACCCATTTTAAATTCTTATGTTAAATAACTTTGAGAAGATTGTCCTTATTCTGACAAAAGGCATGCTTTTATAGAGTGAGGCCTCTATTAATTCTACTGACCTGAGTACTTACAAACATTTATTGACACAGTTACTTTTTCTTTCAGGCTTCTATGACATTTGGATGTGAAACAGAAAGAGAGACTGTGTGTTTTCCAGAACACAGCTTCAAAGTTGTAGTGAGTGCTAGTACAAATGGTTAAGAGGCCATCCTACAAAAGTAATTAAAGCTTTAAGACCCCAATCGTGTTCATTTTCGTGTGTTGATGTTTTGTGTTTTGAGATAAAGGGAAAAAAGAACTGGATACCTCTTTAGCGAGTTTAAAATTTCATAGTGAGTTTAAATTTCATTGTGAAATACTGATCAAGGGACCTTTTAGGCCATGTTAAAGGAAAAATGGAGAGTCCTCAGTTTGCATTTTTTTGCTTCCTCTGGATCAGCTAGCTTTACTAGTTACGATTTTACAATGTTTTATGTTACTAATGAAGACTTTTGTAACCATATAATTACTGCACATGGGGCCCACAGTTAAGTACTTTAATAAAGGTTTCCTGTGTAGGGATGTGCTGTATAGGGGATGAAAAGTGGAGGGTCAGAGGATGAGCTGCAGGATTATCTATGCCAAATATAATAAGGGGCACATTTATTTAAAACTGAAGATCAACAAATTGCAAACATGTAAGATGGTGATTTTTACTTTAATTTCTTGAATCATGGAAGTCTCACATTTTGTGTGAAAATTTTTTTACATTGAACTTGAATATTTAAAATGTATCAGTTAAAAATGTCTAAGATTCTAATGTAAAGATTTTTTTTTGCCATGAAACCTATGATTTCCAGTTGCTAACACCTTCCTCTTCCAATTGCTAAAAGGAGATCTGTAATTGACTTTTACATGTTCTTGGCAGGTCTGAGTTGGTGTACTTTTTTCATCAGACTTTTAACAAATCCCTAAAAAATCTGGGTTTTTTTTCTGAAAAAAATTGTATTTTCCTCTATAAAAGTCAGACTAGAAAAAATTGGAGCTTAATATATAACCCCCATAGTATGATAGGTAATATAACCTGTACCTGATACCAGCAAGGACAGGATTACAAAGAACCACAAAAAAGTAAGCAGACTAGTAGAAGAATGTAAGAAATGTAGAAAAACAATACCATGGTTTACTTTGTGTGAATGTTTCCTTTGCTCATAGTTAAGATATGTAATATTGTTAATACACATAAACTCAACTGCTAACCAAAAATAATTATTATTGTCATTTGCTGCAGTGAGCACATCTTAATGAAAAATCAGTTCTTTTGTGACAAAAAGTTAAGCCACCTTCCAGCTAGTTTTAGAAATGCACAATTAGGGGCAGATTTACTAAGGGTCGAATTCGAGGGTTGAAAACCCCTCAAATTTGACCATGGGAATTGTGTGGGAATAAAAATCCTTCGAATTTACCGCTATTCGATTGGTCGGAACCTGGGGATTTTCGGATAATGAATCTTTTCATAGTTTGGATCTTCATACCTTATATCTACTAGAAAATCTTGCAAACATTAAATAAACTCAATTGGCTGGTTCTGCTTCCAGCAAGCATTAATTATATCTAAGTTTGAAACATGTACAAGGTACTCTTTTATAAGAACAGAGTAAAAAGGACATTTTTAAAAATTTGGATTATTTGGATAGAATGGAGTTTATGGGAGACAGCCTTTCCGTAATTTGGATTCTTCTGCATAACGGGTTTCTGGATAATGGATCCCATAACTGTACTTCTGTTTGGTAGAACTAATAAAGTCATGTTTCCGATAGGTTGTCATATTTCACAATTAATTTATGTCTTCACAGACTCTCATTATTTCAGTTAATCTTTGTGTGGTTACGATCTCCATTGGTTTATTATTTTTTCTACAGCATGAACTTCTTAAACTCGTAAATGTATTCTGTGAACGCTTTGAAAATTAGCATAGCCTTTCAGATGTCTTTGAGAAAAACAAACTGATCTAACATCGTATCCTCAAAAATATTTGTTTTAAGTACTTTGGGGCATTCCAGCTGATATAAACTACTTGAGAGCAAGCAATTGAGCATTTAAAGCAAGACATACCAGTTAAGATGTCTTTATAACAGCATGACCAATATGCAATCACTGCAGGAGAACCCAGATATTCTCAGTTAGGAATTTCAATGAGGTAAATCAATCCACTTACATAAGGTACATACATACATAATAGATGTACCACAGAGAAGTTTAGTTAGAAACGTATGCAGTGTGTGTGTGTCTGAGAGAACACAGTAAACCTCCTTTGTCTGTACAACAGAAATAAAGTCACAGTCTGCCCATTTTCTTCTACTTTTAAGAATTGTTGAAAGGCACTAAGTCTATACAACATTATTATTATTAACATGTATTTCTATAGCGCCAACTTGTTGCGTAGCGCTGAACATAATTGCTTTATTAAGTTAAAGCAGCATATTAGTTAATAAAATGCAACATTTTTTGAAAAAAAAATAAAAATAAAGTCTGCAATTATGCTACAGTAGCAAAAGGTGCAAACTAAGGTGTCCGCTCTGCTAGACAATAATGATGATTTTACCTGTGGGGATTAGGTATTTAGCAAAGGACAAGAACCATATCAGAGTTCTAGGTTCCTAGTGACTCTGTTAACTGATTTTTTGTGCTATATGATAAAAATTAAAATATACAAAAACGATTAATTAAATAACACTTATTGGCATGCATTTACTAAATTCATGTGAATGATTCGAAATTCGAACAAATTGTAAAAAAAATTTGAACAATGTTTTTGGCCACTTCGACCATCGAATTTAAAAAATTTGATTGAATCGAATGATTCAAATAGATCGCATAAAAATCTATTTGATCATTCGACCATTCAATAGTCGATTACTTGCCCTTTAAATTTTTATTCAATTGCCTAGTTCACCAGATTAAACATACCGAATTGCAGTATATCCCTATGAGAAGCTCCCATAGAGTTTTTCCAGCTTTCTTAGATCGATTAAAAAAAATTCAATCAGATGGTTAAAATCGTTCGAATCGTACAATTCTAACGATTTTATCGATCAAACGAATTTTTCATATGTGATCGTTTGAGAGATCGGATTGCGTTAAAACCCCTCAAATTCGAATTTCGAAATTCGATTTTCATTCAATGGTCAAATTTGAGGGTTAATTAACCCTTCGAATTTGACCCTTAGTAAATCAGCCCCTGTGTAAAAATTATGTTAATATTATATATTTGACAGCTTTTTTTTGGTATCATAGCACTTACAACAATGCATGTAATATGACTACCTATTTCACTGTTTCATACGGTTATCTTTTTTCTTAAGACAAGAACTGCAAGGTTTAAAGAGAACTGCAAGCTGTTGATAATGCTTAAAAATTACTATTAACAATATGAAGCTAAGATATTTTTAACTGTGCCAAAAAATATATAAATAATACTAGTAAATATCTCAATGCACACTGCAACATTAGACATTAGGACACACTTTAAACTCCAATCCAAATTGTATATGGGCCAAACTATAATTGCCTTACTGTGGTTGTCAAAATTAAAATCTAACCGCAAACACCTGCAAGCATTATAATGGATACAGAAGTGTCATTTATAAGTACACCATTTATAAAAAGGTTCAATCAAAGCATTAGTAAGAAAGCCAATGGTGTATAAAATGGGTAGAAGAAATTTTCAGAAGAGATCATCATATACATTTCATAAGATATCCGTTTTCCACAGGATATTGACAAACTTGACAAATTTGTTTAATAAAATAGGACAAAAGCTATGACTCAAATAGATAATATTAAAATTCAGTCAAGAACTTCATCAAACTGAAACCCAGGGTTTAAGGTAACAGTGCTGTCTGTCCATTTTGTAATCTCAGCTTAAACTCATGACAAACTCATCCCTGCATACGGAGCACTTTATTTTCTCTAGACGGGGATAGTTTAGCTATGTATTGTAAGGCTAAAATAAATACATACATACACATTAGGAAATTACTCTGTCAGATAACTAAGTTACCAGTGAATTAAACATCCCATAGAGTAAAAGTATAAAATTCTGAAAAGAAACTAAGGAAAATGGATTAATTTTCTGAAAGCACTACCTTAATAGAACAAAAACGATTTTTTTGCCCAGTATTATATTTTTTACAAGAATAGATCATTGTATGGATGGTTATTGTCAGAGTACCACTGTTGCTTCTTACAGATTTCTCTTGCTTACATGGATACAAAACATCTCACATTATTTCTCTATAATTTTGATGTACTGCCCTATCTAGTGGCTCCGGGCCACATTTCTAATGCAAAGCACTAAATCTAACCTCATCTTTTAAGAGTGAACATAAACAAGCAGAAGGGCAATGAACATATGACCCCATATCAAACTGGCTTTAAGAAATGTCCCATGAAACCTTGACCTTTAACACTGAAAAACAAAATATAAAAGAAAGAAATGAGAGTAAGAAATTGTAAAATGTAGTTGCTATCTTCAGGTTAAGTGTTAACTTTCAAATTTACTATACAGTCTTAATTCTATATATTTATAGAATAAGTAGTGATGGGCGAATAAATTCGCCC
>CM044432.1:159609479-159620433 GCA_024363595.1 Xenopus borealis | reverse complement strand
AATATGGCCTCATCGACAGGAAGTCAGAAAAAAATATAATAAAAATGCTTTTACAGTCTCCTGAATTTCACCCTAAATCAGATTTGCAAATACTGGACTGGTTAAATGAAGTGAAATCAGAACAAGAAACTGCTGTGCCTTGCAGAAGCATGTTAGTTGTTGAAAGAACAGAATTGTATGGAATGGAATGCACTTGCAAGAGTTCCAGAGAAGACTGTTATATCTGTGCTGATAACTCATGAAAATAAAACATAACCTTGATAATATGACCTTTTCCTGCCAAACCTTAAAATACATTTCCAGGAGTTTCTGAAACAGTAGTTAAAGATATTCATATACATGTGAAAAGGCTTATGGGACCACATTCTGTGCTATGGGCAAAGTGCAAAACTACAGGCACAATTCACCATGTTTTTTCAGGTTTTACAGCATAATTTTTTTCTTTAAATCAACCAGTACTTCTTGATATAAATAACATGACACAATACATCTGTAGGGATGATGAGCAGACTTTTCCGGTCCATACAATTTCACAACAAATTCATGGTCTTGGCAGTGAAGCCACCCTACCCCTGTCAATTTAAGGAGCTTTCTTGGTGCCATGTTTGAAAGGAATCGGCAACATGGGAGCTTGTTTTCCTATGAAACAGTTGTACCATAATGAAATGGAGCTTATCCAACAAGACAGTGTGATTTAGAGGTAGAAATGTATTGACTACAATATAATTTAGCCTTTTCTTGGAAATTTTACAAAATTTTAACTTTTCATGAATTGTATGAGGTAAATGTATTAATTGGATCTCCCACATACAAACACTAAGGAACATGTGTGTGTAAAAGAATCACAACCCTCATGTGTATTGGAAGCATTGCACATTTTGTATTCCACATAGCAGATTCCAGCCCATTTTTCAGGGTTGGAACTTGAGGTAGACAGCAGAGGCATGTGTTAGGTGGAGGGGTGCCAGACACATACTCCTTTTTTATGCCTACCCCTAGGCCTACCACTTTGCTCTCACGACTGGCATGTATTAAAGGAAACCCATACTCAGGTTTTATTTGGCCACAAAGATTTTAATGCAAAGCCAATGTTTTTGGCTGTTAAGTCAGTATTTCTCAGTGTAGGTGTGTGTGTCAACGTGGGCTTCAACAGTGCTTTTCAAGTTTGCAATTTCTTTGGTGTTAAACTTCATTAAAAATGTGAAGCGCCTAACCCTAGTTTTTTGGATTTATTCTAATACAAAACAAAATGTGAACCTGTTAATAGTGGATGCAGTGGCAATAACTGCAGTTATGCATGGTAGAAACCAACAATGAGCAGAAATCATGCAGCATGTATAGAATTTTTTGTTATGTGTTGGTTCCGTTCAGCCAGGCTCCTGTAGTCAGTATGTTTTTTTTAGTTAGTTAGTGAAGCTGCACTAAAATCGGTTGGCTCATATACAGTACGCAATAACACTCAAATTAATTTACTATAATTCACAAGACATAAAATCAAGCAATGGGAAGTTGACGAGAAACATTTATCCATTAGCATGAATAGTGGTAATCTAATCTTGACGGCTCAAGTAAACATGTAAGTTGAATTCATTGGGTAAACAGACTGATTTAGACATGTTGATTGCCCAATGAAATTAATCTTTTTTACTGGTTTCTTATTTATGTTTCATGTTTCATCTCCCCATTTAAAATGACACATTTTGAAACAGATTCAATAAATAATGAAGATGTTCAAAGAAGTGAATTCCACACACCCTTCTTCATAGAACTTTGGAGGAAAAGCAGGGACATCTTGCAGATTGTTGCCTTAACAGCTTTTCTAAACTTTGATGGATTAGCACTTACATTTAGAAGCCTCAAAATAATATCTCACACTGGCTTTTGAGAATTGTAGACTAAACTGATGATAACTGCAGAATGTGTATTTAAGGAATAATCATCACTCAGAACCCGTTTTCCTGTTGAAAAGCATTTAAACTTATCTTCACTTGTAACTGGAAATCCAGTATGGACACATGCTATATACCGGGTTGAAGAAATGAATGCTAAATCATCCATGAATTAAGAGAGCTGTAAAAATATTACACTTTTAGCGCAATGTAAATAATACGGTTCAATGACTGATTTTTATCCTTGTCTAACTATACTACAATGTTTTATGTCACAAAGAATGTTCCTTTGTCAGCATTCACTGAATCTTTTAGCTACAGTACATGAAATTGAACCTTGATTCTTATAACCTGGTTCTTATCATTATACACATGGCTGAAAACATTTAAATTCATAGTATATGATCTGTTTTTTCTGCGCTTTAACAAGAAATATCCTCTTATTAAAAAAAATAAAAAAAATAACAGAGATGGGGAAATACATTTTGTTTGAATTGGGCATTGCACATCTGCTTTGTTTTACTAAAATAAATAGTTGGGATGATTATTCTTGTCAAAGAAAGATACATGTGAAGCAAAGTAAAACATAGAACTAGCTATGAGTAAATCATAAAGTTATTAGCTACATATGTATGTCATTTCCCTCTTCAGAAATGCATTTATCTGCTTTTTAATTAATAGTTTGTATAAAGAACAGAATGATGAATAGTGCTCTGTTATATATCATAAGCTCTAGGAGAGCAAGGTTTTGCTATAGAACATATACAAAAAGTATTGTAGAATTGATACCTATATTGGCTAACAATAAAAATACATTAATATATTTTTATTGTTAGCCAATATAGGTATCAATTCTACAATACTTTTTGTATTTTTTGTATTATTATTTGTTATTTTTGCTACTTGCTAACAGTACCACAGTTTTTGTTTTGTGCTATAGTACATGACATTCTAAAACATTATCTAGCTCTCCCCATGATCCACAGACCATCATAATCAGCTATTACCACAGAATGAAATTCAGCTTGTTTTAAAGAAGATTGCAAATATGAAATAAAAAACTATTGGAGCACATTTAATAACAAAGTGCAATTTTGGTTTGCTCTAGTAATTAAAAACCGCTAAGGTTGATTTCTAACTGCATTAGACTGATGAAAGATGGATCTGTTTCTTGAATTCTATGGGTTATTACAAAGAAGTAAAATATACTGTATGGGACTGAAGTGAAAATGAAAATTTTTTGGTCACAACTCAAATTTGAATTGTGAATTATCCAAACTCAATTCAAGTTGTAATTTGAATTGCGAGATTTATCATTCTATTCTCCACCTAAAACCTGCTGAGTTGCTGTACAAATCAATAGGAGAGGTCCAGGGATCAATTTGGTGATGTTTGCAGACTTCCTGACATTCAAGTTTTATTCGGAGAAAAAAACTTGAATCAATTTTTTTGATTCAAGTTTTCAGGTAATTTTAATTAATCCGAGCTGAGAAAATTAGATTTTATTAATAAATTTCAATTGGTTAAATTTATGTGAGTTTTAAAGTTTGATATACAGTATGTGCCTCCCCATGTTTTTAACTAACAACAATTCATTCAAAGGGGCAGATTTACTAAAGGGTGAAGTGGCTAATGCTAGTGTCAATTCGCTAGCATTGCCATCTGCAGGGACATTGCCAATTTGCTATCAAAAGAGACTGTCGCTATAGGTCATTCGCACTCTATCGACAGGCAACTTTTAGCTCAGGGGAACGGACGTTACTCCACAATTTTACTAAAATTTGGATTTTAATGTACCTTTCTCCAGAGTTGCATTCAACACCACAGACCAGACAAAGTACTGTACAGCTACATCTTCCTCAATCTTATGTCATGTATATCATATTCTGCAAGTCGAAAATGCATTCAAAAAACGCTGGCGACTTTTTCTTTTTTCAGTGTGTTTGCCTGCAAAAGTACTAAAACTTTTTTTTGGGTAATTGGTTTTCCTCATACATTTTAAACATATGCAACATTACTTTTACAGTGGCCTCATGTCTAAGGCATTATAATAACTCTCGTCTTTAATAAGTTTCCCTGGACCTCTGTTTTAAAAGGTGGAAATTGTTAGTATTTGCAACAACATTTGAAATAAAGACTAGTGATGGGCGAGTTTATTCGCCAGGGCCGAATTTGCGGCGAATTCCCGCGATTCGCTGCTGGCGAATAAATTCGCGAATCACCAGCGAAATTCGGCCAAGCGAAATCTGTGGTCTTGTATTTCATTATACTTATATATTGTATTTTATAAAATAAAATGTATTAAGGACAATATATAATGAATTACAAAGAACATTATAAATATCTATACAATATGTTACACCCTAATACAGGTATAAGACCTGTTATCAAGCACACCTGGGACAAGGGGTTTTCTAGATAAGGGGTCATTCCAGAATTTGGAATTACATAACTTGGTCTTCTTAAAACCATGTAAACATTAAATAAACCCAATAGGATTGTTTTTATATCAATAAGAATTAATGATAACTTAGTTGGGATTAAGTACAAGGTACTTTCTTGTTATTACAGAACAAATAGCATTAAGCATAGCAACATTTTTAATTATTTAATTAACGTGGAGTCTATTGGCGACAACCTTTCCATAATTTGGAGCTTTCTGGATAACTGGTTTCTGGATAATAGATCATATATCTGTATTCATCTTTCCATTAGGTCTGGCATATGTGTCCCAACTACTGGGGTCCAGGAACTATCTGCCTAATTTAACTTATTTGGTTACCCTAGAGACTGACCATAGGTATGTGCGTCAGGTTCTGATTGGTCAGTGATAGTTAAATTAATATCAGGGAGTTGGACATGGATTCTTGAGGCAGTCCATTTAAGAATCAGGACAATGGAAGATGGGAAATGCAGATTGGAGACATGAAGAAATGAATCCTTAACTGCCCTTGTACAAAATGTGCTAAATAAAGTGTCTTTGAAGCTTGCTTCTGTTATGTCCTGATACCATCCAATATGTAAAGGACAACATTCTCAAATACAAATCACACTGTACTGTATATATACTGTAAATATAAAATATCCAATTTTGTATATAATAAAGACCAGACCCTTATCTACAAACAAGTTCTCTGTTTTTTTACTTACTTAAAATGGATGGACCTTGTCATATATATACATGAATATATGAATATCTGTGTAAAAAAAAACACATTTACAATTAAAGTAAATATGTAGTGATGTACAAAATGTTTCACCAAGTTTCGCCGCAAAAATGATACCCATAGATACCAATGGGTGAACAAAATTGTTGTGCATCAAAAAAAAAATTTTGTGCTGCCTTGCTTATCAAAAACAGTTTGTCTCCCATAGACTTCAATGTATTACAGCTAATTTTCACCATTTAGGGAAAATTTGATGAAGCAAAACGGGTCAGATTCATCCATCACTATAAATATTATCTCATTTAAGTGCTTCACAAGTTTGTCCACTGTACTGATTTTTATCTACTATAGCAAGATGTTACTTACAGACCAACCTTTATTTCCACTAGAGATGTTACAATTATTTAAGTGGTGTAGAAGCCAGCTAGCCCGTTTGTGGTGTTTATACAAATGGCCTGTAGGTGTCACTGTGCACAAGAGTTATACTGTGCATACAAAGTACTTTCTATACTGCTTAAAGTGTTAGCATTGAAGTATTGTTGAAGTGTAAAGGCTGCAAAGAGATGTCTCTGCTACCTCTGCAGCAGCCTGCAGCTTTTCTCCCAAAACCCTGGTGAGCCTATCATACCTTTTACTGCTTGGATCTGTGTGTTTGAAAATTACATTATTGCTGCTAGAAAGCGTGCTTTACTTATTCACTGCCTGGGAGCAAAGGGACAGGGTATATTCTATACATTACATTACTTGAGGATACTCATGAAACTGCTCTTACTGCTATAAAGAACCTTTTCTTGCCAAGAGTAAATGTGGTTGCTGAAAGATATAAATTCCACCAATGTGGACAATATTGTTTCATCTATGTTTTTTCGGACACAGGGGGACTTCTTGTTTAAACTATACATGGAACAGGGCTTGTGTTGGTGATTGGATTTTATTTTAACTCACATGACTACATTCACTACACGTAATTGGGCGAGTGTCTCACTTGGACTATTTAAGGTGTTTATTTTAAAACAGATTTGGTCTTGATAATGGTCTTAGATGTAGACCGAAACGTTAGCCTGTTTTTTAATTAACTTAAATAGAAGATGTTTTTAAGCTAAAATTTTGAATTCTTGTAGTTTATTTCCAGTACTTTTGATCTTGTATGATTTGTACAGTACATTTTAGGATACAAAATTAGCTCATTTATATGTGCAGACAATTTTACAATCAAAAGTTACCCAAGCTCATGGGCAAAGGTCGGGTAAAGGAAATACATTTTACTACATTGTCTAGCTTATAGAAATAGGTTTTGAATTATTATGGTTTTAAATTGTATACAGAAACCTTCAAAGTTGTGTTTTATGAAACATTGATAGAACGTATTCCAAATACATAAAATGCTGAGAGGGGTCTACTTTGTCCAGCATATTTTTGCATTAATTCCTTAAGACCATTTTTTTTTTTTGCAATAAAATTTCTGAGCTTATTTTACATTTACACTTGAAACTCCAGTGTGAATTGACTTACAAGTGGCCTGTCTTGAGTAGAAAGAGAACCTGTAGTATTTTTATTGAAAAATGAATAAGAAGAAAACTGGCCTAATTAAATATAGGGATTTCTATATTTCTTGTAGTCCTTGATTGGAGATTAATCAAACTATATAAAAAAAAAACCACATCTTTCAGATATAAAATTTACAAATCATAACAATAAGGATGAGATTCAAACTCAACAGATAAAAGCACAAACAGGAAGATGCAAAACTACATCATAAATGATAATAAGTGCCTCACTCTGAGCAAGATGTCCTGTGCATTTTAATGTGCCTGTATTTAATGGCAACAATAAACACAAGGTTCAGATTTAATGGGTAACATTGGGAGGATCTATAACATAAATAACCTTACTAATAGAGTGTGTTTAAGCTTAATTACTGTAATAAAATTGCATTGCCATTTTTAGACTTACAGATCAGGTCATCTTTATTTTAACGCCATTCCAGTCCCAGAGTTGACTTGCAAAAGCTTGCTCACAACAGTTTGTTTTGTGTACTCATCATTCGTGTTTCTATAACACATGTTCCAGGATGACAAGACATTTTCTATGAAATTCTTTTCTCCACTTGGACCCATAATAATGATACTCATAAGTCATAAGGTTTGAACCCCTTAAAATCTGTATTTGTAACTCTTCTAGTAGAAATCCGTTTATAGAGGTATAGCTAGAAAACAAACCATTTTAGAGATACAAATAATTCTTGTGTATAGCTTAATTTTTTTTATGAGAAAATCTATTATTGTACATTTAATATATTTAAGGAATACCAATGATATTTTGTGTAAGAATATATACAGATAATTTCTTGAGCTTTTTTTCAAACCTTGAGTAGGTATCATTTCCCGTGGCTCAATAAATTATTACAAGAATAGTGCTAGAGTTAGGGTCAGGTTTATTTAATTTCCCAAAACCTTTTAGCTGAAATGTGTCTCAATAAATTTCCACTTAAATATTTTGTAATTAATATATCGCTGCACAGCAAATTTCTTAATATCCAGGCAGTGAATTTACGGATACGTGCCCATCATTGTAACCCCTTTTATTAGTTTAGCTGTTGGTGGTGGAATATTTTACAGGACGCAAAGATTTGATTTGCTTTAAAATGCTTGTACAATTGAAGAAGGGTGTATTTGATGGTTAATATTGGGTCTTAACTATTGCTTATACATCAAACGTGTTCCCTTGTAACTAGTCTTCTTGTGATTTGACTGTATTGGGGCTTGTACCGAACATACATTTTACCAATTGCTTCAACCATCAAAAATCAATATGTTTTGTTTTCTCTCTAGCTAAAAAGAGGGAAATTAAAGTTACTACATGTTGGTACTTACATTATCAGTTATCAATATTTTAGTATATTAAGTGCTCACTTATGGTTAATTCTTAATTCCTATTGTAAAATTCTCTACTTGATAAATAAGCATATTGATCACCAAACAATAAAAACAAAAAATCCATTTGAAGTTATTTTTCATGTCATGTTGAACTTCAGTGATTTTGGTGCACAAAAACCAATCTGACAAAACATAAATGGTGTTAAAACATCAGTAAAGCATTATTGAATATTTTTGTTAAATAAAAGGGGGGCTTATCAAAGAGTAGAAACAGAGTTCAAAAGAGGGGAACTCTCCAACTCTTTATTTGTTTAGGATGTTATATAGGTGTTGAAAATATAGTAGAATCAATTCCCTCATGTATTTTCACTGTTTGATTAATATGCCCCACAGCATTATTGAATAACTTCCACAAAAAGCAATGTAAAATAGCCGGGTCAAATCTGGTGTATGGATGACATAAAATTACACACACATTAATAAATTTGCCATTTATTTTATACAGCTTTTTACACCTTTTTTTAGGCAAATTTTGTTTTGCACAGCATAATAAATATGCCCTTTGTGTAAAATTATTTACAGGACCGATTGCCTTATTGGGCTTAATGATGGCTGCATATCCTAAAAACAAACTATGCCACTGGCCTTTGCCATGACTTTGTAATTCATAGTCAATTTCAAAACATTATGATAAATATGTTGTGAATATTATAAAAAATAGCTTTGCTAAAACTCTTTCATTGGTTACCTTAGCCAAAGTTCAATACAATAAAATTCATTTGATTATTTTATTTATTCTTACTGCATACCCTAGATGGGAATACTGCATATATAGGCATATTACAGTTATAAAAAGTAATACTTTTAACACTGTGGTTGAAGCAGAGATTAAAATTCAGTACATCCGCATATGCTGACCTTAGAAAACACTGAATAAGTTTTAGAAAGAAATGTAAAGTCCTACAAAAATTGCACAATTTTGGATTGACTGCAATTTAAAAATAACTATAAATTAACACTAATAATGACAAATTTGTATCTTTTATTAGATCAACAATTTCATTGTTATCATGTAAATATTTTAAATCTTATAAATGTAAAATTTGCTTAAGCATTTTATTAAAAATGTTGTGATACCTGAAAAAAGAATGGAGGGGTTTTAACACATTGGGATGGCCACAGTGTTTTTGTTTTTAACTTTGTTTTCTTTATATTTTGCAATTCATATCGAAGTGCATTTTATATCAAGATGTACATTGTTTACTTACAAAGAATATATCCTACAAACGGGGGACTCACAAACTTCTGAACAGTTTTTTTTGCATTAAAAATTAGCTCTGCTTTTGTGGCCCCATATAGTGATACCTAAAGGCTTTTAGCCATCATGGACCCAATAGCCCAGGACTGGCAGCAACTGCCACAGAGGTCACTTATGGGACTTAACAAGTCTCTAAGGATAGCAACAGGGGCAGCAGCGAAACTGGAACACTGTGTGCATAAGGGAAAACAAGACAGCACAATTACCTACCAGACCCGACTACTACACCATTCAGTCTTCAGCAGCTGAAACCACATTGGCTGACCTCTTGGTTTAAATCAAGACTAATCAGGAAGTCTGCACTGGATTTTTAACACATGTAGGTTGATGAGATAAAGGTGGAAATGCCAATCTTTTATCATGACATGCAGAAAATAAGGGAAAAAGCTGCAGCTGTCAAACAGGAAGTCATTGATCTACAGTTCAACACACAATTCAAAGAGATAATCCCCCCCCCCACACTTCAAATGCTACAAGAAGATGCTCTTCCAGCTTCTTTGTATGAAGCTTCAATTGTACTACTTTTATATAAAATGTAGAAAGATCCCAAGCAAATGGACACTTATTGTCCCATTTCATTGCTATCCACAGATATTAACATATGGACAAAGATATTACCACTCTGGTTGGGCAAAATCTTACATATGATAAACTCAGCTGATCACACTGGCTTTATGCCAGGAAAGGCAATGGCCCTAAACATTAGACATCTGTATGTAAATATAGCTACTACACATGACAATTGTGGGCAGAAAGTGCTGGCAGCTTTAGATATAGTTTAGGTGCTTGATAAGGTCGAGTGGCCATACTTATGGTGGTTGCTTCATAGTTTTAACCTTGGCCCTGCATTTATCAACTGGATAAAACTTTTATACCATGCACCCGAGGCATCCATAGTGGTTATTAAAACCAACTCCCAATCCTTCTCACTTCAAAGAGACACAAGGAAGGGGTAACCACTATCCTCACAGCTGTTTGCTCAAGGAGCCATTCACTCAGGCAGTTAGGCAACACACTGGCGATAGTTACATAGTTAGTTACATAATTAAATTGGGTTGAAAAAAGACAAAGGCCATCAAGTTCAACCCCTCCAAATTAAAACCCAGCATACACACACACACCTCCACTCTTTTACACAAACCATATATATGCCCATAGCTAAACTGTAGAGTTTAGTATCAAAATAGCCTTTGATATTATGTCTGTCCAAAAAATCATCCAAACCCCTTTTGAAAGCATCAACAGAATCAGCCATCACCTGACATCCACAACCTCACTGCGAAGAACTACCTATATTGCTGAAAGAGTGGCCTCTGGTGCGGTGATCCTCTTTATGGGTAAACAGGTCCCCTGATATTTGTCTATAATGTACTCTAATGTATTTGTAAAGTGTAATCATGTCCAGAGAAAACAACCCCAACCTTGATAGCCTACAGTCTATAGGGTAGAACATATACAGCTTTATGCAGATGATGCCTTGATATAGCTGGGAGATCCAGGACAGTCACCTCAAAACCATCAAGATGGTGCTACTCTCTGAATTAACATATTCTTCTACAGTCTCCACTCTTAGTAAAGAAAATCTTCTTTACTAGATTAGATACAACCTTTAGACAACTAATTTGGGCCAATTCCCATCCTGGCTGAGCTTAACAACCTTGACTAGAGGGAAATTTCTAGGGGGAGTTTTTTGGCTAACTTGTG
>CM044432.1:159585538-159599152 GCA_024363595.1 Xenopus borealis | reverse complement strand
AAAAAATCATTCTTTGAGCATTTTTGGACCAAAAAGTTCTCAAACTGTCACTCCAGTGTATTTCCTTCCTCACTCCAAGCAAAACAATATGACATGTCCCTCAATCAACTTTATACTACTTGACCTTTATTTTATTTTTTTGTTTAAAGGTATCAACCTAACCCTTTCTTCACAACAACAAAAACATAGATTTTTCATAATAGCAAAAAGGTACAGGACCTGTTACAGAGAATGCTTGGGACTTGGATAACAGATCTTTCTGTAATTTGGATCTTTGTATCTTATCTCAAATAATTGCTGCCTGTAACAGTTCACTTGCTTCTTTTGTTGTGCACAATAAAGTATCTAACAATAGCTTCAGAATTTGGATAAAAGCACAATATAGCGCTTATTGACATGTAGTTTAATTTATTCATTGCACATATTTTAAATCTACCTCAAATTAATAATGAATTAATGCTCCTCCGTTATTCAGTATATTTTAAAAATATATGTGCTTGATGTTTATCTCTATTGGCTGACCTTCTTCAAAAGATATATATACAGCAGTGAAAAAAAATCTTTGAGGTCACAAAGTGTCAAGCAAATACTTCTTATAGCATGTCATGAAGTATAGTGTATAGAATATAAATAAATAGATTTAAACGGAAATAAACACCCTCTTCATCAAACAAAAGGATTTTTGTATAGCTGTTACTGATGCATTTGTCCTAAGGAATATATATATATATATATATATATATATATAATCATTAAAACAGTGTAATGCAAACCATATTTCATTTACTTCTTTTGGAGTTCATTTTAATACACTTTTTCCTTTGTTTCTGCGCCCATTGTCTTAATTCTGTGCTCAACCTCAATTACACATTGGAATATCCTTTTTTTTTCTTTGTATTTCACCCACTCACTCAAGTAAGAGTTCAAGTTGGTTATGTTAAGATTACAGAAAACAGGGCACCAAATTGACTTGATTAAGAATTCAATCTTTTATCTTTGATAATTGATTGGCAGATGGAATTCAATCAGATTTCTGTACAAGGTCTTAGTTTACACAAATCACTTTCAAAAGCCTTGCCTACTGTACATAGCCTGTCCTTGTACTGCATGGTGTCATTTAAAATACATTTTTGCTGTATGGAAGCAATTGCAGTTATAAATGGAGAAAAGGTTACATGCAGCTCAGCAAATTACAATGAGTTTACATGTGCATTGTGAAGTTTTCATTTTAATCCTTGATATAAAGGAGAAACCAAGGACATTTTTATCTTCCTCTCCTGTCCTGTATCCTTAGAAAAAGGATAGTAAAATCTGAGTGCATAGCTAAATGTTGCATTTACTTAATGATTTGATGACCTCCTATAGAAAAAAACAAAGAGTAAACAGATACATATTTTTAAAATGTAACAAGAAGATTTAGAATTCACTCTATAACCATCATACCAAGCAGATGTTTTATATCTGTGAAGCAAATAATACATTTGACCAGGAAACTGAAAAATGTAAATGATTTATATAATATCTGAGATCATGAACACCAACTAAACTTTATATCTGATTTATGGCCAATGTAGGAAGTGCAAAAAATCACCTCAAACTGGTCTTTTGCACTTTTCACTTTGACTCTGTTTTATGCCCACCTGGTACCTATACTGTAACACAGAGAGCAAATGTTTTTAGACCTCTGCACATGCAGCACTGGCAGAGCTTGTTAGCACAATGCATATACTGTATATGGGCATGCAGTAGGTTTAATGTTTGCATCTTTTATGCCACCCCCCTTACATGTGTGTCGTTTAGATCCACAAGATCTAAAAAAAAAAAAAAAATTTTAAATAGTATTTTTATTGATTTTGAAGGCTCAATACAGGATTATTGTTTACAGACACAGTGCGATATTTATGGTTGTGTACAACCTAGTTGTACTTAATAGCATGAGGAGTGTGGAATATCCTCGTTCTGGCAAGATCTAAAAATTTTATTTTAAAGTCATGTAAAATCAAGGTGCTATAGAAGAAATTTTCTAGGAATTAACTGAAAAACAAATATTTTTAGGTTTTCAAGGTATTCATATTTTTTAGCTCATTGTTCAGTGCTTTTTTCCTTCTCACATTTATATTCTGATTTTTTAATCAATTCAATGACAGTTTTTAGACAGTTTTAGAGTTTAGTTGTGGTTTCAGAAACATCTAAAACCCCTAAAAATCAACCTCTAATAAGTTTCCACAGGGTGTGGTTCTGAACCCCTTGATGCTCTTGCATTTGTGTACATACCTATAACAAATGAGGTCCCTTGAACGCTTTGCTACAGTATAAACAAACAGCAACAATGGTAGAAAAAGTTGACCATGGTGAAGTGGCCTTCATATCCTATTTGTTTCACAGATGATAGAAATCTATTTTACAAGATTGCATTTAGGTAAACTTTTCATACTATTATCAGCGAAATATTATATAATAATTAATTTTGTATTATTGTATATTTGTATACATTGTGGCTTCTGACTGATCATTTTCATGCATAAGTTGCTTTGACAATACTTTGCACAAAGCTCTGTAGGGAAATAACCTCCTTTGCCGTGTCCCTTTAAATTTACAATAGCTCTTCATCATGAATGTAATAATAGATTATATTTATATTCTGTCATTGTACTGTTTAATGTGTATGACTGCATATAAAATTAAAACTATAAAAATTGGTCAGACAGGTATGAAACTCATTATTCAGAATGCTCAGGATCTTTGTTTTGTCAGATAACAGATCTTTCTGCCCTTTTGGTCTTCCCAACTAAGATATAATTAATCCTAATTGGAAGCAAAACCATCATATTGGGTTTATTTAATATTTAAATAATTTTCTGGTAGACCAATAACATCAAAATATTTTTAAAAAAAGATTTGTTAGTATACTTAGAAGAAAAAAAAAACCGCCAAGACAAATTAAACTTTTAAATTGCAAAGCATTTATTAAGAAAAAACTTACCAAAACTCTGCTTGCACTCCTCGTCAGAAACAGCGATAGGGCAGCGAGCCATCTTACGGCTCTCAATTTCTCCTTACTGGCTATCTCCTATAAAGAAGGCAGGGAGGAGAGGAGAAATTGAGCGCCTCACGATGGAGGCACCTTTTTTTTTCTAATATTACTAACTTTAAAAAAAAAAAATTGATGTTACTGGTTCTTTAAGGTATTTGTCTACTAGAAAATCATGTAAACATTACATAAACCCAATGGGTTGTTTTTGCCTCCAGTAAAGATCAATCATATCTTAGTTGGGATCAATACAAGGTACTGTTTATTATCATTACAAAATTTTAATTATTTGGATAAAATTGAGTCGATGGGAGATGCCCATCCTATAATTGGCAGCCTTCAGGATAATGGGTTTCAGGATAACGGATCCCATACCTTTACAATTATAGCTACAGTTCTTTATATGCCAACTGCAAAGTGTATGGCAGAAAACGTTGGCTCAGCCTTGTGATTTTAACAGAATGGAGGAGCACCTGAAAATCATCCTGTGAACTGTGGAAAGGATTGTGATGTGAGGATCCTAAGCATCAGCCCTCCAGAGGTGATGGGATATGGATGCTAAGAAATCTGGAATACTTGTCTTCCCACTTCAGTTCACACAAAGAATGAGTTATATTCTTGAAATTCCTCTGTTCATTGCCCTCTCTGACATGTTCTGCTAAGCTGTAGAAATACCAAGTGATAAGCCAGTAGATTGAGGGAGAGCAATATACATAACTGCAAAAAAAAGAAAGCATCTGTATATCTGCATATCAGGTTCACTTTAACACTATCTTTCACTATCTTTTTTTTTGTATATGGTCAAAATGGAAATTGGGAAAATTGTGCTTACACTAGTCCCACTAAATGATGTTTATAGTAAATAGTGTTTACCTGCAGTAGTAATTTTAAAAAAAGTTTTGCCATTTTTATCTTTGACTATAGGGAACATATTTAAAGGCTCTGTTTTTCTAAATGTATTTTGAAATTAGATTTAGTATTTAGACAGCCTCTGTGTGATGAGTTCTCATGTTTGAGCTGTTTCCAATTTAGTCTGAAAATAATTCACATTAGAGATAAATGACCTTATTTTCTAATAGCAAAGGCTTTAGGAAAGAGTTTGTATAAATGGCTACTGGTTCACAAATGATTTCAAAAGCTAATTATCAGTTTGCTTAAGGGCCTAATTAAACAGTTAGTATGAACTTTAAAGAACAGTCTGACAGAGATGTGCACATCAACAAACAAATATGTCCAAATGATTCACCATCAGAAACACCAGAGTATATTTTCCATTTTCAGAGAACATTTTCATTTAAACAAATGTACAAATCAATATCTTATTTTCTGATTCATTCTGATTCAAGCAGAGCTCACAGGTTACCACTTGCATGCGGAATGTTGCAACGGCCTATGGAGTATGGGGTGCCGTTTGTCCCAAATACATTCTGTATACAAAACTATCCCTGATACACAGAACAAATGTCTCTCATGGTATATTACTATTTCTGACCATATACACAAATAAAAAATATACAAAAGACATTTCTATTAGTGATGGGCGAATCTGGGATGTTTCACCAAAAAATTCGAGAAAATGTCAAAATCTGAAAATTCACAAAAATTTTTGAAATTTTACCGTTTTCATGAAAAATTCGTGACATTTGAACTACTTCACTATAAATTTGTGAATTTCAAGCAATTTCACTATAAATTCATGAAAGTCAAACATTTTCACTATAAATTCATGAATTTTGAACATTTTCACTATAAATTCGTTACTTTTGAACGTTTAAACTATAAATTCGTGAATGTCGAATGTTTTCACGAAAAATTTGAGAATTTCTAATGTTTTCACGAAAAATTTGTGAAAATCAGAAATTGATGCCGGCGAATTTTCTCTGGTGAATTTTCACGCCCATTTCTCATATTTATTCACTACCAGCGAATCGCAGGAGTTTGCAGCGAATTCGAGCTAGGCGAATACATTCACCCATCACTAATTTCTATTAAATAATGAGAACAAAATATTGTTAGTGCACAAAAGGATGTCATTATATTACAAACTCCATTCTGTACATTTTAACAATCAATCTATCTCACAACTATATAACCTCCATGTAACAGACACACTTATGCAAAGTTACTTACAGAATGAATTATGTAAAAAAAAAAAAAAACTTGGACAGAATATATAATAGAAAAAGAAACAAAGTTTGTAACTTAATTGGATTTTGGCAGAGAGCCCAGAACAGCCACCAGGTGCAACAATTTTTTACTTTTTATAATTTTGAGATAAGCAAATCTCTCTTGGGAGAAATTAGACTTACAGCTTAAAGGGCAATTCACCTTCATTAGCAAAACTAATAACGGAAAACAATTGCTGAAATATGTTCAAATACGTTTCATAACCTGCCAAATTTTGTAACACCAACATGGTAATTGGGGGGTATGGCCACAAAAATGGGTGTGGTAAACATTTGCCATGCCATGTGCGTGCATTTATTTGACTAACTTTTTCTTTCCAAAATGTTGGGAGGTATGTGATCATGTGCACACATTGTGTATAGTATGATGGATGGGTTTCATGAATAGTCTCATAGATAGTTGTACTTCAACTACTACACAATAGTTTTAGCCATAGATGTGGGACTGATCATGTGCAGACATTCCTGAGTACTGTGTGCAAACAATATGGGTCATTTAGACAGGGGCAATTTTAGGGGATCATAATTTATTCACTCTATGGAAAATACAGTTTTTTAAATTAAATTACTGTATGAGATGCACCTGGATTGTCACTGGGGAAGGAGCTGCAAAGTTCAAATTTGGCAGTTTGGCTTTATTAATTATACAATGTTTTCTTTTGGTACTATTGACTGTGTGGAGAGGGGGTCCAGTCAGTCTGACCCTGCCTGCCCCTGATACCATGGCTTCAACCCCATTGCAACAAGACCCACCCCCATTGCATAACAGCTCGGCCCCTGCCTTGACTTAAAAGGCGGCAACCTTGACACAATTGCATCAATACACAATTACATTTGTACTTTCACACAAATCAGACCCAATTGTTCTTTTATTATTCTGTGTGTTGTCATTTCTCACATGTGACATGTGTGTGACGTGTGTGTGATGTGTGTGTGACGTGTGTGACATGTGTGCAGTTGTGCTCTCTGCCCATTCTGATGTGAAAGTGGTAAGTGCTGGGTAGGTAAGGGGGCAGCATCATTAGACTCTTTTTGTGATAAATGAATGTAAAGCACTGTGCAGCTTGCTGTGTTATATAAATAATCATGCCCAAAATTGCCCCTGTATAAATGACCCCTTGCACACAGTACTCAGAAGTTGCTGCTCCTAAGTCCTACACATCATACTATACTGAATAAATGTGTGTACATGATCATTCCCACATTGTGGCTAAACCGATTATTTAGTAGTGTAACTCTAGCTAAAAAGATTATTAAGAGAGTGCTAAAAGCTAACTGGTGCAAGATTAGAGCTAGGAGGAGACACTAGAGCCTAACATCATATACACAATGTATAAGTGACTCATTGAAGGGATTTTAAGCCTATTATAATGATGTTACAGTTAGGCTGCAAGATAAGTGTGACAAAATGGCTGCTAGTGGATTCAATGATTGTCATGTGTTAGTTCAGGTAAAGCACTCACACAAGCACACTACATTTATTACAACATGGCAGCTGGCTGTGGCCTGCCTCATAATTCCACTTAGCTTAGACAGCAAGAGGGAAACAGGAACAGGAAGAGGGATCCTAAGACAATGGCAAAACAGGAGGAATGCCCTTAACCAAAATGACCACACAAGCAGGCCATTTAGAAATGCTTTAAATAGTGTCTAACCATTAGCTATATGTTTTTACAATATTTTATGATCTAGTTCAGAACGGTTATCGGAGTATCCTAATCAATCTCAATTATATAGACCACATCCTAATGCTGGATTTGACTGTGTGGGCCCTTCTTTTATTGGTGGATAGTGATGGGTAAATCTATTCTGTTTTGCTTCGCTGAAAAATCCACAAATTTCACGAAACGAGTCGTGTCACGTTTTTTGACGCACGTCGCATAATTTTCGGCGTATCATTTTCGGCGCACGGCGTGTCATTTTCGTCGCACTTCATGTTTTTTTTTACGCATGTCTCGTTTTTTTTTACACCAGCGAATTCGCGCCTACCGAATGAATTTGCCCATCACTATTGGTGGATAATCGCATGGTTTTTATTTTGCCATAGGCTTTACAGTGTTTGCCTGTTTTGTATGATCTGCTGTCTCTTGCTTTCATCCTATTCCTATAAATATTCTGACACTGGCAGCCTAATCTTACGTTAGTGATATCATATCCTTTCTGCTGGAAATGCAGTTAAGTTGTAAAAAATGCTGGTGACTTTTTCAACCGAAAATGGAATGAATAGGTCTGATTATGATTGAATAAAAATCGTTCTAATCATTTGAATGCATCGTTCGATTCGAACGAAATGAAAGGTTTTGAAAAAAATCCTTTGATTTTCCAGGACTTAAAAAAAATCTCAGTAAAGGTTCCAGGAGGTCCCCCATAAGCTAAAATAGCAGTTCGGCAGCTTTAAGGTGGCAAAGTGGTGAATTCAAAGTTTTTTAAAGAGACAGTACTTCGAAATTCGGATTTTCTAATTTTTTAATTTTTTCAATTTAAATCAAATTTTGCACACAATTACTTTGAAATTAGATTTTTTTAAATTAGAATTTAATTAAAATTTTCATTTCAACCCTTAGTAAATCTGCCCCTTACTGGTTTTAAGAGGGATTGCCTTCAAAAGTCCGAACTATTAAAGATTTTTGTGTTAACATTTTTTCCTACACATCTGAGGGGCATGGCATATTTGTTTTAGGGTGGACGGTACGTGTACGGCATTAGATGATATGTTCCATCTTTATTATGGTTCCTTGGACACTTGTAATAAAAAGTTGCCACATTTGCACTATCACAAATAAGACTTTTATGTACCCGCCCTATTCAAATTGACTTAAGCATAAGAGTACTAAGAAAGTTTTGCTAGGCAGTAATAAACACTAGTGAAACTTGGCTATTGAATTCTCTCACTGCCCAAGTAGCTCTAGCAAAAATTTGCCAGTGTTCCGCTGCTGAGATGCAACTTCGCATTTTAGTGAATTAGGGTAGTGGTAATGTATTTGCTCTTAGGGGCAGATTTACTAAGGGTCGAAGTGAATATTCTAATTAAATTAGAATTTTTTAAATTCGAATTTTGAACTAATTTTAGACTACTTCGACTATCGAATAGCCCAAAATTCGATATAAATTAAAAGAAATAAAAAATTTGAATTTTGAAGGACTGTCTCTTTAAAATCCTTTGAATATGACACTTTGCCACCTTAAATCTGCCGAATTGCCATTTTAGCCTATGGGGGACCTCCTAGAACCTGAACTGAAATTTAAAAACTTTGAAAATTCAACCATTAGTAAATCTGCCCCCTAGGCATGTAGAGCAAAGTGTGGCAAATCAGTCACTGGTGAAAATTCTCCCTTTCGTGAATTTGCCCATTATGTTTTTCCCCATGTAAAAATTATCATTATAATAACATGTGACTTTAAAAATAAAAAAGACCCTGGTAATAATTAGTAAAAAAGAATGAGTTCATCCTTAACTGAAAAATTCCATATGATTCATAATTGTTTTTACTTTGAAATAAGATTTAACAGTCTTGCTCATTATTTATGTTACGCTAAAGCAAATGAGAAAGATACAATGTTATTGCAGGCAGCAAACAATTGCTAAGTTAATTTACACAGAAACAGGTAGTATAAATTTACCTCCGTTATTGATGTATATAAAAAGCATAGGTTAAGTCAAGGTTAAAATATCTTATGAAAAACATGTTTTAGCTTATATTTATGTTCATTGGGATTTTGAATTACATCAGTATCCAATTACTTTAGAAAAGTCTCATGTTCAGGAAGAAGTGTCCTTTCATTGTTTATAATGATCCAGTACCTATATATCACAATAATTTTTAATGATGTATATAACCAGAATGTTTGACCATGCTTTAATTCTATGAAAAAATGAATACAGAAAAAGCAATAGAGCAGACATGGATTTGTATTACTATCAAATACAGGTTTTCCATGTGTTTCTTAAAAAATATAACATAGGAAATTACATCAGCTTATTTTTGCATTTTCTGGATAATGTATTCATTATTATTTCTCATGATTTATTTTATGCTTTGGAAAAAAAGTATGCTTTTGTGAGATATGTTGCCAAAATAGTATACCTACATGCACACATGCAAATTGTCAAAATATATTAGAGAAATCAGCAGAATCATTGAAGTGTTTGATCCTCTACTCACACCACTACTGAAGCACATTTTTTTAACTCAGCATCATTTATGACATTGTGATATACTGTACCTGTGGACAACAGCATGAATACAATAATTTTAGTTTTTTTATCTCCTAAAACCTGAGAATAGTGATGGGTGAATCTGTGGCGTTCCACTTCACCAAATTTTTCTCGATTTTCTCTAGAAATTCGCTAAACAGAGAAAAATCCATGAAACACAACCGCGTCTCATTTTTGGATGTGAGCATCTGTTTTTGGACATGGGCTTCTGTTTTTGGACGCCGGCACAAATTGCTGATGTGGAAAAAATGGACGCCAGAGTCTAAAAATGGACGCCCACATCCAAAATGAGATTCTGGCAAAATTTTGGATGGTTGAATTCTACTGCTGTTTCTCAAATGTATTCGTCTGTGGTGAATCGTGGGAATTTGCTGCAAATTCTCCCCAGGCGAATACATTCGCCCATCACTACCTGGGAAAAGAGATCTTTTGTTTCCAGGGTAGGGCAAATAACATGGGCAATTATGCATGCTTATTGCCCTTTGTTCTCTGTCCTGCAGTAATTTCAGATACCTCCATCAACCCCATTAATACAGCACTGGTTGTTTGGCAGCACTGTATTCATGAGGGCAGGTTGCCCTAGATTCGCCCATCACTAGACAGGACTGCTTTGCTATCACCATCACTGCACTGTGCAACTTGGCTTGGATGTTTTATACATATATGCAATCTAAGATTTAATAAAAACTTTTATTTTCCTAAATGCATAGGTTAAACAGGCCACAAGTAACATAGTGATATACAGTAGTAGAAGGAGTTGAAACATGTTCATCAAGTTGAACATGTCTAACTTCTACTTGATCCAGAAGAAAAAACATTCTCTCCTCCAATTTACCCTAGAGTGATAAAATAATTTCTTCCATACTCAAATATGACAATTGGACCATTTCCTGCATCATATTTGATTTTAGTAATCTAACCCTCTTGAATCTATGTAATGTATCACATAATGGTTGTTACTGTCAAGTGTATTTTTACTGTAACATTTTTGTGTTGCAATGAGGGAAACATTCTTTAATATATGTCATTTTTACCACCATAATGTACAACTAACGATGGATAAATTTATTTGCCAGGCATGGGTTTGCAGCAAATTTCTGCACTTTGCCAACTATGAATATATTCATGAAACTGCTGCAAAAATTTTCAGTTCAAAACTTTGCAAAATAAATTGGCACCCACCACAATTGCCGCATTTTAATGTATTTGTGCATGTAAAACTTATTGCATGTCAAAATTATTCAGGCGCCAATTGACTTGCATTTTGCACTTTTTTCACCGTTTTTAGATCTTTTTTTGTTTTGCCAAATTTTTGGCAAAACGAAACGGGACAGATTCACTTACAGATGCAGTCACTTTGGATTGTGTGTTAAATGCGTCGTGACTTAACTCATCTATCCCATTTATCCCAGAATATTGTGTCACAGCATCCCATCCAATTAAAGAGTTCACCATTGAAAACAATGGTGCTTTGGTATGCTAATGAAAAGGTTAAATGCATTAAATGAGTTAAGATAACTTTGGATAACACAGTTTCTTCAATTAGCCCTGAGTCACAACGCATTTAACTTACAAATCCAAGTGACTGCATCTGTATCACTATGTACTGTACAACATAACTTTCAGTTCGAAGTCCTTGAACCAAGCAAAGGTCAAATTCCATTAGATATTTTAGGTACAATCCTAGTGTGGTTCATTGCTTCTGGGTGGCTAGTCAGATGTACTAGATAAGCATTAAACCAGCCAGTTCCTGTGTAGGTTGGATTTATGTATGAACATGAACCCATCTCAAGGTATATATGAGACTGCATTTTGTATAGAATATGCCACTTATAATGCTAGGTGTTTTCCATGATATTTCAGTTGTAACACTGGCTAGTGTATTCAAATTTTAGGATCAATTTACTGGTCTTAATATTTAGTATTTGTATAAATACAGAGCACAAGTTTTGGCAATGGCTTTATGGACTTTGATGAATGTTTGTGCTGCATCTTGGATTATGATTTACAGTTGTGTTATTCTGGAATCACCAAAATGTTTACTTTTGTATTAACTAATATGGTTTTTGCTGTTTGATAAATAGGATACTTTGTACATTGTGAAATGTTGCCAAGTCAGTTGAAAATAGAAAGCTGATTTTTCTGCACCTTGATAAATAGGCCTCGTAAGCTCCAGGTGCTAGATGATAAAATCTGTTTATTTTTAATGAATTTCCTTTCTTTAATTGCAGGTACGAATACGTTTGTTTCCGACAAATGTCTTGATAATTATTTTACAATATAGAAACATTATTTTTATTCAGTAGCTTGATGGTTTTTTCTGAGAGTGAAGAAATGTACAAAATGATGCCGTATAGATTTTTAACTGCTTGCGATACAAACCCTGAGCTTACTGCTTTCACTAGTGTACTTTGGTCTCTGGATTGTAATCAGTAATATACAGTATTTCATATTCTATTGTAGATATATTAAGTTTAAACCGATTCCTGAGTGCTTTGGGAATAGGTTTCTGTTAATTGAATGCCATGCTTTGACAACTTAGCCTACCGTGCCTTTCCATTTACCACACATTCAAAAGCCACTGTCCTTGATTTTGATTAAAACATGAAAAATTTTCTTGAAGTTAATTAAAATATAGCAAGTTTGATATGGGAAACACATTACAACCAGTTCCTTTGTACTTATTATGGGTCAGTATTAGTGTAGCTATAAATCCAATGATAGAAAAGACTATTTGCATTGGTATGTTCAGGTGACTTTACAGAGGCAGACCTGCTGCTTAATGGACATTATGAAATTATGGCCATCCATGCAGATTGCGCTGTAGAAATTTTTTGTTGATTTGGCCCAGACGATTCAGTCTTTGGGGAACATGAGATTTTCATCACTTCACACAGGCATTACTTGCTACAGCAAAGTTTATTAGAGGACTCCAAGGTCCTTTTCCATTATGGCATTATTGCATATTTTTACATCACAGTTGCATGACCTTACATTTATTGACACAGAATCTCATCTATGACTTAGCCACCCAGGTTGCTATTTGTCAAGATCCTGCTTCAAATACGCCACTTTGGATGGAATTAATTGGGCTACAAAGTTATCTATAAACATTGATACATTACTTACAGTGCCCTCCCCCAAGTGATTTATAAAGAATAAATAAATAAAAGTGGACACAATATAGAAAACGGAAGGACCCCAATAAGAATATTATTCCTGTAGTCAGTGTCATCATCATAAAAAGAAATCAAGTTTTTCTGACATGACCTCTCCTTGATAAAGCCATGCTGAACTTATTGTGTTGAGTAAAACTTTAAGTACCATGTCCTGCATCAACCACTGAACTCAGCCAACAGTACAGTTATCGGGTAAGTCTTGGAACTTTGGCTCCTCCATTGTATAAAGTTTTCTGTATCTGTTATAACCATATTGCTACCATTATTTAAGAGAGCCAATGTCTCAAACTACATCTTTTTGCTATTAATTTACTAAAAAAAAAATAGTTATAGTGTTTATATTCATTAAATGCAGCTCATCTAACTAGTTTTTGAATGCTTTGTTGTTTTCCCTCTTAACTGCTTTACTTCCAAATTTAGTCACACAGGTTGTGCTTCTACATTTACTTCTTAAATGAAATAAATTGATAACAGTAACCATATAATATGTTTCTAAATGACAACTTTATTTGTTCTGTGTTAATAGCAGAAGACATAATGCCCATTCTATTCTCGAAAGGAAAGTCCTAAAGAGATTATAATTTGCTTTTCTGGTCTTTATTTCCCAATCTATATTTGTTTTGTTGCACCAAATTTACAGTTCTATTATTGCTGTTGCCCCAGCCAGTATCTGGGTAATAAAAAAACCTCATTGTTACTTGCCTCGAACTAACAGCATTTTCTGTTTGCAACAGGAGCTTAGCCCCTTCCTCTGCACATGAGGTTTGTAGCATACTCTTACAATTAATTTGCTGCACTCTTAACAGTCTGTGAAAATCTTAACTCATAAGGATTCAGCTCCTTCATTTTCCACAATCATTTCTTCCTTTATATTAGCTTTCAAATCCTGCATAACAAACAGACATTCCCCTTCTCCTTTTCTATTGTTTGTATTCCTCTGAACAATATCTACAGTGGTGTGAAAAACTATTTGCCCCCTTCCTGATTTCTTATTCTTTTGCA
>CM044432.1:159555048-159584341 GCA_024363595.1 Xenopus borealis | reverse complement strand
GATATATCGATGACCTGCTATGTATTTGGACAGGGAATGAGGAAGAATTTAAGGAATTTGAGGATTAACACCAAAACACTTAATTTGAGGTTCACGGACAATTTTTCACACACTGGAATCGAATTCCTAGATGTGAAACTAAGCTACGATGATGGAAGAGTGAACCATTTATCGCAAACCCTGTAGTGGGAATATGTTACTTCACACTCAGTCATGATGAGGAGTCAGATTCCTATTGGTCAATATTTGTGACTAAGAAGGAATTGTTCTACAATTAATGAATTTAGGACTTTGGCATATGACATGAATGATCGATTTGAGGAGAGAGGATATGGAAAACAAATCATTAGGAAAGCCTATCAGAAAGCAGAAAGCAGAAAGTACAGATAGATGAATTGCTAACTCCAAAGAAGAAACAGAAATCCAAATCCTAAATATTTTTTATTACGAGATATAGCACACAATACAAAAAGATAGTTGGACTTGCTAAAAAGTTTTTGCCAGTGCTGTATGCGGACAGTGATTTCCTGGATGTGTTGAGCCCTGGAGTGATTGGGGTGGCACGACGGGCATACACACTTGGAGATATTTTGTCCCCTAGTCTATATAACAAAAGAAAACAGCAACAAAATGGAGTTTTAAGATACACTAGTTGTTATAGGTGTGGCAGAAACCAGTGTATAACATGTAAATACATTAGGATTTCCAAGGAATTTGAGTCTACAGTAACTAACAAAAAATACTCAATAAACAATATATACATTTTTGTAGCAAAGGGGTAGTTTACCTAATTACATACACTAAATGCAGGAAGCAATATGTAGGATGTACAACAAGGTCCCTTAAAGAACAAACTAGGGAGCATATCAACCAAATTAGTAATATAAAATATAATTGTAAAACTAATGTCAACAGGCACTTTACAGGATGCAATGGGAACAATCTAAGCTTCTTCTTTATACAGGGAATTGAAAAAACTTAAACCGGGATTCAAGGCAGAGATTTTTTAATTAAATTACATAGAAGAGAAGTTTTTTGGATATTTTACTTACAGACCAGGCTGCCACTAGGGTTGAATTTTACTTTTGAACTTACTTGTTATATATAAATACATTTATTTTTGACTCATGCAATATGTTTGTGATAAACTTGTAATTTACACCCCAGAATATGGATTATATAAAACACTAATGCTATTGGGCTTTTTAAGTAGCTGGCCCGGACTCTAATTAGTTAATATGTAACACAATGGTTGAATAGAGATTGGTTTTAATTGTGGCAGGGCTTATTGGAAAATGCTATTTAAATGGTAACAAAAATAGAAGATTTGAGACTTTGCCTATGACTAAGTGCTAGGTAAGCATGAAACACGTTAGGCTCCATATGGGGTGTGTTTGATCATTTTAAATTATGTAATAATAAAATATTTTTTATACTTGAAGCATGTTTTTGGGATTTATATATATATATGGTTTTGAGTTTTACCTTTAATTGGTTACTAGAGGTCCTATAGCATGCGGTTAATTACACTTTTCCCCAAGTAGTTACTATGGTGAGTATTGTCAAATCAAACAATGCATTGGAAATATTTGAATGATTTTTATTCGATCGACAACGGACCTATTCGATCTATTTTCAATTGAAAATGCCCTTAAAAAAAAATAGATGGTCGAATTTCAAATATTTTTTTCATTCGACCCTTAGTAAAGCTGCCCCTTAGTGTGTTATAGAATGGCTAACTATAAGCAACTTTTCAATACAGGGAACATTTACTAAGGGTCGAAGTGAATATTAGAATAAATTTCAAATTCTAAAAATTCGAATTTCTAAGTAATTTTGGGCTACTTCGACTATGAATAGCCCAAAATTAGATTCAAATATAAAAATTTGTACGAATTTTTAAAGTACTGGCCCTTTAAAATGCTTTGGCTTCTACACTTTGCCACCTTAAAGCTGCCAAATTTCCATTTTAGCCTATGGGGTACCTCCTAGAACCTGTCCTGAAAATATTTCTAAGTCCTAGGAATTATTGTTTCATTGGAACGATGAAATGGAACGATTCAAACTATTTTTATTTGATCAAAAATTGACCTATTTGATCGAAATAGGTACATTTTCAATTGAAAAAGCCCTTTAAAAAAACTTCAATGGTCGAATTTCGAAAGTTTTTTCACTTCAAAATTCGACCATTAGTAAATGTGCCATGAAGTAATTTTTGGCTACCTCGACTATTGAAAAGCCCAAAATTTGATTCTAGAATTTTGTGGAGAATTGTTCAAATCATTTGATCGAATCGAACGATTCAAACGATTTTTTATGTGCTCGAAAATGGACCTAGTCGATCGAAATAAGTACATTTTCAATTGAAAAAGCCCTTTAAAAAACTTTGAGGGTTGAATTTCGAAGTTTTTTTACTTCTAAAATTAATCTCTTAGTAAATATGCACTTCTTTATTTGGTGTAGACATTTTATTTATTTGCCTTCTTCCTCTGACTCCTTTACTGGACCCATCTAAGAACAAACACATTGCAAGACTACAAATGTATTGTTATTGCTGCATTTTATTACCCGTCTTTCTGTTTGGGTCCTCTCCTATTCATAGTCCAGTCTCTAATTTAAATCAATGCCTGGTTGCTAGGGTAATTTGGACCCTATTGTACATTTCTATCAATTGTGCTAACATAAGGTAACATACAGTATTTAAGCTGTTTTAACTGGAGTTAAAAATATGATTCCCTTTTAGGAACAGATATTATAAACTGTAGCCAGCTTTTTCATGGCAGTATAGTGTACAGTAGCTACAGGATGGATAAGGATAATTATATGAATTATTTTTGTCTGTTTTCATTTGTTCGCTTATGAAAATGAGTAAATAACACAAACTCCCAAAGATTTTTTTCATAGTTTTCTTATATTCCATTGGCACTATAGAATATTATTTTTACTTCATCCAGACAGTATATTATGAATTGGTGTTTCAGATTTGCTGACATAGCAGGTAGTTTGCCCATAGGGGGACTGGAAGTTTTTTAGTGGTGAGAAATAAACTGCCTTAGAATGTCAATTTGGGAAAAACAAAATAAAAGCCTAGCAAAAAATGCTCTTCCTCTTTCTTCTGGATATTTTGTGATGTATTTTTCATCTAATTAAAACATTTTGTAAAATATTACTAGTCCATAATTCACAGAACATTTTATCCATAATCTCATTTATATTTTATATACATATGTTTTTGAGTTTGCCACATATTGGCAATTAATCTGTATTGCTCGGAAACATCTATTTTAAAGTTTATATCAATCCACTTATACATAGAAATGTGTTTTTAATGGCACTGATAAAATACCATAGGCTTTTTTAAATTCACTCAAAGTTACAGTATAATGCAATCATAAAATTAGTTTTTATCTAATTATCTCCTAGTGACTATGTTATATTTACATATTCCAGTAATAATGAGTTGCAAATGGTTTTCTATCATCATGTTGTATAGTAAATGAACCGTGACCTTTTCCGCATCAACATCTGCTATAATAATAAACCAGAGCCAAACGAGTAAAAACAGTCAATATAATGACATAGTTACCAGGCACTTGCTTCAAAAGTTGCTGACAGCTGAATCTGAAATATGTATTTTAACCTCATGTCTTGTGAACTATTTCAGATGATAACAATTTGTAGCTTATTTAAAAGGTTGAACTTGATGGACGCGAGTCTTTTTTCAGCCTAACTTACTATGTTACTATGAATCTTCTTAACAAAAATAACTGAAATTAATGAAACATTTTGAAAGTTATATGTAAAGGGAATTGCTATTTAAATCAATATATTGTATGTCTGTCTGTTTTCATTCTCTGCACCACTGGTTCTGACTCTTGTTACTTTCAATTGCAATAACATTTACAAAATCACTGATCATTTAAAATTAATATATAATGGAATAATTGGGTGGAGATCCTATTTATAAGTAGTGTAAAACCAACCATAAAACTTATCCTCTGCTCTGGTTTTTCTAAAGGAATTAAACTATTTGCACATTGAAAATAAATCACAAATAGTGATGGGCTAATTTATTCGCAAATAAATTTGCGAAACGCCAGAGAAAATTTGCAAAAAAAACAAGCTGCATCAAAAACGACGCAATGCGACGAAAGCGTGCCGTGACTCGTTTCGCAAATATTTTCGCCAATTCGCGAATTTCGCTGGAAATTCGCTAATTTTTCGGCGAAGCGAAACTGGGTAGATTCACCCATCACTAATCACAAATTATACTGACCAAAAGTTTAATTACACTGTAGATGTAAAAGGATTCACTTATGTGAAATGCTGCATTATGTCAACCATCTCACGGTTATCATACATACAGTAAGGGCCATATTTATCAAGGGTCGAATTTCTGTGAGTTTCTAAAAACTTCCATAAATGCCCATAAACTTGAAATTTGAAAAAAATTACTAAGTGAAATTCACACCAAAAGGTTCACCAAACAACTCGAAATTGATTGTAGGAGGTCCCCCACATGCTAAAATGCCTATTTGTGAGGTTTTAGATGGCAAATAGTTGACTTTGAATTCTTAAAGAGAACATGATACATTTTAAAATTTACATTTTGCATTCTTTTTAAATTTTAATTAAATTTTGGACTATTCCCTAGTACACTAAAATAAACTCGAAAATCGAATTTAAAATTTCTAATATTCAGTTTGACCCTTGATAAATCTGCCCCTAAGTATTATGTAATTTTTACTTCATTATATGACACCCTAGTCAGACATGGGGATAAAATACATACAGATGAAGCCACTTTGGATTGTGTGTTTGACAAAGAATAACTAAACTCAGACTT
Source organism: Xenopus borealis (assembly GCA_024363595.1). Classification (NCBI taxonomy): domain Eukaryota; kingdom Metazoa; phylum Chordata; class Amphibia; order Anura; family Pipidae; genus Xenopus; species Xenopus borealis. The sequence goes on along the minus strand of CM044432.1, from coordinate 159,579,495 downwards.
CACACTTGTCTCATTTAACACAGAAAAATGCGTCACAGCATCCCATCTAATTAAAGTGTTCATCATTGTGAACAATAGTGCTTTGTTATGCTAATGAAAAGGTTAAGTGCATTAAATGAGTTAAGATAACTTTAGATAACACAGTTTCTTCAATTAGCCCTGAGTCATGACACATTTAACACACAAAGTGGCTGCATCTATACATGTTCATTGCTAGCAAAACTGTGGAAAAGGTTCCAACTCCAGTTGCAGGATCAAAGAACATGGAGCCAGAGCTAGACATATCAAGTGGGATTTTCACTGGAGGTTTTTTGCATAATAATAGGGGAAACTACACACCTGAATAAAGAAGGTCTCCATAAAAGCATATTGCATAAGCAGCTTTACTAGTACAGGTACAGGTACAGGATCTGTTAGCCAGAATGCTTGGGACATGGGGTTTTCAGAATAAGGGGTCTTTCCGTAATTTGAAACTCCTTACCTTATGTCTACTAAAATATAATTTAAATGATATAATAAAGTGTAGCTAAAATATAAAAACTTGGAATAAATAACTGTAATTTTAGTATTTTAGTAAAAAGCCCATAAATACAGTATTTCCCAATACTACTGCCACTTTACACTTCTAACACTATATTTGTTTAAATCTGTTGGTGGGGGTTACTGACATCAGTTAAATTGTACTTCACCCACTATTCCCATGGTCGAATTCCGATTTTTTTTTTTTTAATTCGAAATGTGAATTCGCCCCATACTATTATGATTTGCTATGAAGTCCAGTATCTTATCCTTTATTAACCCTTCAAAAAGCTTTCCTACAACTGACATCAGACTAACTGGCCTATAGTTTTGAGGCTGAGAACGGGATCCCTTTTTGAATAGCGGCACCACATTAGCAATTCACCAGTCTCTCTGAACCATGCCAGACCTCAATGAATCCTGACAAATTAAGTAAAGAGGTTTGGCAATCACAGAGCTAAGCTCGCTAAGTACCCTTGGATGAACACCATCTGGCCCTGGACCTTTGTTTATCTTAAAATGTTCTACTCTCTTTTGAATTTCCTCATGTGGGAACCATGCATCATTAGTTGTTTTACTAGAATTGGGAATATTAAGAAGGAAACCTTGATTGTCTGTTTCCTCATTTGTATAGACAAATGAAAAATAGGAGTTCAGAATCTCATATTTTTTTGTTCTCATCAACCAGCTAACCCCCCTCTGATAGCAAGGGCCCTGCCCCTTCCTGCTTTATTTGTTTACTATTACCATATTTAAAAAATAATTTTGGATTTTTTTTACTGCTCGCTGCAATATCTTTTTCCATATCGACTTTAGCTTGCCTGATTTTTTTGCATGCTTTATTGGTCTCCTAGTACCTTATAAATGATTCAGCTATCCCAGCTAACTTGAAAGCCTTAAAACCACCACCTCAACACTTCTATTGAACCAAAAAGGTTTTGCTTTGCAATGGTAAACTTAGTAAATGCTGTAATACCCCTCATTCAGCTCACACACAAAGCCAGAGACACAACATGTAAATTCGACTAGGTATGGAGCCTGTGGAGAGTTGGCCCCTGGCACTCAATTAAGCAGTGACATGATATGGGAATGAAGGTGTCCCCTTGCAAATAAATACTTTGGTTGTTAGAACACCCTGTGCATCAGGAGTAAAGAATATAATGCAATATAAAATAAATTCAGTGACACACAAATGTAATAACAACGTTTATTTTATTGTCAATGTTTATTGTTATAAAATAAATAAAGAATAACCTGTTAAAAAAATTGCCACAACAAAAGAATCTCCAAGAAACAAAAATCACAGTGACAAAAAAAAGTTGCCACAAGAAAACTGTCATTGACTAATGCATTTGAAGTGAGAAACAATTGTTGCACACATAAAAAGATTGTTGCTCATAAAAATATTTTGACACCTATTAACCTCAATGCAAATCTGCAAATTTTTCTCTTTAGACATGCTTTTCAGTTTATGTCTATGTTATCAGGGGCCTATCAGCTCCAAGTGCAGGGAAGACTAAACCAAGGAGGAAGCCTTAGGATAAAGTTCAAGTTCAACCATAGGGATCAAGAGTAATCATAGTCATGGTTCAGGCAGTAGTTCAGTAGGCAGGTGGCAAGTGACCTTGGGTGCTGCCATCTTAGACGTGGTGGTGAAGAGGAGCGGAGTGCTATCAGGCGGCTTCTGTAGAAACTGTTTGTAAAATTCCCATACCAGTCGAGGAGTATGGACATCAGCCTGTTTTATATATGAGCTCTCCTCTGGACCAAAACCCTTCCACTGGATCAGGAATTGTAGGGACCCTCTAGAGATTCCTGAGTCCAAAATCTTCTTTACTTCGTTTTCCTGTTGACCATCCATGGAAAAAGAAGTAGGAAGAGATTGTTCCAAAGATAAATGATTAATGACTTCCAGTTTCACCAGAGATACATGGAACACATTAGGGATTTGCATCTCAGGGGGAACCTGAAGTCTGACAGCCTCAGGATTAACGATCTCCACAATGGGGAATGGACCAACAATTTTGGACCCAACTTGGGGGAAGGAACTTTGAGAAGAATGTTTCTCGTTGAAAGCCATACTTTGGCCCCAACTTTATATAAAGGAGAAGATTTCTGTCTTCGATCAGAATAATTGTTGTGGGTACCGTCCTCTAAATTGGCTTTGGTAGCCAACCAAATGGCAGCCATATGGGCTACATGATCATTGGCTGCTGGAACATCAGACAAGAGGAAATACAGGTATTGAGGGAATGCTTGCAGATGTTGCCCATACATGGTCAAAAAGGGTGATCTACCAGAGGAGGCATGGCAAGTGTTGTTATGAGAGAATTCTGTAGAGGGGAGTAGATTAGCCCAATCATCCTGACAGTGGGATACATAATTTCGCAGGAACTGTTCCAGTGCTCAGTTGACTCTTTCAGCTGCCCTGTTAGATTGAGGATGACAGGCAGAAGAGAATTGGAGATGGAGAGTGATACCCTGGTGTTTGCGCAAAAAGCCCCAAAACTTAGACACAAACTAGGAACCTCTGTTTGATACAATTTCTGGCAGGAAGCCATGAAGTCGGAAGATATATTGAATGAACAACTGAGAGAGGAAAGCTTTGGAAGAGAAATAAAGTGTGCCATTTTACTGAAGTGATCAGTAACTACCTTCATTACAGTATTCCCCTTGGAAGGTGGTAGTTCGACAATAAAGTCCATAGCTAAATGAGTCCAAGGACGGGAGGGAATGAGTAGAGGTTACAATAGACCGATAGGTAAGAATCACGGGACTAAGAAAAGGTATAAATGGCACAGGCCACCAAAAAGTCTTTCACATCCTTCAGAAGAGTTGTCGACCAAAGGAGATGACTGACAAGCTTGATGGTTTTTTGGGTACCTGGATGTCCAGCTTGCTTGGAACAGTGGCTTTGTTGAAGGTTTGGAATGTGGAACTTGGATGGCACGTATACCATGCCTATGGAGTATCAGCAGGAGTAGAGGAATGGACAGATAAGATCTGGGTGGCCAGTTGAGGGAACCAACGATCTTTGTTGGAGGAACAATATGTTCTTATGCACCCCTCAGGAACAACATTTCTGGATATGTCATTATATTTCTGGAACAAGGACTAAATGTGAGGTCAAAATTGAATTGAGTGAAGAAGAGTGGCCACCAAGCCTGACAAGAATTCAATATTTTGAGAGTCTGGATGAATTCTAAGTTTTTGTGGTCTGTATAAATTATGATGGGGTGAAGCGCTCCTTCTAAGAAGTGTCACAATGCCACAAATACAAGTTTAACTGCCATGAGCTCAAGATTCCTGACGTCAGAATTTTGTTCGGCAGTAGAGAATTTTTTCAAAAAGTAAGTCTATTCCTACACTAATCTATATGGTTAGTGTAGATATTGGTAAATATATAATTTATGTGAAAGTATGGAAGGGTTGGACTTTGTGTTTTTTCAACCCAATTTACCTATGTAACTATTTAAGCACAAGGGTGTCGTTTCCCATCTGCAACTTGGCTCTGAGAGAGAATAACTCCAGCCCTCGAAGTCAAAATCAGCTACTTCAGCGAAGAAGGGTTGCAGAAGGTCAGGATGTCAAAGGACAGGAGCAGGGACTGAAAAGCCTCCAAAGTGTAAGGGGGCCAGACGTTAGGTTTTCCCTCCCTTCTGAAAGAGGGACAAGACAGGTGCGATTCGGCAAGAGAACCCCTTCATAAATTGTCGGTAGTAGTTAGTTAAACTGAAAAATCTTTGTCTGGCCTTTGTGCTTGTGGGGAGAGTCCAGTCTACTATTCCCCTGACTTTAGAAGGGTCCATTATGAATCCCTCATGAGAGATAATCTAACCCAGGAAGTGAATCTTAGGCACCTTGAAGAAGCACTTCTTCAGCTTGGCAAAAAGGGAGAACTTCTTTCACCCAGGTTCAGTGACTTTCCAAGTCTTTGGAAAAGATTAAAATGTCATCTAAGTACACAACTACAGATTGCCCCAGCCGGTTTCTGAAGAGGTAATTTACATATTCTTGGAAGATGGCAGGGTTGTTGGAGAGACCCAAGAGCATTACCAGGTATTCATGATACCCATCTCTGGTGTTGAATGTCGTCTTCCATTCATCACCCTCTCAAATGCAGCTGAGGTTGTAAGCTCCCTGAAGATCCAACGAAGTGAAGATCAAAGAGTTGATCTGAGTTGATCAAAGAGTTCAGAGATGAGAGGCAGGGGGTATCATTTTTTAAGCGTGATCTTGTTTAGGGCCATGTAATCCTTACAGAGAGGCAATCTGTCCTCCTTCTTCTCCACAAAGAAGAACCCTGCCCCTGCAGGAGAAGATGAATGTATAATGAATTCTTGCTGGAGGTTATCTTGAATATATTCCTTCATTGCGGAAGTCTCAGCAGGAGAAAGGGGGTAGGTCTGACCTCTGGGGGGGTTGATGGGACAATTGTTGGAGTGATGACAATTGCTGAAGAAGTCCTTGTACATTGCGGGCAAAACTGAAGATCCGCTGCAGCGAGGGACACCCAGTGAATTGACTTAGCAGGTAAACAGTTCCTCTGACAGAAAGGGCTCCAATGGGTTATCTGGTTGGCTGATCAGTCAATAGAAGGATAATGCAGATGGAGTTAGGGTAGACCCAACACTACAGGAGCCAATGAGCAGTTTATTTAAAGAAAGGTTGTTTCTTTCGATGTAGGGATCCGACCATCAGTGGAAGTTCTCCAGTTGTCTCCAAGGTTATCTCAAATGTTAACGTCAAAACTCTCAGGGGATTAGATAGAGGGAATAGGGTAATTTTCAGGAACTTGGCAAAAGCAGCATCCATGAAATTTCCTGCAGACCCGGAATCAAGAATAGCAGTTTACGTTGATAGTTTTATCAGGTTGTCGAATCTGTAATGGCAAAAGAAATCGATGAGAGTTCTTTTGGAGTGCATGCTGGATGCAAACCAGTTAAAATGCCCCAGTTCTAACTGAGCATGGTGCTCCTCCCAACTTCAGGGGACAGCGATTGGCAAATGGGCTTTTCCCCCTCAATATAGGCATAGACCAGCCAAACATCTTTGGAGCTTTTCTTATTCAGAATGATCCATCTGACCAATTTGCTTAGGTTCCTCAGGGGAAGTGACAGGAGGAGAAGAGACAGGAGAAGAAAGGAGGGGTCTCTGGAAGCGTGGTGCAAGAAAAGGCATCAATCTTCGGAGGATTTCCGGGAACATCCAGAGACACAGAAGGTATGTGGGAAAGAATTGCAACTAGTACTTGTCCTATGCGATTCTGTTGGGCTTTGTAAGCTTCCATGCGAGTCACCAAACCTGGAACGATCTTTCCAATTACAAGTGGAGGCGCTTTTCTCAGTGGGGTCCAGGGCCCAATAATGCAGTCAGGGGCCTATTGGCTCCATGCACAGGGAAGTCTGGACCAAGGAGAAAATCTTCAGGACAAAGTTCATGCTCGTGGTAACTAGTGATGGGCGAATCTCACCCGTTTCACTTCGCCGAAAAATTAGCGAATTTCCACCGAAATTCGCAAATTGGCGAAAAAATTTGCGAAACGAGTCGCGCGTTTTTGACGCGACTCTTTTTTTTTAGGAGAATTTTCGCTGGCGAATTTTTGCTGGTGTTTCACAAATTTATTCGCCGCGAATTCCCCCCTGGCGAATAAATTCGCCCATCACTAGTGGGTAATAACCACGGGCATTAGGAGTAATCATGTTCAGAGCTCAAGCAGTAGTTCAGTAGGCAGGCAGCAAGGATCAAAGTCAGAAGGTTCAGGAAAAGTCCAGGAAAGTATTACTGCACTGGCACCACTGTCCACAAAGTGGCTATCGGCATTGCCATCTTGGGTGTGGCGCAGAAGAGGAGTGGAGTTCTGATGACATATATATGCACACAAGGCACAACACTCCTGACATATATATGCACACAAGGCAAATCTTAAACTTTTCTTAAAAGTTCCTTCCTCTATAATACTGGATTACAAGAAGCCACTATAGTATCTACAAGTAATTTTAAATTTCATTTTTTGGTAGTTGACATAATTCATTAAAAACATATGAAAATAACAAAAACACACAAGTCCCTGTCCATTTTTCAAAAGACTTCTAAGTACCTTTGTATAAAACACAAGCTATAATCAAGAATGATTAAGATTATATTACTTCCTTAAGTTTCTGAGCAGTTTTTTGTTGGTGTAATAAAGATTCAATTTAATTTTATGATAAAAGAATTATCTAACGTTCCTTTTTTAATCTTTAGCTGTGCCTTCATAGTAAAAAGAAATCAGTGCAGGGATTAGTCTTTAAATTACTGATTGCCTTTCATATTTTATTAGTAAATTTAGTTTTAGAATTGGTAAGAGGTAAATATTCAGTTATGTCAAGTACAAACCTGCCCTTTTGATTTACTTTGGACACTGCTTTAGTTATTTATTCATCCAGGTAAACTGTAAGGCAAGATGGATAAAGAAAAGCAGGAAAAGCATTTTTTGTTAGTGATCCTTAAGCTGTACAATGATACTAGAAAAAAACCCTGCCCTACCCTGGATACTGCAGAAGGGTGAAACCAGTCTATAATTGGGATCTGATAAGCAGCAATGCTGGCTGTGCGTTAAACTCTAGGTATTCTTCCAGTTAAGGGTATACCATGAAAATCAAAGCCGGTAGGTAGTTGTTAATTTCCAAGGTTTTTCATCAATGCTTGTGACCTGGGCTTTTCCATTGGTCTTTATATAGTGTTTTACACCATGACTTGAAGTAACTAAAAGCATCAGGGGTTATGTGGGGTTATATGGGGTTATGTAGGGTTATATGGGGTTTGCCCAGGAGCAGTAACTAACAGCAACCAATCAGCATTTACTTGTCACCTGTTTAAAAGCAAACATTTTATTTGTTGCTATACAGTGTAAGTAACTACTCCTGGGCAAATGTAGTGCCTTACATATAGGGCATTATTTTTTAACAATCCTAATTAACATCTAATACTATCTTATAATTACAGAGAGAAAGTAATAATAACAAAAAGAAATTAAAATAAAATGTTAACATGTATTCAAGGTTAAGGCTTCTGCTTGTTTATACAGTAGCTGACTAGATGTCAGCTTGAAAATCTATAAATGAAAATAAAAAGGATGGCGTATTTGGAAAGTGTGAAAAAATGCTGTTTTAGTAACAAAACAGGCTCGGCCAAATTGGATTATAGAAATTTATGAGATTTAGGAGATGACAAGTGATGACCAAATCTGTCCCATTTGGCTTCACCAACAAAATATTGGGAAACAGCAACAATTAACCAAATGCTTTGAAGTTGATGGGCATATTTTGTGTGGGGTTTTAGTACAAAATGCATTTATGACAATAGGAGTTTTTCACAAAATCTTTTGTTGTGCAAAATACATTAAAGTCTATGGTCATTTTTTGTGGCATTATTTTCATGCAAAATGCTTTGAAGTCAGTTGCAATTGTTTTCATTGGGGTGTTATTTTTTTGCTTTCTTTATCTCAGTAAAATGTTGCACAGTTTCACAGAAAAATAAAGCAATGGTGAAACATGGAATTTCCCTGCAAATCCATGACTGGCAAAATTTTCCCTCATCACTAGAGATGACTTAAAAGCTACATTATTGAGTGCAAATAAAGAAGAATGAGGTTTAAATAAATGGCTATATGTAACAATGGATAGCTGAAAGTAGTAAACACATCTAGAAAAGATTATGTAGCATGAACCACCCATCATTTAAACCATTTCCATCCATTCTCAGTGAATTCACTGCTTATTGTCCAAGTGCAAAGGTATATTTAAGACACAAGCAAAGGAGTATAGAAATGTTTTTCAATTGTTGGTCAATACAAAGTCAAGTTATTAACAAATACAATCATAAGTTATTGGTACACTAATGATCCTTGAAAAATAGACATGAAATCAAATGAAAGATGCTATTTAACTATTAAAATGTTTTATGAGCAGAATTTGTTTTAGAGCCTGAATTACCTGAATTGTTAGGACCTGACTTTTTTTTCTTTGTTCTAGGGTTGACATGACACTACACTGTTGGCAAGAGCATATTTTTTAAATTAACTGTAAGAGGATATTGCCATTTGTTTATCTCTTTATTTCCTTACCAAGGGAGATCATTTTTCTTTCCTTAATTGAGATGGACTTGGCTACCCTTAACACAGAGTTGGTTTTGATTAACTTGATATTTAGTCTTTTGTCAAATTATGAAGTATAATAATATTTATTTTTTGAAATTATACAGACATTTTTAAAGTGAATATATCAAAAAGAACTACTGGCCCATGTAATTTCAAATTTCAAAATTAAAACTTTTAAAAATTAAAATTTTGAAGTAATTTTGGGCTACTTCGACTATCGAATAGCCCAAAATTCAATTAGAATTGAAAAAATTTTAATTTTTGGAATAATGTCTCTTTAATTCAAATTTGACTTTTTGCCAACTTAAAGCTGCTGAAATGCAATTGTAGCCTATGGAGGACCTCCTAGAAGCGGTCCTGAAATTTTTTCTAAGTCCTAGGAATTCTAAAGATTTTGCACAAAATAGTTTGAATCGTTCGTTTCGAACGATGCAATCAAAGGATTCGAACAATTTTTATTCTATTGAAAATGGACCTATTCGATCGAAATAGGTCCATTTTCAATCGAAAAAGCCCTTTAAAAAAATTGATGATCAAATTTCAAAGATTTTTCACTTTGAAATTCGACCATTAGTAAATTTGCCCATAACTGTTGTAGTTTTTCCATTTTCAGAGTGAACTATTAAATACATTAATCAAAATGAGATTATTACTTATATAAAGTTGGGTAGTCTTGTTCCTTCAACGGACAAATTAATTTTTTTTGTAAAATGAATGCCTTAGAAAATAGATCCTGATTAAGCTTTTTCATTTCTTCTCAATAAAACGAATGTCCTGCATTCTGTTTTGAAAACATATGAGCCACAATGCAGTAAAATTCAGTAAAGCACATATTTTTGCTGTTAGCTTTCTTCATCACATAAGCTGGCATCAAGTCTATTCTGTCAATTGGTGTTTACAATATGCTGCAGCAGTGCCACCAGGCTGGCATATAGGGAGTTTGAATATTTTTCCTTCATTATATCAGGAATTTCATGCATGAAAAAGAACAATATTGAATATTAAGAGCATCAGGGAGACATAACGATCATAATATGCAAAGGCAGCTAGTTTTTTTCTTCTTGTATTTTATCTCACTACATTTGGGAGTAAGAATTACTGTTTTGTATCCCTGATCTAAAAGAATAAATCTAATTACAAACATTCTTTCTATTATTTACATATTTTTCAACTGTTCTTATACAGAAATATTTACATTTCAAATGTTTTATAAAATGGCTTAGTAAAATCTAAATACCAATGCACAGAATATTGATTTTAATTATTAATCTTAACTGATTTTATTGTAAATGTATTATTATTTCAGGTTAGTGGCAAAAGGTTTTTAAAACATTTGCTGTAAAAAATGTTAACTTTTTTATAGCAACATTTCTAAATGCATTTTTGCTGGGACAGCCAAATTTCAAGTAAGAAACAAAAATTGTATGAAATTATACAAGTCCTTTAAATCTGTAACTGCCTTACTACTGATTAATACTGATGAGTGGAAAAGTGATATTGAGTGTCATTTCAAAAACCCATAATCTCTTTAAATTCATCAAAATTGCCTCACTGAATACAATTACAAGTATGGTGGTTATTAGGCTATGAATGGAGCTTTAGATAACAAACTTCTTGAGCTAGTAATTTTAATGTAAATCTTTTATATACTTCTAACATCATTTCTGAAATGTGTGAGAGCGAGAATAAATTCCGATAATTTGGGGCTGATTTTCGTATATTACATTACAACATTTAATAGCAATATTCTTTTGGATACATTTTTTTGGTCATTTTTCATTATGTAAATAAAACTGGAGTTCATTATCTTTTTAAATAATCTGTAGATTACAATAGTTTAAATATGTAGTGAAAAGTGAAATTATGGTGTCTTGACAGGTAAATTGTTTAAAGGGCAAGTCCACCCCAAAATAAAAATTTGCCTATTAACATAAAACTGCAACTGTCATCAGTGAGGAGAATAGAAAGGGACAGACTAAGGGGCACATTTACTAAGGGTCAAAGTGAAAATTCAAATTTAAAAAAATTTAATTTTGGAATAATTTTTGGCTAGTTCAACTATTGAATCGGCCAAAATTAACTTCAAATTGAAAAAGATTTGAATCAAATTTTATAATTTGACCATTCAAAAATAGAAATACTGTCTCTTTAACAAATTTTAATTTGACACAGCCACCTTAAAGCTGCCAAATTGCTATTTTAGCCTATGGGGGACTGCCTGGAACCTATAAGGAGTGTTTTTAAAAATTTTTCAAAGTCAAATTTTTTTTTAACAAAAACAAAAACAAACAAACATGCATTTGAACGATTTTAATTCTATCAAAAATTGACCTATTCGAAAGAAAAAGGTACATTTTTGATCAAAAATGTCCTTAAAAAAAATTCAATGGTAGAATTTTTTATTTTTTAGTAAATCTGCCCTACAGTAAATCTGCCCCCAACACTGCTTTCAATAGCATATATATAACATATATTCATACGTTAATATAAGTAAATATAACATATTGATAAGTTAAAAACCATTAAAACATGAATGTGTATTGCAAAGCTGTTTTAGTAGGAAAAACATTCCCTCTAAATAAGCTTGTTACACTGCCCAGCATACTTTGCCAATTTGGGCCTCTATTTCATATAAATTATTGCACAAGTCCACCCCTTTCCCCAACCCATTTTTGCATACAGATGAAACAAAAATCAGACTACAGACCAAATTTGTATAATTTAAGAATTAGATGAAATATTTCACACATCTCTAGCCTTGATGGCAACTCATTTTAATCAGAGGGATAAGATGTTAACAGCAGGTATTCAAGATGTATGCCCTACATGTACTTGCACATGTAAAAATGTAAATCTGATATCATTAAAAGGATAAAACTTTAAACACTTCAATAGAAAATTAATAACTACTAGTTTTAACGCAATAACAAATCTTTGTTCTGCCAATTTCTTGAAGAATATAAAACATAATAACATTAAATATTACTAAGAGATGGCCATTCTGTACAATAACCCCTCTCTGGCTTTAAGAGTACAGTGTTTTTCTCTTTGCTGTAAAATATGTATACAAATGGGTAATTCTAAAATAAATCAAAATGCAAACAAATTATATTAAACACTATATGGTAAATAAATGAAAAATTCTATTTTTTTCTTTTAGCAGGAGCAATATGCTGTAATGCTTTATAAAAGGAGAAAACATTATAAATCAACGTCTGTGTTATTGTTAATCCCATAAAAAACATTTATGGTGTGAGAAACAAAATGATTCATCCCTGTGCACCTTAAATCATAAGTAGGCTCTGGCTGATTTAATTTTTATGCCGTCACTTTATACTGTGTTTGTAACAACTTTCCTTCAGATAGTAAATACAAAGCATTTATTAAAACAATAAATAAATAAAACAAGGCTGTTGTGTTTTGTAAATTGGAACTTTCCTCTTTTCCTTTTTTAATAACAGTCTAATATTTTACACAAGAGATACCCAGATAACTCCAAAGAATGTTGCTATTAAATGCTGTAAGACATGAATGTGGAATAATCCATACTTTCTTCCCTAGACTTTTCTGTAGACATGACAAAAAATAATCAAGCTTTTGTGGGCCAGCTGTTAAAATGCCCCTGCAAGCAATTGGTATAACAGGCAAAAATTAAAGCTTCACAATTTCCCCTGCCTCAATAAAGCTTTACACCTGTATTTGAATCGCTTTTCTCAGTGTCATAACTACCATAAATGAGTTCTTGGGGTACGGGGGCATCTGCTTACTTGGCATTCACCAACAATTTTTTGTAGGGTGGGAGATGCAGGGGGATGACCCACCATGGGAGCAAAACAATGGGACACCTGAATCCCCCCCCCCACACACACACACACAAAATCACAGAGGGGCAGAAGAGAAAAGACTGGGCTCCTGACATTATATCTCTGTCTGAATGGCAGCTACTGTAGATGCAAGGTTAGTCCAAGCACTATAAAAATAGCAGTTGGTCAATGCTACAGCATGGGTTATTGTGGTTCAGAAGAGTCTCTGCTTTGGATATATCTCAATTTTACAAGAATGTGCTTAATTATTTGTATGCATTGGAAAGACAATGGAGTTCATTTTTAAACACTGGGCAAATTTGCATGTGGACATTAATCCATGGTAACCAATAAAATGTTTGCTTTCACTGTTCAACCTGCAGCTGGCTGAGAAATGTCAGTCACTGATTAGTTGCTATCAGTTACTGCCCATGTGCAAATTTGTTCAGCATTTATAAATGAGCCCCAATGTGTTTATTGGCTTTACAATGTTCACTTTGGCTGCTGGTGTCCTTATCATCTGGATGTGCTCCATTGAGCCTGGGTACACCAGGCAACTTGCCCTAAAGGGACCATTCACCTATAGAGATCCAAGTCGAGGGACCAGGCAACCCCGTGAATGAGGTTAGCTATCTCTCTAGGAGAGTAAGATAGTCAGCTTTATAAACTGTAGTATGAGCAGCTGTATGTGCCATCAAGGATCAAGTAACATGGAGTAGCTTCCCACAAGGCTTCCCCAGATGCCTTTAGTGAAGTGACCACAGCTTATAGGGTGTTAGGCTTAGCAGTGTCTCTCTAAACACTCCACTGGATGGGATCCACACCACTTAAAGGTGTATTGCCTTGGGAATTGATGTACACTTGACTACTATGGGAGCCTTATGGGAGTAACAGTCTTCATTTTGCTGTATCTGCCTCATCTATCTACTCCCCTGAGGTGATATGTAGTGATGGGCGAATTTATTCGCCAGGGGCGAATTCGCGGCGAATTCCCGCGATTCGCCGCTGGCGAATAAATTTGCGAAACGCCAGCAAAAATTCACCAACAAAAATTCGCCAAAAAAAACGAGTTGCACGTCGTTTTTGACGCAACACGTCGAAAATTACGCGATGTGCGCCGAAAATGACGCAACGCGACGGATATGACGCGACGCGCGACTCTTTTCGAGAATTTTTTCTCCAATTCGCAAATTTCGCTGGAAATTCGCAAATTTTTCGGCGAAGCAAAATGGGTGAGATTCGCCCATCACTAGTGATATGCTAATGCTCCTCATACATGAGTAAACCTGTGGGCATTGCTTTATGCTAATAAACACCTGTTCTGTTTTCATCGAAGAACCTCCTGGCGTCCAATCTAATATGTCTTACTATTTTTATGTACAGCGCCTGTGTATTGTAGTTACACTACCTCTTAAAGGGAAGCTCATATCATTAGCTGGGCACTTTAACTATTTGTGCTTGCCTAGCCCAAAAAAGCTTTACATATATATATATATATATATATATATATATATACACACAAAGGGAATGGCACTCACCATTCCAATAGTTGGTGCTAACCAAAAGGATTGTAGTAATTCATGAAAGCACTCGCAGCTACCTCCATCAAGCGTGAATCATATATATATATATATATATATATATATATATATATATATATATATATATAGCACTGGGTAGATATATAAACTGATACAGACATATTCCTAGCAAAAGCTTGATAGTTTCATTATCATTGAATTAAAGATACTGTATGGTACTAAATGTCTGTATTAAATAGACCTTTATGTAGGTCTTTAAATGCAGACCAACAATTGAAAATAATACTATTTTGCTTTGCTTCATGAAAGAAAATGTATTTCTAAGCATGCTCCAATATAAACTATACATTTTTGAATGGCTTAATGGAATTTTTAAAAAAAAGTTTTTATTGAAAACAGGCTGCTTTTTGCCCACAGGAAGTGCAGACACATGTGCTTCATGGATAGGGGATACACAATTACAAGTTTCTTTTCCTTAAGGTATAGGGCTTTTTTGGGGGTAGAACCATGTTGCCATGCAAATGATTTGTCCTTGGTCTTAGATTTGGACAGAGGCAGGATATAAATATCAAGGGGCAGATTTATCAAGGGTCGAATTTCAAAGTGAAAAAACAGCAAAAATCAACCTTTGAATTTTTTCAGTGTTTTTTCGATCGATAACAGACCATTTTCAATCGAATAGGTCTGTTTTCAATCAAATTAAATTCATAAATAGTAAAATTCAAACAATTTCCTCCAAAAAATTTTAATTTTTCAAAAAGACTCTTTAAAGGTTATAGGAAGTCCCCCATAGGCTAAAACAGCAATTCTGCAGGTTTATGGTGGCAAAGGGTACATTCATTTACGTATTTTCGAATTTTTCAATTCAAATCAAAGTTTGGCCAAAATTACTTGTTTAATTAGAATTTTCACTTCGACCAATGATAAATCTGCCCCTAAGTGTAGTGCTTGTGTTCTCTTAACATGAAAAAAGGTGAATGTTGAAGTTAAAGAACAAATGTTTGACTCTAATGGGTATCTGCTCTACCTGGTAGCATGCCACCCAATAAAGGTTTCAACCTTACATTATTTTATGGCAGAAATTACCCTGCTTATACATATCCTGTATTTTGTTTTGTTTTGTTACAGTTACTACACTCCAAATTTCATATTTTCTATTCAATAATACTGTTATATGCCCCCTACAACTATTTTCTAGCTGTATAAGATTCAAAGCAATACAGAAATTTGTATTTTTTTTTACAGATTTTTTTTCAATTAGGCACATCCAAATATATATATTTAACCTGAAACATTAAAATTCAATTCAATTAGTTTTGATAATTATTCCACTGGAAATAATTTGAAAATGAACTTCCCTTTGGCAGTTCACCTATGTGGTTCTTGAAAACTAATTAACAGATCTTCTTCAGTCTTGGCAGAAATATCTATCCCTGGCTGCCAAACATCAAAAGAGAAGAATGGCCCTTAGATTATCTGACTAAGGCAAACAGCAACTAAAATTAAGAATGCATCCCAAATCCTTTCTTAACTATTATGATATTGTTTGCAGCCAAAAACAAACAGTTTGCTTTAACCGGAGCCTCCAGCCATAATGACTTTACAAAATATACCCTTACATGCCAAATGATACAGATTCACAGTAAAATGACAAGAAAAGAATGCTTCAATGGGTGTAATTATGGCTTGCTTTCAACAGGGCAGCTCATTCCCCAACTAGCTAAATAATGGAGGGGAAAATGAGTCTAGTAAAAGACATAGAAGAGAGAACACAGGAAGGAAATGATGGTAGAACAAAACCCTAAACAAGATTATATGACTAAGTCTATATTCTGAAAACCATTTCCAAACTTTTATCTATTAGGTTAAAAACTTAGATAACTATATAGATTTATTACACAGTAAAAAGCTAAATATTCATACTAAGAATGGTATTAATGATGGTGTAACTAATTATTCAATTTAAAAAAGTTTTAAAATTAATTATAAATGTAATTACTATCAAAAACTGTATTCATCTGGCTGTCACTCTTTGCTCTGACTCCTGAAACTATTTTGCAAACCTGATTAAAAGATCTGGAGGTGAACTGACTTCTATTAAGCTGGTCATACATTATAAAATCAACTAATTTAGTGAGTTCGGCAAACGACCAGATCTTTCATCAATGTTCCCACATTGAGGTTGTCAGGACTCACCCTGGTGGTCTAGCGGATTGGCAGGGACACCAGCCGAGTTCTCGGCAGGGACACCCGCCACACTGATCCTAAACTCTTGGCTGCCAGGCTCTCTATGGTCCCTGTGGCACGCATCTTCCGGGGTTATGCTAAATCATACTGGTGTGATGTCATGGCGCAACAGCTCCAAATTCAAAAGTACTTAAGGGAACTTTGTATTTGAATTTATTGCTCATTGTAGGTTCTTCTTGTAAGAGTTCCTGGGTGCGTTCCTGTGTATATCTTTATCTGATTCCTGTTTTGACCTCTGTCTGCCTGACTAATCTGACTTCTGTGATCCTGACTCCTGCCTGGTAACCGACTATTCTGAAACCTGTATTCTGACCCATGCCTGTCTTGACTCTTCTTGATTTATTTCCTGGTTTCCTTGCCTGGTTGATTGTATTCTGCCCACACCAACCCGGCCTGGTTTTGACTGTTTTCTGACTGCTCCTTGAACTGTCATCTTCTGCCCAAAAACACTTTGCTAATGATTGTGCCCCTCTGCTCGTCCAGAACCCTTAGTTTGGCTCCTCTCTTAAATAAGACTTGTTGACATCCAAATAGGCAAGGGCTCCTCCCAACGTGAAAGGCAGCTGTTATAGGCGGAAGCAAAAGTCAGAGACCAGGGAGCCTAGCATTGGTTCTGGATTTTTGATGCTGATTTGTGACAGAGGTGGTTAAAATCAGGCTGATCTGATAGCTGACTTAATAAACAACCATTTCTTTAACCTGAAGTTACATCTACAAATTAGGTTAGATTAGGTTAAATAATTATCTCTCATTATGTAAAAATCGGTTTTTGGATGTAGGACCCCAGTTACAGACAACATAACATTTTGGGTAAGCTTCACTGTTTCTAAAAGCCAATTTATAATCAGGTGCTACACTATATTATTGACATTATAATTACTGTGGTAAAAGTCTATAAGTTCTAATTATTTGGTGTATTAAAGTTGACCTGCAGACTTTACGGCAGAAAATGGTACTGACCCCTCTCCCACCCAAAAAAAGAGCAACTTTGTCAAATTAATGCTGGCACAAATTATTTAGTTTTTTCTTGTGTTTGTATAACAAAAACATTTTTGCAGAACAAGGTTATTCTAGTAAAGTTGGCCTATGTGATCATAGAGGTACAAAACAACTGTAGCATCGATGGTCCATTATTTATATATGCATTTAACTAATTTTAGTAAGAAAGGAATTTTGTATCACTAAAAAGGCTCTTTATTGTATTCAGTTTTATATACCTCTACAAGCAGTATACATTTAATGCTGGTCAGTGGCAATATTATAAAATTGGTCAGTGTGAAGTTCATCTTTTCAGTAGATAATGTATGAAAAAAAACTGTTTTATTTTTTATAATGTATTGAGGTTAACCATATACATCAGGTTTAGATCATTCTATTATTATTTGTAAGGTTATAAAATCACTGATGTGGTATTACTTATTTCTGATGAGCTGCCATTTAGAAGTGGCTGATAGAATTACTATGTCTGTGTTGGATGGTATACTGAGATCTTTATTTATGCCCTGTTTTTTTATGCTAAGTGTTAATGGGTTTCAGGCAAGATAATAACACAATGATGTGTTCCCTTCAGTTGTTAAATAATGAAAATGTAATTGAGTAACTAATATTGTTCCTTTCTGCTAGAATGACACCAGGAGCAGAACAATGAGAGTAACATAACTTTTTTTTATAACTTTTCATATATTTGTAAATGGGAAAGAATTACAGTTGACAGCAACAATAACAGTCCTGACTGAGTACATAGTGCTATAATGATAGATTAGAAAAACTTAAAATAATTAAGAATATAATACTTGAAACAATGTATGAAGAATTTTCTTTATATACTGTAAGTAAGTCAGAACATTCAATAAAGAAAGAATGAGTCAAAGTTTCTAGTACTAAATGAGTAGTTAATTAATGGTTAATAATAAATTGCTTGATAAGTCATAAAGTAATTGTAACATAACTTAAAAGGGAACTATCAAGAAAATTTAAATCTAATATAAGATTTATCATACTGAAATAAGACATTTTCTAAATATAATCAGTTAAAAATTCTGAACCTTGAAATAATCATTACTTTCACTATCTCCCTGTCAGCATCTTCATATTCCTACCATTAATTTGCTGGACTCCTTACAATCAGTGAAGGGCTCCACCTCATTTTCTAACATTCCCTCCTCCTTTATATTAGCTTATACATTAATATTAATCCTGTCTAACAAACAAACATATCCTCCTACTTTTCTATTGACTCTGTCCCTCCGAAACAAAGTATAGTTGTTGATATTAACTGCCCAGTCACAGGACTTATTCAGCCATGTCTCAGCCCCACCAATCACAATATTTTCCCACCAGCTCTCTCTCCTGTTTTACCAGTCAGACTCCTTGCAATTTCATACATACATTTAATACTGGTACCATGTTGCACATGACATGTGGTCATCCCTGTCCTTAACAGTACACCCAATCCAATCTCTTCCCCTATTTCCCTTCCTTTGCCCACAACCTCATCTAACCTGTATTCCAAGGAATCCTTTACTGAACCCTCCCCCCACACCTAGTTTAAAATCTCTTCCAATCCTCTAGCCATCTTCCGCCGCCAAAGCAGCTGCACCATCATCGAGCAGCAGCCCATCCCTGGCATTGAGCCTGTAGCCAATTGAGCGATCATCCCAGTTCCTCAAAAACCTGCATCCCTACACCAATCTCTCAGCCACACATTAATCTTCCTAAGCTCCCGCTGTCATTGCAATGTTTCATTGTGGACACTTCCAGGAAAGCCAGATCTCACACACATGATGCACATATGGGAATCACACATCACCTGTACATTGTTGGAATTGGTGTGCATCTGATTACTGTAGTGCTCCTGTTGATGGCAAGGCAGTGTGAGCGAAACATGAGTGCAATCAATGATTCCTAGGCAATTGACCAGTTCCTGGAAATTGGCCAATTAGAAAACAATCCTGCTTCAATCATATACACTGTGCCTGTGCGACGGTAGTGCCCTCAGCACTTGCATTAGTAATCTGGTGAAGATGGACTGGTTCATGCCAATAAGGCACAAAGATACTGGCTGGAAACTACCAGTGCACAGGAAATGCAGAACTGCAAACAACTTGCACATCCTAGGCAGTGCCTGAGACTGTGCCGTCGCGGGTTCAATGTCCTGGCTGATGAGGCCGTAAACCTGAAGAATGGTGGCACGGTTCAGGCGGTACATCTTCACAACCTCATTATCAGGCAGATGGTTAAGAGATGTATTAGCCACCTGAAGTGATTAGTCTGCCTAATCCCAGAAGGAATCAAAGGGGAATATTGCTCCTGGTGGTGCTGCTGATCCTCCTGTAGCTGTTGCTGCCTTTCCTGCCCAACAATTATTGCTAACTGTAAGACACAGTAGGAATAGATGTTCAATATCACTTCTAAATGAAAAGCAAAAGGTACAGTTTTTTCCCTTGAAAGTGTTGACAGTTGCATGAACATAAGCTATTATTACATGAATGCACATAATATGTAAAACACATACTGTACATACAATACAACGCTTGATTAGCATACTGTATGTTACCTTTGAAGTAACAATGCATTAGAAATGCATACACTATGAAAATTGTAGTCATATGGTTACAATTATTTGAATTTGTTTACTCATTTTTGTACCCGTACATTTTTTTGTGAATGTTTGTTAAGATTTGGCCAACACTTCAACTTCACCATATAAATTTGTTAAAGAAAATGCACTTTTAGATGTTTTTAAAGGGCTTTCCAGATGTTATTGGAAAGGGTTCCAATAGGTGTCATAATGGCACCCTCAGTGACAAGAATGGTTGGTGAGGCTGAGCTGCCAACACTGCTACAAACACTGCCGCCAGGTTTTGGAATCCACTATGGATGGTCAAAATTATGTCACACAAGTGACTGTCCATTTGAGGCATCCATCGTCTTATCCAAAGATCCTGACAGCGCTGATGGCAAAAGAAGGACTGATGGCCACCACCATCATCTACAGAAGCCCTTCACCCACATATGGCTCACCCAGTTGACATCCTTGATCCTGTGCTTCTCCCCCAATATCAGCAGCTGCAGAAGCAACAGCAGTGGTGGCAGCAGCAGCGGTGGCATGACCTGAAAAAAATTATTATATATATAGCAGTAGATCTTTACAGATATGTAGAATCCATAACAAACAAATGGTTGTGAATGAAGTTGGCAAAGCTAAGATCAAAGTTAGATTGTGGTGTGTGTTTTCATGTTTGGGGGGGAGTGACCAATAACATTACAATATTTAAGTGGAAAGTTACCATCAATCTGTAGCTTGTTATTAAAATATGGACTGTTCATTGTTTTAAGGGCATAAATTAAATTAAAGGGGAACTATCATGAATACATAATATAATTACAGTATTCTGAAATAAGAAACCCTCTAAATACAAACAATTAACAATTCTTCATGGTTTCAAGATTATGTTCACTATCAAGGCCCGAATATGTGGAAAGGCCACCTAGGCTCAGGCCTAGGGTGGCAGGATTTTAGGGGGCGGCATGCTGCCCAGCCACACCCACATTGGTTCAGAAACACTGGGGATACGCAGGAGATACGATAGTTTTTTAAATTTCCCATGTGCCAATCCCCATTGCTCCTGTCATGATGATGAAAATTTGTGAATAAAGGGCAGAGTATGGACGTGACAAATGGCAGTGGGCCTAGGGGTGCCAAATATGCAAATCCAGCCCTGTCACTATCCCTCTCTCAGCATCTGTTTCTGTTGATTCTGTCTTCATGCAGGAGTTGGGTGTCAGACAGTCATTGACAGTTAGCTCCAATATATCTTATTGGTGGCTCCTTTCCTAGCAGATTAATTAGAGCGCACTCAAATAACTGATTCCAGTAAAACAAACTCTAATAAAATAACTGCCTTTTGCACAAATCCTGCATGTAGAGACAGAGCGGGGTTATTTATCAAAGGTTGCATTTTATAGTAATGTGAACTTTTTTAAACTTTAATAAATTTTATTTTATTCACAATTCGAATGGTATGTTACTTATGAGAAAATTTGAACATCTAAAATTTGATTGAATACTCCCAACCTGAAAATTGGAATCACATTAGATTTGAATTTGAATTGAGTTTTACTCCAAAAAAAGACATTACTTTTCCATGTCAGATTTTTTTGATGCACCTCTGAAATGCTAAAAAAGGTATATTTATTAATTGTGAAAATTTTTAAAAGTTTTAGCAATATTCATATTTTTTTAGTGCATTGTTCAGCTTTTTTCCATTCCTACTTTTTATAACCTATAATACATTTTATGCCATTCATATTTTTAGAGGAATATAGTTTAATTGTAATTTCTAAAATCACTTAGATTCAACTAAATTGAACTTCACAAGTCTTTAAAGTAATACTTTACAAATACAGTGTATACCTCTCTCTGTATTTTTCCTTGTATGCAAGCAAAGCAAAACCTTTATGGTTAAACAGAAAGTTAGCACCAAGGTTAATAAGCAAAAACATGCATTTAAGGCATTTAAATTTGCTGGTTCTGCTGAAACTTTTATTAGGTACAACAAGGCCAATAGAGCATGCATAATATTGAACATTAAAAGGGCATAGCTGCAAGGAGTAAAACAAATCCCAAATTGTTTTTTTAAATAGTATAACAATGAAGCAAGTGAAAGTGGGACTCTTGGTAAAAGAGTTTATGAATGCAGGAAAAAAAATCATTTTCTAAACAGATTTTAAAATCTGTTTTCTTCTAGTTACATGGTGTGACAGAGTTCTGTCCCAGATGGGAGGTATATAGCACCCAGCCTGAGGTACTGGCTCATTTAAATCTCCAGGGTAAGACAGGCTAGGACCCTGGAGCACGGATAGTTGAGTATGCTGCCCAAATAGTCCGCAGGTGGGGCTGATTAAGGAAGCATGGCTGGGCAGTGTGTGTGTGTGTGTGAACATGTGTCTGAACATACACGCTGTGAAGTAGTTTTTGGACAAACTGTGCACTCTACTGCGACTCCAAAAAATTCGATTGAATTTAAAAAAAAAAAATTTAATTCGAATTTTGAATATGCAAATGAGGTAACTTCGACCATCGAATTAAAAAAATCGACTGATTCAAATAATTAGAATAATTCGAATTAAATTGTATTCGAATATACGATGGTCAAAGTACTTCCCCTTTAAAAAAAAAAAATTCAATAGGCCAGTTCGCCAACTTGGACCTACCAAATTGCTTCAAACCTCTATGGGAAGCTCCCACAGGTTTTTTGAAAGTTTTTTTTGATCGAATAAAAAAAATTCGATTGTAGGGTTAAAATCGTTCAAATCTTTCAAATCTTTTGTTAGACCTAACAATGGGCAATTATTTCAGCCTGAAGCCTCTTTAAATACCTGCACCACAAGAGGAGAAAGCTCCATGCAGTGGGCATACCATACTGGCCGGAGGCATGTCGGGTGTCCCCGTTTATATACCCCAATTCTTAATATTGTGTATTGCCCCCTTTAACATCAATGACAGCTTGAAATCTTTTTTGGTAGTTGTGGATGAGGTTCTTTATCTTCAGCCTCGCTTCATCCAGCCACTAACCATGAGTGAAAGAAAAGTTTTTGTATTATCATTCATATTCTCTGAAAAATGGTTTTGGACCAGTATTTGGTGTCCAAATATGAAGCATAAACTTAAACTAACATAAACTTAGACACCAGATAGAAGTGTGTGACCAGGGTCAGATTGGGGGACCTGAGGCTCACCGGGGCTGCTAGCCAGGGCCCCCCTTCAGACCCCTGAGCACGTGCACAAAGCCCCCCCCCGCTGTGCTTCCGCTCCTCTGAGTGATTGCGCTTGTGTGCACTCCTGATGCCCAATAAGTGCAGTGCGTGTGAGCACCTGCACAGCTGTGGGGTCCAGGGTCTGAAGGGGGGCCCTGGCTAGCAGTCCCGTGGGCCTGCAAATCGTGGACCTGGCGTCCCGCCAGCCCAGTTCGACACTGTGTGTGACACTATGTAAGCTGCCCTGCACATAATTATTGACCCCACAGAATATAAGGGGGTTCATTTGTTATACTTTTGGCAATTAATTGTTGTTGATATGCACGATTCGGTGTACAGGTTTGGGACCTGTTATCCAGAATGCTCTAGACCTGGGCATTTGCATATCTTTCTATAATTTGGATTTCATACGTTAAGTCAACTAGAAAATCATTTAAACATTTAAAAAATCTGATAAACATGTTTTGCCTCCAATAAGGATTGATTACACCTTAGTTTGGATCACGTACAATGTACTGTTTTTCTATTACAGAGAAAAAGACATTTTTTAAAATTTTGAGTATTTGGATAAAACAGAGTCTAAGGTACAGTAGATAGCCTTTCTATAATTTTAAACTTTCTGGTTAACAGGTTTTCTGGATAACAGATCCTATACCTGTCTTACTTTTAAGGCTCATTTACCATCAGAGTAATTACACATATGCAGTTACCTTCAGGAGTGTATTTTGGTTCAGTGCTACCCTAGGCACCAGGCCTGTGTATACATGATGATGACATCATGGCATAATCCGTCTGACCTCACTTTAGCCCGAACGCCACAGAACAGACCCCCCTACCGCTCACCTCTGCAAAACTTTGATTTACTATATTTATTTAGTTTTTGCAAAACCTTTATTTACCATATGAGCATCTGACAGCCATCCCCTTAAAGCTGCCACCTTAGACACAGGTCCTCAAGTGCCTTGGTAAATATGGTAAATATCCTCTGTGGCAAGTCTTATTGACCATGGAAATCTGTTAAAGTCAAATGCAGAATGTACAATATGTAATGCAGGTCCACATTATAACACGTTTATGAAAAATAGTTATTAGTGATGAGCAAAATGTTTCATCAGGTGTTCAATGTGAAAAAATTTGTTGCACCTCAAAAAAAATTGACACTCCCATTGACATTAAGACAACTACTGAGAGTTTATAGCATAAAAGACAACATTTCCATGCTATACTATTGTTAGAATATATCTAGGAAGCTTAATGGATGTTTGATTTAATGGTGTTGAAGTCATGTGAATTAGGTGATGAGCTGTCTTTAGAACTTTTTCTTAATTCGTTTTTTTGATTATATCTAATTTTGGAATTTGCAATTTTCTTTTTAAAGTGAAGGGCCTGATGTATAGCCTGCTGCATATATATATATATATATATATATATATATATA
>CM044432.1:159543318-159553356 GCA_024363595.1 Xenopus borealis | reverse complement strand
TAATTG
Organism: Xenopus borealis; assembly: GCA_024363595.1. Classification (NCBI taxonomy): domain Eukaryota; kingdom Metazoa; phylum Chordata; class Amphibia; order Anura; family Pipidae; genus Xenopus; species Xenopus borealis. The sequence goes on along the minus strand of CM044432.1, from coordinate 159,553,350 downwards.
GAGATAGCATACCCTTTGATATGACGAAAGGCCCAGGTCTTCCAGCACCCCAAGCACCCCTTTGGGCACAGAATGTTGGGAAGAGCTAGACTCTCGTTAATGAACTTCAAAACAACAGACCAAAATTATAGCCTGTGCGGTGTTAGGTAGGCTCGATTGATGAACCTGTCCCTAACGGACATTGTGATATCTGGGACTTGCTTCAGGGCATCGACCCACATTTCCCCTTCTAGGTCTGGTATGTCATTCTGCCATTTCTCTTTTATTCTGGCCAGGGGATCAGGAGTAGCTTGCCATAACAGGGTATAGAACCATGAAAGAGGTTTCTTTAGATCCCTCCTGTGTAAGTACATTTCTAGAGTGGTTTCAGAAATCTGCAGGGGTCTAGCGGGGAACTGGGAGCAGAAGGCGTGCCTGAGTTGTAAATACTGAAAGTACATGGTCTGGGGCAACCCAAACTCATCCCTAAGGGTCACAAAGTTTTTGAGTTCTCCATCAGCTATTATGTCTCTAAGTGTTTTGATGCCCTTGTTTGCCCACTGGCTGACGTCAGGTAATGCGGAGAAATGGGAAAGTGTGGGATTACCCCACAGGGGTGTTCTTGGAGACCACTCCTGAGAGGGTCCTCCCGACAGGCAGAGGGATTTCTGGAACACCTTAATCACCGTGTGCATAGAGGTAGTGGTTCTATAATGGTGTGAAACACCTCGATAGAGAAGCTTAGCCAAGGCTTCTTGGGAGTGTAGGGCTGCCGCCTCCAACCTGACAGCGGGGTTGTCCTCCTCTGGTGCAACCCACCAGTGGGCGTACACTAACTGGCTTGCTCGAAAATATAATCTAAAGTCGGGCAATGCCAACCCTCCTTTTGTGCAAGGTGCTTGCAATATTGCCACATTGAGACGTGGGTGTGCACCTGCCCAAAGAAACCCCCGTACTAATTTGTTTAAATAACTGAACCATTGGGCCCTAGGAATCACTGGGGAGTTATGGAACACATATAGAAATTTAGGGAGAAATATCAGGTAGGGATAGTGGGATACCAGGTAGGGATAGTGGGAGGTCTTGCCACACCTGGATTGTGGAGATCAAGGACTGCACTATTGGAGTAAGATTAAAGGCCTCATATTGTGTGAAGTCTCTATGAATTGATATTCCAAGGTATTTGATAAATTACATTTTTGCCTAAATATATTGAAAAGATTTTTTATTTTGTACAGCCTAATGAATGTAAAGACAGAAAAGAAAGAAAATAAGGAAGGTGCAACTGACTTCCAGGACTCGATGAAGCCACTTGGATTTGTGCTTTAAATGCGCCATGACTTGGGATTAACTGAAAAAGATGTTATCTAAAGTTATCTTAACTCATTTAATGACTAACCTTTTCATCAGCATACCAAAGCACCATTGTTCACATTGGTGAACACTTTAATTAGATGGGATGCGGTGACAAATTTTTTTGTGTTAAATGGGAAAAGACATCCCAAAAATATATGGGAGGATCAGGTTTGTCTTTCTTGCTTTCCATCTTCATTGGTAGTTTTGGTGTTCTTTCTACATCTTCCAGTTTTAACAAAAGCTCAGGCTGGATACCCACACATCTTAACCCCATAGCTCCAATCATACTTATACAATCAACACCTAACCTCCATGAGGTCACCCCATACTATGGGTAAACAGATTATGCTGATTGGAGTAAGATTCCAGGATATAAAGCCACACATTTTTGTACAAGTCATTCTGAACTGAGAAAGTCAGTTAGATGACTAGCTAAATGTCTTCAAAAAACATACAGCAAGTCCAGTTGATTTGACTTATTACTTTAGCAGGCTAAATGTGTACCCCACCTTTCTCTTAAAGTTCTGTTAAAGCCCATATATAGGAGATACAGTACATTCCTCTGAATGCACATTTACAAAAAGAAATGTTTTTTTTAGAAGCGGTCATTCTATCTGAATGTCCATATAAAAGACTCAATAAAATTGTGGAAACTGAAAAAAATCGTGACTTCTACATGACCTCGGCAGGTTTGAGATGGAGTACTTTTTATTTCGGAACTTTAGCAAAAAAATCTGCAAGTAATAAATGCAAAAAATATTAATCAGTTGCTCATATAAGAACATGCTGCTTTGCTGATGGCTAGCAGCTTTTTTATTTGTTTTATCAGATTTGGATTTACAAATGTATTTCCTACAATTACAGAGCCTTCTTTGTATACAGAGTTATTATCTGCCTTCACCTTTAAAAACATTATCTTATGTGTATTGAAAACAAAGCATTATACAGATAACTTCTGTTGACCAAGGATATATTTATGTAAATATGTATATTTATTCTGATATAAACATGCACATACGCATTTCTAGTTATAAGGGTTCTTTAAGGAAAGAAATAGTTCGATCACAATATATATTTATTTACAAAAGCTATACACAAAAGCTATACACATATCTACAGATAATAATATACAATACTATACAACTACATATAATATATAAAGCATATTTACAAAGAAATTATTATTACTACAAATATGTAAATCTACTGCCTCCCTGATACTCATCCTTCCATTGGGTCAGGTTCTGATTGGTCAGTGACCATTATAATAATCTCAGGGAGTTGGCTATGGATTCCTGAGGCAGTTCATTCAAACATCAAGACCAAAGAAGGTGGGAAAGGCAGTGTGGAGACAGGTAGGTCTGATTTCTCAAAGGGGAGGGGACTTAACAGCTGTATACTAAATAAGATGTGGTTGAAGCTTGCCTCTGCTATGTCCTGATACCATCTAATATGTAAATATATGTATATAAATGACATATATATTGTATATAATAAACATATAACACCAGCAAGTCTCCCTGAGGTAACAACTTCAATTGCATGATTGCCAAAGGCATAAAGTACATATTATTTTTCCATTCTTAAAGGAAAACTATACCCCCCGAACAATGTAGGTCTCTATAAAAAGTTATTGCATAAAACAACTCATTTGTAAAACCCTGCTTGATGTAAATAAACCATTTTCATAATAATACAATTTTTTTGTAGCATGTGCCATTGGGTAATCATAAATAGAAAATAGCCATTTTAAAAAATAAGGACAGCCTCCTGGGATCCTAGGATTCAACGGTGCACACAAACATACCAAACAAACTATAAAGTTAAATGTCAATCAATATAGGTTGTCCAAATACCTTGTGTATCCGCTCATCAACAGGCTGCAACCCCCGTGTGTGGATGCAAAATTGCAAATCACAATAGCACAAAATACCCGGAGAGCTTGCATTTTGCTTCTTAAGTCATCTCCGGGTATTTTGTGCTATTGTGATTTGAAACTATAAAGTTAGGTCACATGAGCCAATTAACAGACAGAGTTCTGTCTTTTGCTTCAGCACTTCTACCTGTTACAGTTAGAGCTGAAATATTCTTGACAGACAGTTAAGCATGGTACTGCATTATGAAGAAACATAGTTAAGGTGATTCTGGCATTAACAAAATACATGACATTGTGGGCAAGCGCTTACCAATTATCTCAGATGTCCGTGCATTGCAATGCAAAACAGGTAACTAAATTGAAATGTTATATTTTTTTTTTATAATTTTCAGTAGAAGAATAAAGGGTATTGAATCAACGGACTATTTAGAAATTCCCCAAGTATACTACTTTCCTTTGGTTCTGGTGTATAAATAGGTTTTCAAAAATAACAAATTTTCAAGTAATGTGGTATAGTCTACTCTGAAAATCAAAACCATGCACTCACCCTGTTCTTAAACAAAAAGTGTATGGAGCACACCAATGGGATTCAAACAACATTCAAATTTGTGTAATGTTAGAGTAGTTTTTATACATCAAATCACTCAGATTTTTAGGAAATTCAAATGTTTGCTTTATTAATAAATGCAAATGCCAATATAAAAAGAAATATATCTCCAATATACTTCAATTAAAAAATGTCTGCCGTTTTTATAAGAAACCTGACTGTGTGCAGTGAAATTCCACCTTAATATACTGCTGTGGATAGAAATTGTCAGACGGTCACTAACAGCTCTGCAGGGAAACAGTCATACTTTCAAACAGCAGGAGGGAGCACCCCCCACCTTACTTCCCAGAACTCCAGCAGCTTTGTCTGTTTCCCTGTAAAATAGCCAGTGGCTGTGTAGAGATTTGTATCCACAGACCCAATGCAGTCTGTATATTATAATTATTATTCAGTTGGGAGATATTATTTGACTTGTGCTGTTTTGATGATTTATGATGATCCCTAAGTTTAACTTCCAAACTGAAGCACATACCACACAGAGCATGTGCGGTAGTCTTGGTATTGCAAAGATGTCTAACAAGTTACAAGTTGACAGCCCCCTGTGCCAACTTTCAAAGCATTAATCATTTGTCTTATTAGGCTTCTGGTGGAGTAAGTTCATGTTTATATTTAGTATACAAAATACAGCATATCTTACATTATTATATTTTAGACTTTAGTTGCCCTTTAACTTCTACATGAACTTGGCAGCTTTAGATGCAAGAGTTTTACAATCAATATTGCCTTACAGGGTATTTGACTTAGCAAACTAGAAAGCGGATTCATCCTAAGAGTAGATTATTTATTGTTTTATTATTTGGACACACCCATTGAATACCCAGTTTTTATTTATACCAATTAGTGACTCTACCAGTTAAATAGTTTAAATGAATAACTGAAGCTATACATATATATATACACACACACATGTACATATATTTATATATATATATATATACACACGTGTATTTATATACAAATAAAGTCCAATTAAAATTATTTCTATCTTTAGTTCTCCTTTAATACAAAATCAAGTCCCAGACTTTAATTGAAAACCAACACACCTTATAATGTGTCTGCTTATAAAAATGTAAAATTGATTACAGATAATGGTTTCTATGATTGAACATGTTACACACAAACTGTTTTGGGAAATTATTGTAAAACACTTTTTTGCATGTTAGATAACAACAGATTGAGCAGAAAAAAGTCAGTTTGACAATTCAAATAAAATGATGACAATCTTTCATTTTTTATTTAAGTATAATTGTACGGACACATGTATATACAAATACAGATTATGATTTTTTTTAAACATTTTTTTAAATTGTTATAATGTAAGCATTTCAAAACAGCACTTAATGAATAGTAAGTGCAAAGCAGGGTAGAACAAGCACAGAACCACACTGAGCTGGACTTTCTTACTCCGATGCACACACAATGAGTGGTTTCAATGAGATGTCAAGAGTAAGTATGGAAAACAGATTTTCTAGACTTATGGGTAACCTTCAATATGCCAGCATCTATAAAACTGCAGTAAGGGTATTGTATATAGATGTGTCTCAGATCTGAGAAACCTTGGGATGAATGCCTGGGAAAAATTCAGTGATGCCAGAAGAAGGACTGAGCTCATTAACAATTTGAAAAGAGAAGGAAAGAGCAGGAAAAAGGGTAGATATTTCAAATAAGTGGCCATAGATATGTGATAAGTGTTCAGCACATAACATTTATAGTAGGACATTGTGAAGGTAAAATAACACTGTCCAGTGAAGATGCAAATATTTTGAATTGTACTATCACTGATGGAAAAAATAGCAATGTTTCACAGTGTTATAACATAAAGACAAAATTTATTGTCCACTGCTTTTCTGGCATAAAAAAAAAACATGTTTTTGATACATGGCTAAGAAGCATGTGAAAGAGCACAAAAATGAATCCCCTGAAAATGATCATGAACAAGTCCTGCATAAAAACCCCTTACACCCTGTTCACTCAACATGCCAAAAAATACAGAGTGCTCTTAAATAAGACCTATAAACATTTAGTACAAAACATTGAGCAAACATTGAGCAAAACGTTGCTCTGGGTTATGGTATATGGCATTCTTGTGATAACAACCAATCATTTCTTAGAAGAATCATGAAGCTTGTTTGTTCTGTATACTAACAAATATGATGTTTGTGATCGGAAAGTCTAATGTATTCACTTACAAAAGACATAAGAATTGATTCAATACTTTATTATTATCAAACACTATTTACAGCATAGGTTGCTAATAATACAGAATTTAAAGAAGGTATGTTTTTGTTTGACTTTATCCTATATTCTTTGCCATCTGAGAAGGTACAATACAAAACAATATTCTAATCAAACATGAAATGTTACCTTTTGTGTTAAAGGATACACAGTATCCACCAAACAGACTGATGCTTAATCCCCTGCTTCAAGTTGAAAAGCTACAGACAACCAGGAATATGGGTTAGTAAATTACCCTTTCCTTGGCCTTAATAGTTCATTTAAGGGGAAAAGGAGAGAAAGTTAGTGAGAAAGAAAGCCAAGGAACAGTCTTAAGCAGTCTTAAATTTCCACCAACCTTCAGATAGGTAAAAAAATGATTATCCAAAATTGATGGTGAAAAAACTCCAGAACGTCAAGATTATGCTTTTTTTTTTTTTTATTTGATTTTTTTGGAGTGGTTTCAAGATTTTCTTTTTCTCACTCTTAGAAAAGATTACTTATTAATGTCCAATGATAAATAAAATTAATTAAAATCAATATTCCTAAAACATAGTTAAGGCTTTTATTTTCTTAAACACACAACATTATTAATTTATAGGTGCCGTTGGCTCTAGTTCGTTTATTGACTGAAGCAGCGGCAAATCTTGCTGGAAATTTCTGAAAATGTATTTGAACAGTGCTCATGTATGTGTTATCTTTTTTTTATTCAATAAATTATTTATTGCATTACCTGATTTTAACAAGGGTAAGGCTACCTGCCTTGACAATATTCATAAGCCCTTGTAAAACAATAATTTCTGTTATTCCCACAAAAAATATTTTTTTCTAGCCCAATCCAATGGAAAGTATAGTACAAAGGTTAATCCCAATACTGCCAATGCCTTCTCTAAAGTACAGCTGTAGTTTACTGGCTCCTTCAGCAGCCAGGTAATTATAATATACCTGTATCTATTTAGGTTATTTCCTCAATGCATAATTATGTGCTTTGTTGTAGTTTATTGTATACATGTTCTAAAAAAAATTGCATAATACTATATTCAAGAAAGCAACCATGCACCTGGAGTTTTGAAGGTTCTCCTTCATTCTTCCAATGCATTTCTATTTTTAGGAAACACATTATTTTGCGAGGCAGAAAAAATTGCAGACTATCTTTGACAATCCTGTTGCTTCAGGTCTACAGTATATTGTTTTTACAAATATATTAAATGTTTCATTGTAGCTGACTTTTTCATATTAAACATAGTCACAGTTTTAAAAGCTTTATTATACAACATACATTTGGTTATGGATTTTATGGATATTTGGATATTTAATATCAGAGCCAAATTCTTGGTGTAATAAAAAAAACCTCAAGGCACCCTGAACAGTTTTAGAGTTCCCAACAATAAATATTACATACCATCTAAATGCTTCAAATCTCACTGGTAAGGTTTTTTGGAAGATAAGTGATAATTGAAAGGACAATGTACACCAGTGCTCACAACAATATCCAAAGAATAGGGTTAAATTTTGAAAGTAAGTGCTGGCTTTTAGTGATGGGCGAATCTCACCCGTTTCGCCGAAAAATGTGCGAATTTCCAGCGAAATTCGGGAATTGGCGAAAAAATTCGCGAAACGAGTCGCATATTTAATATTTATATATATATATAAATTCGCCCATCACTACTGGCTATTCAAATAAAGATTTTTTTAGCATAAATTATAATAAACAGTTTACCTAGGGTTGTTTTGATTCTAGAGATTCCTCTAATTTGAGATGTTTTTCTGTCAGAGAAACAATATACTGTATAATGGGTTTTGCATAAATGGGCTACTATCTACTATGTGTCCATCTTTATAATAAATAGCAAATATTCAGTGTATGTTTTACTAGAAAGCCTAACTAAATACTAGTCCCATTTTCTAAAAAGAGGTAAGGTTGCTTATAAAATTTAATTATTTTTTATTTTATTGTTCTATAGAAATAGTTACACAGTTGTTAGAATGTTTTAAATCAAAGGAATTGTTACAATCCTTATTCAACAGAGGAACCCTTTATAATGGTTGAACAAAGGCATACAGTGCCCCTTTAATATCCAAAAAAGAGAAACATTGCACTACATTTTCTCCATCACTAAAATCTTCATGAATGAAGGAGATAAACAGATGCTTGATTCAAAGATACATTTTTTCAAAAAAGATTGTAGATAGGCTTTTTAATGATAGTACACTTTTTTCAAATATTTCTTCAATAATTTTAATCTCCCAAGTAAACAAAAAATTCATAGTAAAATAATTACCAGACATCCAACTTAAAGCCAGTTAAGTAAAATTCCACTTTGCAGAAATCATAGGAATTAATGTTAAGGAAAGTGGTTTGTAATTGTCTTCTGTTCAGGTTTACATTGAGCAAGGTCACTTTATATACAAAATGCATGTGAGTCATATAATAACAGCAAAATCAACATGTACAGTAGCACATTGGAGGGCTGTTTCTGCTTTGTGTTGTTTACTGGCAGCAATAATGAAGCACTGTGAACTTTTGGATTGCTCAGTATATGTTAAAGCAAAACAAAAAAGAAAACTCTGTATAGAGAGTGTAGGTAAGAGCGCTAGTTAGCTATGGACTATTGTTTGAACACAGATACATATTCACGAAACATCCTCTGGAATTTGTCGTTTAGAATGATACAGAACATCTCACATCCAGTTCCATTATTATGACACTGTAGTTTGGAGTAGGAATTTGTATTTGACAATGGGCTTCCTTTTATTTTCAATTTATTTTGACTATGTGCCACAAACATTTTCTATCCATATGGGTAACAGTTAATAAAATGAGCTGATTTCCTAAATATAAATTCAAGGGAAAATTAGAATCACTAGTGTTTGCTATTAAAAATTTGGCATATTCGTCAGAAGTCTTTTCAGCACTGGAACGATAAAGCCAGTGGAGTGTAATAAAGTTTATTATTCTTTTTCTATTCATGTTCAGTGGAAACTTTGGGGGGGAAATCCAAAAATAAACAAAGAGCAACTGGAAATTAGCAAAACAAAAAGTTCCTTCCTTGGTTGAAGCAGTTAGATGGATCTATGATGTTCCAAGATCCTATTTTGTCTTCAGCTTGTCTGTGAAGTACACTGTGCTATAACGTCAAAAGCATTGCCAGGATAAACAGTAGGGTTGTTAAAAGCCAATTGGGTATCCTTGGTGCTGGTGCTGCATTTTCACCACGGGATGGCTCGGCTGATTCATGAACTGTATCATCTGTTCAAATATGAAGCAGACATTAAAATCAGTATTTATGCTAAAAAATATCTTAAATCCAAGCAGTTCTTTTACAAGGGCATTAATCCAGGATAGAATACATACAATGATTAAATCTGGAAGCACTCCTGGTATAATCAATACATCATTTTTGGAAAATTAAATTTATATACCAATAGGTGTAATTTTATTTAGCATTATTAAACAATATATTATAGACATATACAATTTTCAGGGTATAACAAATAATCTGTGAGATTAATTTAATAAGAAATACTGTAAATGCATTGCATTAACATTATACTTAATTAATCCAATCATTTCTTACAGACAGACTAGCCTTTTACACATTTTGTGTTTAGTTTCATCTCCATATCCTAATATATTATTAAGAAAAAAAATCAATTTTAGAATGCATTGGAAAAGACTTCAGAGAACGTTTCATATAATGTACTGCTTATTATTATCTAAATATGAAATCACATATCAAACCTATTGCGAATAACTAAATACTGATTTTTTCCATTAAACTAATGCTGCAATTCAATCCAAAAATAATGTAACCTTTTACAACATTTTTGCAACATCATTTGTGACCACTTAATTGTTTCTGTTTTATAATAAAAAATGCATATTCAAAAGTTGAGATAACGTCTTCGAGGCTGTGATCACAAAAACACACACAGACAAATACAAGAGGTCCTCTGCACTCAACCCATTATCAATATATTTATATTTTTGTCCCTTTGT
>CM044432.1:159507227-159531771 GCA_024363595.1 Xenopus borealis | reverse complement strand
ATAAACTATCTGTTGCTCAAAAATTCATTTTCGGGGTATAGTTTTCCTTTAAGTCCTCTACACATTTGTAATGTTTGTAATGCAGATAAAGAGGAAGGCCAATGTGTGCAAAGCTAAATATTGCAACCAACTTTAAATATAAATGACTCTTAGCAACCTTGATAAAGATGGGATCAGCAAGAATGTTTGCATCAGGATAAAGTATATTGTGTACAATGATAAGTGATCTTAACCTGGAATTATTGTCAGTATATCTCTGGGGAATGAACACAATGAAAGTACAATCAAACCATTTAACCTCTAAAGTACCTGGAGTATTTATTAGCAAAATTGATTTTCACTAATGTGATATAAACTGCCTTCCCTGTTATATGACTTTTGAGTACATTTTATATAATCCTAGAACAAGATGTAATTAATTTTGTTTGCAAAACAAACACCATACATGTAACTATTTCCATTTTAAATCTTCATATTTTTATTCTGATCACCTTTTTCCATTCCTTGTACCATGATCAAACTAGGAAGTGTTTTTGTTACTGTTTTCCTTGGGATTCCTACTATCACCACCCTGGCCTACTGTTCCTTCTTACTCTTGTTTACCAATCCCTCCCTACTATAATTCCATGAGTGTCTATGCTCAAACCAGTGGTTTGTAACTCATGATAACAGCTTCCATATAGTTAAATACTACATATGCTTGCATACACACACATCCAGAAAACTTAAACTGATAAAGCAATGGTGTACCACCAGCCAAGAATAAACTAAGATGGATGTGTTTCGCCATTTCAATATAGAGTTAACATTTTCGTATAATGTCGATCAGCGTAGGCATTGATATTCTGAGACAACTTGAAATTAGTCTTGATTTGATTTGTAGTTTTTGTGCTATTTACCTTTTTTCAACTTTTCAAGGCCCAACTTGGAATAATAAAATAGATCAAGACCATGTTTTTATTATAATAACAATGCCTACACCATACTAAAAGTTGAATTCGAGTTACTAGAAGTATGTAGTAGTGTGGAGAATTAGTACTGGCATCTGTACTAGAACTGGTAATGAGGTTACAACAGAGGGCAGGAAAGCATATGTTGTCACAAAATTCATGTAAAAGCCTGCCCTGGCTCTTACTGCATTGGGTTGTAAAACTCTGCAATTATAACATAACTGATTTATTAAGGAATCTGCAGGAAATATTAACTTGAAAAGTAACAAACTTAATAATGCAAAAACAAGCGCACAGCTCCAGTAACCCACAGCAACTGATCAATCTGAAGCATTTGTCGATCTTCTTTTGCAAATATCTGACTATTTGTTGTTGGTATAAGATCTAGATAAAACTTTTCTACTATCACCACAGTGATATATCTAATATATTATTCTATATGAATTGTTATGTTTGGCAAGACCTTCATATTATTATAATGGATTTGTGACTCAGGGATAATCACATGAGAGTGATGGTGTCCCTTAATCAATTTATGCCAATATACATCTAACATGAAGCAATCTTATCTAGTTTCACAGATAATGCACCATCATTACAATATCATTATTTTTCTTTAAATCAAGCCGATATTTGTTCTGACTGGTAGAACATGAAATCTGATCTGAAAAATCATCACTTTTTAGTATATTAGCAAAAGCAAAACTAGTTATCATAAAGAATGCTTAACACATTACAGGTTATAGATAATCTGGTATAAAGGTAAGGTGGAAGACTCTACAGGTAATTCTATTCTGACCATGGATGCCTGCAAGCCCGGCTACAGACATACAAGCACTGATAGTGGCCTTACCACAAAAAGGCGACCTCACACAACTGCTATCTGATATTAAAGAGGCGCAACAACACGAAATACCCGAGCTTAAACTGGAGATTCAGACCGTGGCCACGCGACTCGACACACTGGAGAGCGCACAAACAAAATTATCCTCTATGACACAGACCAATACACACGTTGTAGAACCCCACACGGGGGAAATTGTAGCACTGAGGAGAATGGTGGAAGATGCAGAAAACGGAAACAGAAGGTGCAATATCCAAATAAGGGGAATACCGGAAGATGTGGGCGACACCAAGTTACGCTCAACACTACTATAGCTGTTTAATGAGCTGTTGGAGCAAGACCGGAACACAGACATCCCCATTGATAGACTTCACAGAGTCTCACGGGCCCGGGAAGGGAAATCAAGAGATGTATTGTGCTGTCTCCACCACTTCACAAAGAAGGAAATTATTCCGCGAAGTGCAAGAGAAGTAGGTGGAGTGCTACTGGAAGAGGGAAAAAATAGAGCTCAACCAGGACTTTGCGTACTCCACAATACATCAGAGACACCTACTGCGCCCTATACTGAATGCATTAAGCGACAAGGATATCGGGTACAAATGGGCCTTTGCCTTAGTAGCTAGGCAAGGAAAGAGATCTTATACCCTTAAAGACCCACTAGAGTGCCAGGTCTTCTGCAAACAAATAGGCCTACCAGCTATCCAGCTACCAGAATGGCGCAAATATATATACAGCGCAGATTACCAGCAATTCCCAACCCAGGAAGTCACCAACCTCTCTGAGCAAAGCTAAAGTTAACCCCTCAATGGAACAGGCTACCCTTGAGGGTTGAAAGGGACTGAGGGCAGCAGACAACAAAAGGCCCAACAGGCCCTTGACTTGGGCCAGCCCATCAACCATTGCAGTAGTTTTACTAACTGTTTGACTTGCCTACCATACAGACTAACTTAATCAAGAGCTACGAATACTGCCTATTAAAGACACACAACCCACAGGCAGATTAATATCTACCAGACAGAAGGTTCTCTAGTTAGCTCTGAATCTTATTTCCTGCACAGGACTCTGAAAGACTTAAATATCCTTAAGATAAACCAGCAACAACGGCTCCAAGAGAAAGACGCCAAATAAAGGACAACTGCAATGACACCTTACAGAAGCACCCTTATTGTCGGATGCCTAGATAGCTGCATTTTATAAAGTACATCCACACAAGCTGTTATATAAACTTATTATATTGATAAGCACACTTTTATTACTCTAACACCGTTTTTTCATCAAAGTTAAACCAAGGCACGGAACTAGCCCAAGTGAACCACAAAGATTCTACCTGAGCAAGCCAGTAGCAGCAAATACAAAGTAAAGACGCTAGCCCAGAATTGGTACTCTAGTCCCACTCAAGAACAACACCAAAATCATCAGGCGGTACAGCTTGAGAGTGAGACAGGACGAGTCCTTAACTGCCATCTCTACCACTAACAGTCTGGGGCATCCTACCTATGCTGGAATTTTTCATGTGTTAATATGTTGATCTATGACGTTGCAATATACGTGTTCTTATTTCTCAGAACAAGTTATTCCCTAGACTTAGTTAGCTTACAGCTTGAACTTTTTTACCATAAATTTATGCATACTTAAGGTAAGAAACCAGAAAGGGAATCCTTATAGTGACACCAACTTAGACAGATACTCAGAGACTTAATTCTTCAATATATATATGTGTATCCCTAATCACAACATACACTAGAGAGGACAGCTGAGATAGAGACACACAAGCAAAACCCCTGTTATTAGCTAAACAGGCCCTCCCTACCTTAATGTGATCCCATATAGAAGAGTTGTAACTAACCAAGAGACAAAACTTAGGCCAAGACTAACAAGTAGTAGATTTACTCCAACTCAGGCATAATCATACCTGTAGACAGACACTAGCGACTGAATTGTGTTTACCCTAAATCTATATACTTATAGGGGTTTAATGTTTAAGTTTATACATAATGTTGGAATGTGGATTTTTATCACCCTAAGTGTCACCCTGTACAACAGTCTAGCCTACAATTGACAGGATTTACTCCATGGTATCTCCATGTTATCCCCAAGTATATCATAGTGAAAACACCAAAGATAAATTACTATAACTACAACTGAATACAGCTAAATCTAGTAACTCCCCTAGTTACAGTACCTTAAAAGCCACCATAAGACACTGGATGGCTAAGATATTTAACTAACCCCACCAATGACCCTGTTAAAGACCCAATTACACGAGAACTCATATACCGAAGTACCAAGTAAGCGAGAGCTCTCTCGGCATAACCTCTCAACCCCCCACAGACGCCGGACACACCTTCCCTAGGTGCATTTTAAAACCACCTGAGGGTAGAGGTGTTAGTCACCCTTTCCCTTGGCCTTTATGTAAAGGCTAGGTCTTCTAAAACCTCCCCCCTAAGACCAACCCTCCCCCCTTATTTTTTTCTCTCTTTATTTTAATTGTTTCCTTTTTTCTCTCTTTATTTTAATTGTTTCCTTTCTTCTTCTCTTTCCTCTCCTCACATCTACCCATCTTTTATATCTCTTTATTCTCTCTTCATACAGAAGCCAACAGTTCCAAGACTACCACCACCAAGTTCTATATAGTGAGTCTCAATGTTAATGGTCTAAATTCCCTGCAGAAACTTATCCTGTTGTCAAGTGAGCTTCGAAAACTCAAAGCCTCAGTCGCATTCATCCAAGGGACACACTTCAAGGAGGGGAGTGCTCCCAGGTGGGAAGCACTATTACAGGGAAAAAGTATACATTTGCCAATCTGTACCTCCCTAACACTGAACAGGCTACATATCTCTCAACTATCACAAACGCTCTTACCACATTCACAGAAGGGACCTTACTAATAGGGGGAGATTTTAACTGCCCTATAGACCCCTGAATAGACACCAGTACAGGGAAAACCAGTACGCCAAGAAACCAAATTGAAATGCTAAAAAAACTACTGCCTAACCTACAGGTGATAGACATATGGCGTATATAACATCCCACCACAAGAGACTATTCTTTCTACTCACATCCTATTTGTATCAGGTGTCCCCTTATGACACATTTCTGTGCTTCCTAACAGGTTAGGGCCGTTACATCTGTAGTGGAGTTTTCTTTCAAATACAGTTGTATGTGTTTGCTTATATCATTTGTGATTTGTTTGTCCTTGAGTAGTGTCTCGTTTAGCTGCCAGTGTTAGTGCGAGAGGTGGGACTAGGTGGTTGCAAGTATAATGCAATGGGTGTGTGGTCTGACCAGGTGTGGCCTTGTATTTTGGAAGAAAGTACTTCTTTCAGACTATTATGTGATATTAGGAGGTAGTCTATTCTGGTGTATGTATTATGTCTGTAGTAGAGAGGTTAATTACCCTGGGACAAATCCCATCTGGCCTGGACCTTTGTTTATTAGACAAAGTCAAACTCGCTCTAAACAACACTCCTACGGGCAAGAGCCCAGGACCAAATGGATATCCCATAACATACTATAAAACATTCCAAGGGGAACTCTTACCACATTTACAAAAGCACTGGATGACATAAAAAAATTATAAACATTTTAGCCCTGCATCCCTGTCGGCACACATTACACTGATACAAAAACCCTGTAAGCCTGCAGTGGACCCTAGTAACTACCGACCAATCTCCTTAATAAACGGATATGTTAAGCTCCTGGCCAGACTGCAAAACTTTATCCCATACCTAAAAAGCTTAGAGCAGGTAGGATTCATACTAGGAAGGGAGGCGCGTGATAACACCACAAGATTATTAGACCTACTGTACTCTACATAACCAAGCAGAAACAAACTAAATTGTTACTACTATCCAAAAATGCAGAAAAAGCATTCAATAGAGTCAACTGGCACTATATGATAGAATGCCTAAAATACTATGGACTAGGACCTAATATCTTGGCCTGGATACAATCACTTTACACCAACCCTATTGCCGGAGTAAAGGTTAATGGCACACTTTCATCTCCAATACAAGTTAAAAACGGTACGCTTTCCCCCTCTCTCTTTATTCTATCTCTCAAACCCCTTTTAAACATAATCAGACAGAATCCAAACATACACGGAATTAATGTCGCCAGTCAACAACATAAAACATTAGCATATGCCCTTCACTAACCCATTAGAATCAATACCGCACCTAAACAAAACTTTGGAAGATTTTGGAAAGCTGAGCAATTTCAAAATTAATTATAGCAAAATCGATGGCGCTAAACATCTCCTTATCACATGAAGAGATAACACAGCTGAAACCCCACTTCCCATATACATGGGCAACAAACGTACTAACATACCTGGGGGTAAATTTAACTAACAACTAAACAAATTGGATAGAAACAAACTTACAAAACCTTTTGACCAAACTAAGAAAGGATCTACATAACTGGGATGCCCATCCAATCTCCTGGTTTGGAAAGATTAGTGTAATAAAAATGAACATCCTCCCCAGGTTATTATATATCTTCCGAACACTACCTTTGGAAATACCAACCTCCTACTTTAAAAGTATAAGGGCCATGCTCACCAAGTTTATATGGCTTGATAAGAAGCCCAGAATAAGTTGGAAAATATTAAACAGATAATAAAGAAAATGAGGCATGGGTCTACCTAATAAAGAACATCACCACCAGGCGTCTATATTAAACCGTATCATAGATTGGTCCCACCATGTGGACAACAAAATGTGGGTAGAATTAGAACAACTGGCCACTAAGTACTTAATACTAGTGATGGCGCGAACCGCCGGAAATTTGCGAACGGTTCGCGAACCCCATAGACTTCAATGGGAAGGCGAACTTTAACAGCTAAAAAAGATATTTCTGGCCAGAAAAATGATTTTAAAGTTGTTTAAAGGGTGCAACGACCTGGACAGTGGCATGCCAGAGGGGGATCAAGGGCAAAAATGTATCTGAAAAATCCATTGTTGACACAGTGCTGCGTTTTGTGCTGTAAAGGGAAAAAAGTCACTTAGGTGGTTGTGGACACTGTAATATTATTGATATTTAGACAGAATGTGAACAAGCTCACACAGCTAGATGGCAGTTGTTTGAAGAACACACTGGGCAAAAAATGGCTACAGGGCAAATAATGGCTACAAGGTCAACGTATACACTACTACAGCGGTGGATACGGATTACGTAAAATATATTATGGCTGCTTGAAAAAAGTCACTCAGGTGCTTTTTCTGGAGAGGGTAATATTATGGATATTTAGACAGAATGTGAACAAGCTCACACAGCTAGATGGCAGTTGTTTGAAGTACAGTAGATTACTAGCCAGCAAACTTACTATCCACTGTCCCTGAAATCACAGGCAGCTCTCTCCCTACACTATCTCTTCAGCACACACAGGCAGAGTGAAAAAATGCTGCAGGGCTTCGGTTTTTATAGGGAAGGGGAGTGGTCCAGGGGGTGTGGGGGTGGTCCAGGAGGGAGAGCTTACTGATTGGCTGCCATGTATCTGCTGGTCTGGGGGAGAAATGGCAAAATAAAAGCGCCAACTAAGGCGAACCCAAATTGGCGAACCTCGCGCGACGTTCGAGTTCGCGCCATCCCTACTTAATACACCTACCGTGGATTGATAAAGTGCACAGGAGGATAACCCAGAAAGATCACCCCTTGGTTTCATACACTCTCATGGTATGGGACACACTCAAGACTCCCCACCAACTAACGAAACATCCCTCACCTTTAATGCCACTGCTTAATAACCCAGCAATCCCAGTAAGCCTGGACCCAGGTTATTTAAAAAACTGGCTAATAGATGGGAATTTACAACTTATTCACTTTATTAAAAAAGGAGAACTTGTCACTAAACAAGAACTCCATAAGGTTAAACTGCTAGCCCCAGCAGAACACTATAAATATACACAAATAGCACATTACTACCGAGCATTAGGAGGGACAACCACCTTATCCCGACCATGGCCAGCATTGAAAAACACTGTACCCTTAGTGAACCACCACTGCATGATATTTCTATGATATATAGAGGCCTACGAACCTCAGATAACTTAATCTACACTTCATACAATCATGGAGAACAGACTTAGGCCTCACATTCACAGAGGAACAGATCTTCTACTACTGACCACCCCACTGCTCTTAAACTTCCCTACACAAATGCTGAAAATATAATTTGTGTGATCTGTTATAAGTTGGATCTAACACATGTTATACCTGCAGGTCCTGCAAGACCAACATTGTTTGAATTTCCAATAAAATGATAATTGGAAAAAAAAATAATGGAACATCCACCATGATAACAACTGATGCCCATAGGTACTTTTCATCCATGCTCTTTTACTGCAGAGTAGAACTAACCGTTCATATGATTGGTGCCAGTCATACTAGCACTGCTGTCTCTTTAATATACCAAATGGAGAGTTTTTTGTACTGATTATACTGTATTAAAGGGGTTGTTTAAAGCTAGTTTAAAAGCCCATGTCATAAAAAATGTATGTAATGTATCTGTATTACCTAAAAGTAGAATTAACATCTTTACACTCACAGTGTGATAAGCGTAATACACTATATAGCTATCTTTTTTAGGAAATTGGAAAACTTGAAATAAACATCTGCCTGCGCGCCAGCTTTTGCTGATTAACTATTATGTATAGTGGACTAGTGGGTCCACAATTTGCTGTGGTGCTGCAGTATTTTAAGAAGATTGTACTGCAGTGGTGAGCTCAACCTTCTGCTGTTTAATAAATTCTTTTTAGAGACCCTCAATCCTAAAACCTATGGGGAAGTTTATTTCGCACATATATTTATACATCATTCAGTACCTCCCCAGGGCACAAAATCTGTTTCTGTATTAAATCAAAAACCATTTGCATCGGTCATGTACAAGGCCCACAGCCATATCTTGATCCTATAAAGTATTTACAATATAAATTGCTATGATTATTGTCACTGAATGTCCTTGCAAACAAACATAAAAGAGAAGGACCTTCACTACAACTTGACTGTAAAGTTATTAGTGCTATTCTTGAACAGGTATACCATTGGTATGCATTCAATATAGCAGTGACTGTTGAAAACATTGTGCTAAACCCAAGGCTTTATGTATTCAAAGGACATACCTACATTTAGAACATATCTGAATAGAAGTAGTCCATCAGATCTAACTACAGTCAGGGGATAATGATTAAAATGCCATTGAAACAGGTTTAATTAAATAGGGTTTAATTATGAATTGAGCAAGGTTTATTGTGAAACATAAGCGTATGGTATTTTTTATAAAAACACAATATGAAACTTCCCCAAATGGAGACTATAAAAGAGAATATCAATAAAAGCATACAGATGTGAGAAAAAGGTCAGGATGGTGAGGAAGTTACAGTAAAAAAGCCTATTCAGCTATCTGTACTTGAGTGGAATGTGTTTAATAACAGTAGCAGTACTTTTCTAGCACACAGCACAAAGTCTTTTATCTACTAGATGGAGCAACTGAGCAGCATGAAGCTCCCCCCATCTTACATCTTTGTGAAACACTTGGAGATATCTATACACGTTTCTAGAGAATCTCCAACTAAAGCTCATCCTACATACGTGTATATATATATATATATATATATATATATATATATATATATATACAGATCTCCATGATGAAAATTTAATTAAACTTTCTTCAAGCTTTCTAAATAAACTATGACCTGTTTGTAGTTCAATGTGGAGGCTTAACAGCTATGGTTGCACTCTAATAATATTCAAATTCTTATGTTTTGTCCTCACTGGAATCCATTGTCCAGATGGGGATTGTTAATCCCCATTTACAATATGCTTTGGGGATTATTGATTCAGAATTCAGTGGGGTTTTAAGGAGGTGCTCAAAGCAGTCTTTGTTACACATTCTGCTAAAATTATGTATGTATCTGACAAATGGGAAAATGTTAATAAATTGGGAAATCCCAATGTTTAGTAGATCTTTCACATTTCCCATTTCACTATAAAATGTCAGCCACAATATAAATATGTTCATTTCATTAAAGTTTTAGTTGTTGATTTTATAATGGTGTTCGTTATTGTGACCAAAACCACATGCATAAATACAATGCTGTTTTTTTTCACCAAAAAAGCAACTGAAGTTTAGAGCAATTGTTTTTTTACTGTTTTTATTTCTCATACGCAGAGCACAAGGATGGCATAATACTACTTAATATACTGAACATATATATGAAGCAAGGAATTTAATGGGTGTTCTGCAGTCTAAAGTAGAAATCACAGTATTATGCAGTTTTTTTTTTTTTTTTAAGTTTTGCAAAACAAATTGAAGTTGGTGCTTTATTTTCCATTTATCGAGTACATATGGAGCCACATGCACAGGCCATTGATGTTTTCAGAAATTGCAGGCTATAAAAACAGAGATAGAAAACAGCACACTTCACCATATAATACAGGGAATATGTTTATGGTTTAATAGTAAAAGAAGATGGGGTAGAAAAAACATTTTTTTAAGGGATTGCCTTGAACTTTACATTTAATTGTGCATAATCTCCTTGATTTTAGAATCTGTAACACCATGGTTGTGGTGCGCCAAATGAAAACCATAAAGGCCTTGTCGTTTCTATGTATTAGAAAATGTATATCTTAAAACGTTGCTATGTTATAGGTGAATTGCAGTAATGAAGAGCCCTTAGCACTTACTGCTTCTCTACACAGTCTGTACACAGTGACTGTGCTTGGGTCTTTTTATTTTGTGCTGAAAATAACATTTCCATTCTTCTCTTGGGAAGTCAGGCCTCCTGTAAGCTAGCTTCTTTATTATGAATATGGAACAGATGGAGATGAATCTATCAGCTCTGCTGAAACAAAAGCACTTACAACCAAGCTCTATTAAATACTCGGCTTTGCTCTTTGATACCAGAAGCTCTTTGTGAACTGCTGTGACGTTCCAATTTCATAAAACTAGTTCTTTATTCAAGTAATATCACCTTCACTTGCAAAATAGTTCTCTCAGATACATTATGCATGGGTTTATTCATTATAAAGAGAACATATAAAAAAATACTGTTTATTTCCAAAAAAAAAAATATTCATTAAATAAACAACCTCTGAAATGATCAGTAAAGTCAAATGGACATTATTTTTCACATTAGCCAGAACAGCATGATTTTGTTATATATTTGTGTTTGTGGCTCTTTAGAATTTGAATGTAATGGGAAGTCTAGCACATTTTTGCAATACAGCACATGCTGTAAATATCTTTCCCAAGGAGTTTACTGTAAAACATGCTTCAAGACTTACAAATACACTTGAACATGATTTCTAATATTACCCAAATTGTTTGTGATATACAGATAGAAGTCCCTATATGTTCAGGCTCAGAATCTAATGCTTATTAAGAGGGGACTAAATAAATATGAACAGCTTCCCACCCCGTGAGAAATATGGTTGACTGCACTGTACTTGCAACTTGCAGAAAGAACTACTTCTACAGTAGGCACTTGTGTTACAGATTTTACACCAGATTTGGTGACCATTGTATGCCTGCTGTCAAATATCTAAAGGATTACAATATTGATTGGCTTCTTGACTCTAAATGAAAGTCACTTATATGCTACAGATAACAAAATATTATTGATGACCTGTCCACGTTAAAGAACCTCACAAGCTGCGATCAGTAAGATTAATGTTATATTTGCGACTTTTTATAATTTATGAAAATATACACCAAATTATAAGAACTTTGATACTTTCAGGCCGACCATTTAGGAGAGGTGATAACTTCAGTTAACCAATATGTGCAGTATTATAACCCTGTTGGACCCTATTCACCTGATGTGTTTTGTCCACAAATACCACAAGGGAACCAAGGAATAACTGCCATTCCCAGGCAGGATTGAGTGCCACTTTATCCTATGTAGCTGTGTATGCTGAATGGATGCAATAGTGCTGCCTGCAAGGAGCCACATTTTACTTGGTATGGCTATGGGCTAAAATAACAATCATGAATAGCATTAATAATTCCTGCTCAGCTAGAACTTTGTGTTTAAAAATAAGCATTATAAGCTACAAAGAATGAGTGGGAAAAATGGCTGCATTATTCCATTGGTCTCATTTAGTGAAGGGATTTTCTGTTAAAATAATAAAAATGGAAATTCATCATTTAAAATTAGCAGTGGAGTCTTCTGGTTGAGGAAGCATATACACATATTATAGGATGGAGCTCTCTGTCTGCATGGACCTCTGCTATATGTCCTGAATATATGTAATTAGAATTACAAGCACATAGCTCACATTTTCCATTTATTAGGTGCATATAATTAATCAATAAAACATCATATCATAGCAAGCAGCAGCAATGCCTTAGTGCTCCATGGCTCAATAGTTCCACCTTCCTAATGCACAAGGATGCCTAAAGTGTGCAGTGCTATGCATTTGTTTTTGCATTTCTTTTTGTTGCCCCTGGTAAAATGTCATTTGAGGCAAGGTTTTTCCCTGTTAGTGCTCCAAAAACTGTTAGCCTAATTTCCATATGTAATCGTTACAGGTGTTAGCACAATAACAACTTCTTATTATTATGTCTTATTATTTCTTCTACAATTTTTAAACTTTCAAATTAAAATATAGTACAGGAATGCAATCCATTATCCGGATAACCATTACTAGAAAGCAACTAATTATAAAATGGCCATCTCCCATAGACTCTATTTTATCCAAATCATCAACATTTTTTAAAATAATTTTCTTTTTCTCTGTAATAATAAAACAGTACCTTTTACTTGACCCCAACTACTATATAATGAATCCTTATCTAGATAAACACAGTCTATTGGGGTTATTTAATGTATCTATCAAGTTCTAGTAGGCTTAAGGTATGAAGATCCAAATTATGGAAAGATGGGTTATCTGGAAAACCATAGGTCCTGAGCATTCTGGATAACAGGTCCCATACAGTATCTGTACTATAAATTATGTATTTTTTCCCCTTTGACATATAAATAAAACATGTGCACTAAATAGCAGTAAGAGAAATATGTAAAGGTATTGCTTCAAAGGAACAGTAACACCAAAAAGATGAAAGTATATTAAAATAGAACGTAGTGTTGCTCAGCGCTTGTAAAGGGTCTGTGTGTCAGGATAAGCCCGGGACTTGAACTCTTAGTTCCCAGTTTCTGGACTTGCTTTTATCATGTGAGCCATTGGGGGCTTTTGTGGCTGATCTATTGAGTTTATCATTCTGTATTCTGTTCATTCCCAGTTTGTCTCCTTGGTCTCCTCCCTCCTAGTTACCCTCATGTGTGTTGTGTTCCCTAATTATTTACCCTTAATAAACCACCACCTGTATTTTGTTCCAGCCCTTCATTGCCTGCTTGATAAATACTTTATTTTGACCTGTACCTGTTCTTCTTCAAGTTCTAATAAACCTGTATAACTTCACTATGCCTGCTCCAATCTTTAATGGCTACACCCTGGGGCTTCCGCCATAGCCACTCCCCATGGAGTGGCTCCCCTGGTCTACAGCGGCTCCCCGTTGTAAACCTGACACTGTGTTTGCTTCAGAAACATACTATAGTTTGTGTGTAGCCATGGGTCAGTCATTTAAGTTAGAAAAATTAGAAAAGGTGCAGGATACATAGCAGATAACAGATAAAGCACCTGTATTCTACAGGGCTTATCTGTTTTCTGTTATGTGACCTGTGCCTTTTCTCCAGTTTGAACAGCTGTCCCCATGTTTACACAGCAGCTTGTTTATATAAACTATATATAATATAGATGTAGCACACACTTGAGTACACTTTAGCTGTGTTTTTGTTGCCGTGTGTGACCAGGCTAACTGCTTGACTTGTGCCCAGTACCCCCCAGTATACCCGTGCAACTCCTGGTACCTGGTGTTGTTCAGTGCAGCAATAGATCCAGTCACAATTTTCTTTGCAGCAAACTTTAACTTGTTTATTTAACTTGACAGTGCAGTTATGTATAGCAATAAACCTTCCAGTGGGATATAATGTGCTCCAGATGAGGCAATACACAGTACATGTAGTCAGAACAGCAGAAATGATAGAATCAAAGGATAATTACCACTATCACTAGGCAATATCCCTCTGGGTCCCAGGAAAGACCCTGAGCTCATGGGTGTAAACCGTTTTATACTCTAAACTACTGCCACCTAGTGGACAATCCCCTTGAAATAATATGGACCCAGGAAAAGGGACGTAGCTGCCTGGGTATACTAAAGGACCCTTAGGTGTCCAGTACTAAGGGGGAACTGCCTGAATAAATTATACACCCTGAATCTCAGGGTCCCTACATAGACTACAATGAAAGCATTTCTGAAGCAAACACAGAACCTTTACCAGTGCAGGGAAACAGTAAATTGTATTGTAATTACTTTGATACACTTTCATTATTGGTGTTACCGTTCCTTTAATATATACATTGTCATAGCTGCTAATGCACATCACTTAAGAGTATGGCAGCTTACTGGCTTGCTATTCATAAACCGAGTCTCGTTCCTTACTAGAAAGCAATAGTTTCAGCTTGAAATATGTTAATTATATTATATTCATTATATCCTGGTTCACCAGAAAGTGTCTGAGCTTGTCTGCAATTATTTTATTAAAACTGCCTTTAATTGTCCTGTGAAAATATGAGAAAAATATTTAAGATTCCAGTGGCCTTTAAACGTGAAAGAAAGGTTAAAAGTAAGTAAGATGTATCAGAAAGGTTAAAGTAATGCTGCTCTGAGTCCTCTGTCAAAAGAAACACCACATTTTTTTTCTTTCTATTGTGTATACACTGGTTTCTTTATCAGACTTCATTCAGCTTAAAACTCCAGGGCATGGGCTTGAACATGCTCAGTTTCCTCCGCTCCTCCTCACTCCTCCCCACTGTAATCTGAGCCCATAGCTATGAGTGAGCAGGGAGAGACTCGGGCAGGAAGTGATATCACACCAAGCTAGTATGGCAGTTGCTATCCTAAACAAACAGAGAGCTTCTAGAGCTGTTTTCTCAGGTATGATAAAGTATTCTACAGAATTCATATTGTGTTCTAGCTTGCACTATTGTGCTAATTGCTTTCTTTCTCCATTAAATGGACACTATCATAAATCTATAGCAGAAATATTTTGTTCTGGAACACAAACGATTATATTAATGTATTGTTTTATGAGAATACATGTTAAAAATGGTTATCACTTAAAAAATATGCTGGGTCCTGATACTCAAATTACATTTCTACCTGTTCACAGGAATACATGACATTACGTTTATTTTAATGCACACTCCTTCTTTTTGGGGATGAGCTATATTTCTGCATTGCAGCTGGAATCTAGCAAACAAAGAAATTAAGAATACTAGTCAAAATATATCTTCTGAAATGTGGAAATGTCTTCAGATGAGGCTTCCCATTCTCTGGATCAACAAGCAGTTAGGCAGGTTAAAAAAAAGGTTAAAAGATTGAAGTCGATGGAAGTGTGTTTTTTTTCAGCCTAACTTACATTTTTAACATTTTCCTGACAGTGAGCAAAGTGTTGGTAACTGTGCTAAAATTCTAAATATTGAGGGTTAATTTACATTTAATTTAGTGCAGGGCTGTGAGGAAAGAGCAAGGAGTGAATAAGATCCCAGAAAGAAAATAGGACAGTAAATAAGTAACCCAAGCTGAAGTAATCTTGATCTTGAGGAAGTACTGTAGGATAATCTGTGAAGCAAATAATTTTTTTATACCTTTAAGGGCATTTAATTTATAATCTAACAAAAAACTAGTGTAACAAAAATATAATGGCTGGCTGAGTTACTTCTTTCAAATGTGCATGATCTCTAAAATATTCTCTGCTCCTTTGGTAGAACAAAATCAAATTTGCATTACAGTACTCCCCATGGTAAAATCATTTTGAGAAATGTTCCAAGTAACTCATCACCATAAGGTCTAGGTATTCAATTTATCAGAATATATGACAACTTTCTGAGAAAGAATATTATTAGAAAATCCACTGCTTACCATTCGTTGTTATCTAGCTGAAATAATCCTTTCACCAAACAAGAGCCTTAAACCCTCTTGACACGTGTAAAATAACTTGACTTTTCGACTCGATACAGAGACACACAGCATATAACAAGCAAAATGGGCACTTGAAAGTTGAATATGCTGCCACGCAGTTAAAGAGATTAAACTTTTATCTATTTTTTTCTTTATTTTTAGACTCACTTAGATACTTTTATATGATACTTTTGCATATTTTTATGATGTTTCATTAAAGCTATTTGCATCCATTATTAACAATAATGATGCTTAAGTGATATACCTCGAATATGACTTAAAGGGTTTGTTCACCTTCAAACAACTAGTTGTTTTCAGATAGATCACCAGAAAGAACGACTTTTTCCAATTACTGTCTATTTTCTATTTGTAACCGTTTTTCTAATATTTAAGTGTAAAATGTAATTTTTCACCTTCTAAAGCAGCTCAGGGGGGGTTCCATGGACTACTACATGTACTCAGCAGTGTTCAGGTGTTGACATTTTACAGTAGCACTTTACTAATTTTTTTCCACTTAATGAATATCGTACATGTGAATTTTTGAAAGCATAATTCAAATGTTGTTACCAAAAAACTCAGAACATTGATGAGTGGAAAGAATGTGAATTTGAACTTTGGTTCTATAATCTCGTTAAAATAAAGAAAGGCGTAAAAGCAAAAACCAACAGAAATAAGTTTATATTGCTAATTGTAGAATAAAAGTAGGATCTCTGTAACTATAGGAATCTACTTTTTTTAAAAAATGTTGACAGGTTCTCACATTAGCTATGAAATATTGAATTAGACACCCGTGTATAATGGTACAAAATTTTCTAAGCGGACTACAATCTTCCCAACAGAGGTCAGTACTGGTAAGGCTGGATCTTAGAGCACATCAAGGCAGATTGTTAACACGACTTTCAAGTTGTTATACAGACAGAATCAATTTTCAGGCCTTGTACCATGGTAGAATTGTTATTTTATAGCCAGCTAAAGAAAATGCAGATCAAGCAAATGCAGCAAAATGTCACTAAATATCCTAATGAAACTTAGGTCTCCAGACCTTAATTAAACATTCTTCTTTCTAATTCCCAAAAGCCTTTACAAAAAAATGGCAGTTTGTTACATTACCATGTATTGTAACTATTGCATGATCGAGAAGCAGAAAAAAAAGAGCAAAATGCTCTAGAGAAATAGAATACCTATGCCAGAATTTGTGGGAAAGCTTCTGATCTAAAAGATCAAGTTCATACTCTGTGGACACATGAGCCACACTTTTGATTTTAATGGTACACACAGGGAAATTAAAAGGTCATTAAAATTGCTGACAATGCTACTGCTCATCCAGTCTACAGAGTGGCTTCCTTATATATATTACCTATTGCATCAGCAGGTGGATGACTGGGATGCAACCACAGAAGAGGGAAGATGCAACAATTGCTGGCCAAGTCTAGAAATCAAGATATTTTCCTGTGCATATCTAGTCTGTTATTAAAATGAAAACTAAGTATGTATTTATGAGCAAAAGTGCAAACTGACAAATCTGGCTGCAATTAAGCAGTATAGTTTCGATTTAGTTTGGGTCAAATTCAATTGGCATTTGGGTCAAAAATGACATCTGTGCCAGATTCTTTAGATGCAGTTCTGCTGCACATTTTGACACTTGCCAGTGCCACAGGGTTTTCCTGAATTATTTGGTACATTTATACTTTATACTTACATTTAATGTAAAAAGAGTGATGGGGCGCAAAGTGTAAGTAGTTGCATGCATAATTACTTCCTATATCTTTAAATAGGCATTACAGAAAATGTATATGCAAATAAATTAAAGTGTCAAGAGTTTTGTGGAGGTTTGTAGATTTTCACCAGAGCAATTGTGGCAACTCAAAAAATATGTAGTTAAATAAGGAGCTTTTTGCAGGACAATAAAGGTCAGAAGATCTTACTGTGACCAGAATAATGTTATTATGGTAATATTATGTCAAAAAGGTAGAGAGAAAGGCAGAATGGAAAAATTAGATGGGAAAAATGGTAAATGTCTAAACACTTCAATAAACATGCAGGGATTACCCCGCTTGCATCGAATCCTATGTGCCGGTATTTTTTTCTTTTTCCTGGTAAAAATGGTAAATGATCCCACACTATACTAGGTACACACTAGGTATGAGATCCATTATCCAGAAAATTGTTATCCAGAAAACTCTAAATTACAGAAAGGCCGCCTTCCATAGTCTCCATTATAATCAACTTATGAAAATGTTTAAAAGTGATTTCCTTTTTCACAGCAATGCTAAAACTGTACCTTGTACTTGATCTAAACTAAGTTATAGTTAATACTTATTGGAAGCAAAACCAGCCTTTTGGTTTTTATATACTGTTTATATGATTTTCTGGAAACCTTAAGGCATGCAAATTGAATAAATTTAAGTAAAAAAATGTCAAGTTCAAACCATGACAAACTACTTCTGTTGCTGCTAGTGCAGATAAAAGAGTGTGGAATTTAAGCTACCCCCTTTTCAGAAAAGTACAGGTTCTGTTAGGTAACATTTAGAGCAGTTTTGTATGAAACAATGTAAGCCATACAAAGCATGTTGTAGTTGTATGCTCTGTATGGTAGGCTAGACAGTCACCTCTGACGGTTCTGTTGATTAAACTCTCTCAGGTTTCTTTTCAAAGAATCACATTGTCTTGTGCCTCCAATGTATAATTTTATCAAGGATAAAACAAATTATCCCTGCAAAGAACCCCTGAGCACAGATGGAATATACTGTTAAGTGTTTTTTTGTGTTTTCTTTCTTCTCTCCAATAAATTTTTGAAACTGTCTTTATCAAAAGTCAAAGTATCCATAATAACCATTTGGCTCTTTATCATAGTTAGTGAAGAAAATGTCTTGCAGAAAGAGCTTTGGCAGTCAGTCTGCTTTTTATTAAACCTGGAAAAACATTTATGACTAATATAGATTACTAATTCCACATTTAATGCAGGGACGTGACAGATATTAATTTATACAGTTATGGTTCAGCTAGCACTAGCTATTGTTAAATAAAGCTTAATCAGATATCCTAGAGCAGAATTCCTTTCACCAAAGCTACTACAGGTACAGTCAGCCTCTAGTAATTCTATAAATATTCTGTCTTTGAAATAAAAACATATGTATTCATAGTTTCAAAACATTAGAAGAAAGCGAAGTCATTTACAATGAACATTCATTCATTATGCTCAAATGGCTTGGTCTAAAGCCAAGATATGATGACATTTTGAATATTTTTCACCTTTGCTTACAAAATTCTGAAAAAAAGAAAGACAAAACAGAAAATATACTACAGCTACAACATAAATGAAATCACATTTGTTTAGCCAATCATTAAAATGCTGCCACAACCCCCTAAAAAATGGTTTCAGATTACATAACATCTCTTGCCTACATTCAAAATATATGGAATATGTAACCACAGCTAAACCCTATGGTTTATCACATTTCTGCACCTACCTCCTTTATAGCCCCTTATTAATTTTACAGTATACTGTATCTCTCTTTATCTCCTGTGCTACTTGTAACATATTGACAATAACTGTATTTAATATATCATATAATTGCTCTATCTGCTAATAAATGTATGTATTACTGCCTGCATTGTCAATAAGCATTACCCAAATCTTTCTTTTTAACTTTTTACTATTATTAATAACTACTTAATAATATTAAATAATCAGGGCCTGTTAATGCTTGTTTTTATGCATATGTTCACATACTAAACATCTTGCCAGATAATGATAATGATGAGTTTCAAACTTACTGTATATTCTTCCTATGCCTTAGAACAGTGGTTTTGGGGACTTTATGGTTGAAGACACCGTTTCAGGTTCTGCATTTTGTCAGAACCCTGTTAACACACAACAATATTGAATAATAAAAAATGTGTTCCTCTCTTTTTTCTCTTTTTCTCTTTTCAAGTTTTCACCTCAAATTTCACACCTATTTTATACAGCTTCCAGAACTCTATAGAATTGTAAATAATTAGCCTTATCTGGCTAGGATCCCCATTTGCTGTTCTTATCCCCATAGAAGAGTCAGATTCACAGTTTGGGTCTTCGATTATATGCGGTTAGTTGCAACTCATGGAAAGATATTGGGTGCTTCAAATATTCTTTTTATTTAAATTATGATTAAATGTTTCATTATATTTGAAACATGTCAGATCCACATGCATGCTCAACCAAGGCAGATTTCCTTTCCCAAGGCCTCAAAAATCCATTAGGGATGTAGATCACCATAACAACACAACTATATGTCTTCCTAGCAAAGAAGTTAATCAACACATTTCATCACTTTAAAAGCACAATATCAGTGCTGATTTCTTAGGTCAGATTCAGGGCCATGTTTTGGGATAAAAAGAAGCTTAAAATATGCCACACAGTTGCAGTTATATGGTATTTCCTTTTCATGCATAAAATAAACTTTTTAAATCCAGTTAAACTGTAAGACAAATACAAATGTAAAAACCCACAACACCATTCTTTTCAATAACGTAGGATTAGTTAGTGCATAACATTATACAACTCGTGCTTTACCAAAAGTCAGTAGCTATTCCAAACTTTCTGCTTTCATATAATCAACTTCAATAAACATTATTTTTTTAAATGCCTGCTAAAGCAAGCAAGCATGGAAAAAGCAAAGGATATAACTAAAAGTGAATTTAATGAATACAATGGTCTCAGTGGCTGATTCCTTGATTAAATATTCTTTCAATCTTTTCTATAATAATAATAACAATATAAACTAATTAGAAACTGATAGGTCCCAGAAATTTTCATAAGAACTGGTTTGTTTTTTTATGTAAAACAAAATGTATTTTATTTTATATTTAAAATGATATTTCATTTAAAGCATAATAAAAGCACAACCAACACCAAAACACAATCATGCCTCATTCAAATATGTACATAATGAACACTTACCACCATTAAAGGCAGAACGTTTGTCCTGATGCAGTAACCCATATTAGCCAATAAGATGTTTGATTTTCAACAGGTCACAAGTAAATTCTATCAGCAGATTGGTTTCTCTGGGTATCTGCATCTTGGCAATCTTATTGTATTTTATCACATAACTCCAATCAGTGGCATAATTAATGTTGAACATGCAAGACATGTAGCTTGCCTGTACCTACTCATTCCCAACCCACACCCAAACTAAACCAGCTATCAAAACAACTACTGGAGGAAGAACTGAGGTACAGTCAGGTCATGGTGGGGTGGGCAGAAGGAAAAACTTGGTCCAGAAATCACCCACAAGTAGCACCCGATTGTGATGGAGGCAATTACAATGAAATTCTTGTAAATTAAGCTGCACGTTGGGGAAAAAACATGGCATATTGCACTGTAGTAAATGAGACATTTAGGGGCAGATATATCAAAGGTCAAATTTGGAATTTATGTGAATTTTTATTACTCTATAAATTTGAGGCCCCCAGGCAAAGTGTGTCTACCGATACCATCTTAGAGCAGAACTACATGGACGATTCACGTCCGTTTTCGGCAGATGCAACGCTGTGAGAAGAAATGCATGTGATGAGTCGCATGTGATGGAAAACACGGTAAGTAATAGAAAAGTTGGATGGTGTTGCAGGTTTGATCCGATGCAACACGACTGTAGGATGAAGACACAGCTTGCAGCATTTTCATCCAACAGTCGTATCGCGTTGGATAAACCCTGCAACACCATCCAAGTTCCTATTAACTTACCTTGTTCCTGTCTGATCCGACTTGTCACATCCGTTTTTTGCACACAGCATCGCTTCAGTTGAAAACGGATGTGAATCATCCATGTATTTCTGCCCTTAATGCTACCTTTAGAGATTTCCTATGTTTGTGATTTAATGGGCTATATATTCAATTGAATTACAGTATGTATTAATTTACTACTGGTTGTGTATAACTGTATATTTAATAGTAGTTTATAAAATACACTCTATTTTCCTAAAGTTATCTAAATTATAAAATTGGTTAAAACAGAAATAATGGAAATTTTGATTCAAAACCAGCTGAATAGGTACTCACATATATAATAATATTCCCGGCCTGGTCTGAATTCAAACCCTAATGAGAAGGGTGTGAAGAGCTGAAATTTTTCTGAAAACTTTAGTGGTCCATTAGAGGAGTGGGGGCGATTGCATTCCCATCGCTTGAAGCCTTTGGATGTGTGATCACAGGACCTGTAACCATCAAAATTGACCATGTACAAAACATAGCGCTCCGTTTTATCTTCAGGAACCGAGTCTTCATAATGAGGACAGAACACGTCTAGGTAGTCATTTATACAGACATCAATGTGGTAATCACCTCTCATAAACCTGTGAACACAGAAAGGATTGATTTAGAAATAGTTAACCCATTATATCATCTAGATGGAAAATCTATATTTTGAGGCACATTTATCAGGGGTCGAATTTCGAATTTTCGAATGGAAGAACTATGGCATGTAAATAAGATAATAAAGCTCAGAAGAGAGAATAACATATGTTTGTGAAATTAGGTAAAATAAAAACTTTAAAAATATTGAAACATTAACTCTACTTTATGAATAGTTGATATTTTTTCCATTGAAATGGAAATGTGGTCTTACATAATGATGTAAAAATACTGAGTAGCCTTAGTGAAACACGTACACATATAAGGAAACAGGAATATATCCATTTCTCCCTTTTGTCATCAACATTTCTACAACATAGAGTCTATAACACATCTATTCATGAACTTCATATTTTTACATCTGCCTTGAGAATAGAAATGTCTTCTCAGTCTTATAAAAAAAACATACAAATATGTTCACTGCAACAAGTCCGTTTTCACCTATTTTCTGTGATTTATGACGTTATGACAGGCATGTTTATTTTTTAACACACTGCTGGCACGCATTCCTCAAGAAACATACAAAGCGAGTATAGCATTTACAAGAAACATAGAAGCAATGCAGCTTGCCTGCCAAATTACATAGAAAGAAATCATGTAGTTTTATAATAAAAGGATTCTGGGATATGAATTAATAGTGCTACAGTTAACCTCACAGCTTTGAACGCAAGCCAGATGAATGTTGTAGCCCAAGGTGCTAGCCCAAATGGATTTTCTCTTTAATCATTATAAAGCATTTTCAGACATGCAACAGAGGAGGATTAGCAAGTGACATCTGACACTGATGTGCTTTGAATGATAAATTAGAATTTATACATGCAAGCCCACCCCAGCGCTTTGGGAAAAAGAAAAATAACCAGAAAAATAGTTGTGACAAGATATTGCCTTTCCAGCAGAACAAGAAACCTTTATGTAAAAATGTTGGATGAAAGAAACATCAAAACTTGTAATCATATTATATTTCAAAAGTATGATTAAAGATATATTCTGGTTTACTCACATAAAGTGAAATACCTAAAGTTCACGGTTTATTCTACTTGCAAGAAACATTTTGTGTTTACTGTTCTTAGAGTAATATCATGTGTGCAAAGTTCAGCTTCAAGTTAATGAAACACAAAACTTATTAGATGAACCACAGACACCAGGAATTATATGTTTTATGTAATGTATTGCTCAAAGAAAGTTCAGAATCCATCACATGAAATTGATGATACAATAACCTCTGCTGGGTGACCTCCCCTGCTTTCAACTAATTGATCTTCTTCCACTGCTAGTCACAATGATAAAGCTGAAGTTTAAACTGGTAGATGAAAGGGGTCGTGACATATTCCCATTTGAGAGTTGACATCTGCATGTTTTCTGGTGTTCAGCCTTTATAAAGAGGTGTGGACATTTCTTCTGAAACATCAAGACTTCAGCATTAACTGTATGTTATTATTGTCCTTTATTTATATAGGGCCGACATATGTTGGCAATAAATCGTGTCTCATCAACATTTAAGTAAAATAAAAATATTTCCCTGTACTCAAAGATTAAAACTAGTGATGGGCAAATTTATTCGCCAGAGGTGAATTTGTGGCGAGTACCCGCGATTCGCCGCTGGCGAATAAATTTGCGAAATGCCAGCGAAAATTCTACAAAAAAAATTTGCCAAAAAAAAACGAGTCGCGCGTAACGACGTGAAGAAAACGACGCAACGCGAAGAAAGCGACGCAACGCGTGTTGAAAACGACGCAACGAAAACGACGCAATGCTCGTCAGAAACGCGACTCGTTTCGTGATTTTTTTTCAACAATTCGCAAATTTCGCTGGAAATTCGCAAATTTTTCGGGGAAGCGAAATGGGGGACATTCGCCCATCACTAATTAAAACCAATGCTGAAGACCTTAATCTTATTTATAGTCAACAAGTATATCAGAACATACAAGGTAAAATCTAACATACCCAGCTGTAAACTGAAATAGAAATGGAAAGAAAGTATGTTCATTTTCAGGGACAAATTTTTAAGTACCGCAGTATTACGCATCCATTTCAGTGATGTGGGCCAAATTGTTTATTAAATGATTGTGATCCAAAGTTTACTAAAATTATAACATCCTACAAATCCTTTGGGGGCAACTTCCATTCTGAGGGATGCTTTTGGACATTCATGCCAAAAGAATTAACAATATTCTTAGTCTATGTTCCGGTCATTTGCTGTAAGCAAGAAAAACAGATGTTGAAGATTCTGTGTGTGTTAAATCACAGGAAATATAATATATGTATCTGCTATTCTGGCTAAACAAGTAGTAATGAAGTTAGTAATTTTTTGTTGGAACTGCCCTTTTTCAACT
>CM044432.1:159493652-159505877 GCA_024363595.1 Xenopus borealis | reverse complement strand
GCAGTTGATGCCTGATACCTATCCAAATTCTAATGTAGGCACTGGACTAAACATGAATTCTGTCTCAGTAGCAGCTTTCAAACCCCATGCTTTCAATTCCTGGTTTAATTCTCCTACCTGAATAAAAACAGGTCACCATTACTAATATGTTAATATGTTAAGTCATTTATTGTAAACTAAATTTACCTTGGAAACATTCTGTAAGGTAGAACTGACAGTTCTCACAAATGTAAATTGTGGCCTTGTGGTAATATCGCATACAGGTATCTGCTTAAATTATATTTTTGATTTTTGATAATACACTTGTCTCACTTGAAATTAAAACACTGTATGCATTCATTTTATTTTAGTGGTTAATGATTGCATATTTAGCTAATGACTG
Source organism: Xenopus borealis (assembly GCA_024363595.1). Lineage (NCBI taxonomy): Eukaryota > Metazoa > Chordata > Amphibia > Anura > Pipidae > Xenopus > Xenopus borealis. Next base: position 159,505,495 of record CM044432.1, on the reverse strand, counting down.
AAAATAGGATTTCTTCAAGCAGCTTTGTGCTGATTCAAACTTCATACTGTGTTTAAGATTTCATAGTCATGAACAACGAGAAGCTTTTTTTTACATATGTTAGCTCATCTGTATTCAGGGAGAGATGAAATGATTTCAGGTTTGAAACAAAGTCACTGCCAAACAATCACGCTACAATGTTTATGAGATTTGACAATTGGATGACAACCGGAGCAATAAATATTGAAATACATAAGGCAAACTGTGTTAATGCCCACAATTTAGTTTTTTGGTGTTTTTTTTGCTAATTTTGTCAGGCCTACACAACTGACAAACAAACTGTCAGCTGACACAAAAATATGTCATGAGCAGGGTGAAATAGGATTCTCCAACAAGAAATAATCAACTCAATTTTTATTGCATTTAAATGCAAAATAAATAAAAAATGCCCACATATTAAAATTGTACAATAGCTACTAATATAGATAAGAACACAAGTGCAATTACCACATCTTGCATTTACAATATATTTGAAAATATCCAACAATGTTGTACCGGGTGAGTGCACCACTAGCGACTATCTGTAAATAATCACTTGAAAAAAACCACAACAAGCTATTGGATACTTGCAGCATGTCCATATGTTGACAAAATCACCTATAAACACTACCTTAACCCTTAAAAACTAGAGATGTACTTGGGATAAAAGGGTAGCATTTTAAAGTTAGCTGTCTAGCTATAATAAATAGTCAGTATTATTTATTACAAGAATTCTCTATTACTTAAATAATATTTTATGCCTGATCAATAAAATATTTTAAAAGAAAAATATATAAACAGTAGCTGGATTGCTTGCCTTCCTTACAAAATAAGTTTGGAGTAATTCTGCAGCCAAAGAAGGTTATTTTACTCTCTTTTATGCCATCTTATTCCCTTACTGCGAATTCCAATAATAATATCAGTCCATTACATGAAGATATTTATGCCATCAATCCAAATTTTATGTAATAACAAATATGTTTTATCTTCTGATTTGGCACATTCAGTCAATAAACATTTGCTTATGAGGTTTTCAGTTTCTGCAGTAAAAGCATGTAATTGCCTAAACCTAATTTAATTTCAGCTTTGAAAGATTATCTGAAAATATTAATGTATATTAGTTAATATAATGCTTTTTTGAAGAAAAATTTTGGTATTTGTAGTACATAAACACCTGAATGGCTGCTGCTTAACACCTGATATTCTAATGCAAAGGCAATAGGGATGCACTAAATTCAGGATTTGGTGAGAATTCAGCCTTTTCAGCAGGATTCAGCCGAATTACCTTGTAAATGCAATACAAAATCTACAAAATTTAGCAGCTTCCAACTCATCATTGGTATTTGGAGAGGCTGCACAATCCTCAAGTGTTCCCTAGAACTTCCATCATATTTCACAATATGGACAGTAGCCCATGCTGCTCTTTATTGGTGTTCTTTAAAAATAGACAGAAGGATCAAAAACCTAACATTTTGGACTCTGGCATACTTAATCATAGGCAATACATTTTTTATCTGTCTGCCTATTTTATTTAAAAATAAAGACTAATTAATATTTTAACTTTTTTTTTGGAGCTCAGGCTGCTGTCCATATTTGTTTGGATATTTGTAAATTAGGGGTTGGCTGCAGTTTGGGGTTTGAGTCCTTCAGGAAAGATTTGGAATTAAGCAACATATCCCTAAAGGGCACACAGAAATATTTAAGCAGGGCTTATGATTCCTCAAAATATGTCACATTAAGGAACCCATTTACTGACAACTGTATTTTGTTTTTTCCACAAATCTTGAAAAATGTGTATAAACCATGAAAACCTTTAAGGCAAAACTTTGGCAAATAAAAGTTTTGAGGTCATAGAGAAGTAAAAGGTAGCTGCATTGGTCTTATTGTACCACTTTAAATCAATTTAATCAATTTGGACTTCAAGCAGTTTTTCAAGCACTTCAATTGTCCTAAGGTTTTCAAGGTTTTACTGCATCATTCAGTGCATTGTTGCATTCATACTTTTTATAATTGGATCTTTTAATAAATTCAATGATAGCCATGGTTTTAAAGTTTGTAAGTTTAGTCACGGTTTCAAAAATCTCTAAAACCAGTAAAATTTGACAGATAAAAACATGAGCCTCCAAGTGATCCATTATGTGCAGTTATGGCTGGATAGGTTCAGAAGCTGACCCACTGAATCCTTTAAGGTTTTATAAAGGAAATATACTTAAATGGAAATATGACTTCCATGTGCCCCACGTTTGCATCAAACAATAATTGAGCCGCAAGATTATGAACTAAAAACATAACATCTACAGAATGAATCTTAGATAAAAAGGACACCAAGTATGACTCCATTATTCCCTCCAAGCACATTCTCTCTAGCATAAACTCCATCCAGTTTTAGCAAGTATGCTAGCCTTTTTGAACACAGGGGAGATTGCTGCAAATCTGTAGAGGGCAAACAACACAGAAACATTGTGAAGAGAAATATGTTTTAAGTATATCCTTTGGAAGTATCCTTTTGAAGAGTTTAGGTCTACCCCTGGTCCAGGTTAATTTGCTCTCTCTGCTCCGCTCTCCCTTCTTCTCAGCACAACCCTACCTCCCATGCAAGGTCACATCAACATCAGGGCACCCAGTGGTTTGGACAAACCCTGGCCTCAACCAATCTCAGTCCAGTTACTAACTTCCCATTTCATCACTGGTGGCTCAGTGTAACAGATGCACAATGTAAAGGCATGATCCATGTTGATATGTACGGTATATGCCGTTTGTTAATATTCTTTGTTTTGCACTTATTTATGTGGATATGTAAACTGTTGGTTATATAAACCAATGTTATCTGGACCATATCACAAAGGAGTTTTTAAGTTCTTTTTTCATGCTCTTTAGTTTCCTTATACACTCCAAAATCATAAAGGTGAGGTAATTAGATCCTGATGAATCTGACTCCAGTATAAGTATCGGCACTGCAAATTAAAACAAAAAATAACATGATAGAAATAAAACACAAATAGCCATGTTTAGTAAAATAATACAATATTTAAATATGTCTTATTGAGTTATATTTACACATATGCTACAACTTGAGCCATATGTAGATGCTCTGCGAACACCAAGATTAATAATCAAGGTCAAGAACTGATGATGGAATTCTTCTAGAATTTAAAGTAGGGGAACTGATAGGCAAGAATTTGTTGTCTGCACAACACTGTTGAGCTGTTTAAGCACAAAGACACTGTGATCATACCTAAAGCGGATACTATGTTTTTTCTTCTTCGCCTTCTTGTTAAGTCCTCCATTCAATTACAGTTTATCAGGGCAATTAAACATTGAGAAAGGATGCCAAGCTAATTGTTAGATTATGATAATTACAAGTCATAGCTCTGCTAAAGCTGATCAAAATAAGATGTGGTTGCATGCAGTTAAAGCTTCTCTGTAATCTTCAGATGCAGCTATGAGAAGCCAGACCATTTATAACTAGTTCATTACAAATCAACCAGTGAAGCTTATTATTTGTAACCTTCCTTTTTTACCCAGCACAGTGGAACAAAGTTCCAAAAAAAGACTGAACCTAAACTACTGTCTTGGACTTGCCTATTTCCTTCATAATTACACAGTTGAATAAATTAGGCTTTTCCAGTGGTACGAGACTTCAAATTACTGTGTCTAACACAAGTTCATGCAGCCAAGAAAAAGCTATTCTGTAGATCTGCAAATCATAACAGAAACGAGCATTTTTCATTTTTTGATCGTACGAATGGTATTCTAGCAGGACTAGAGGCTTCTCTTGGTATTCGGTAGGTTCAATCTGGCGAAGTAGGCATTCAAAAGATTTTTAAATTATAATTCCTTCGATCGAAGAGGCCAAATTTGTATATTCGAATACCTGAAAAAATGTTACTATCGTAATTCGATCATATTCGATCGAACTACGATCCTTTCTAAGCTACTTTTCATTTGAACTTCCATATTTAATTTACATAGGTTTTTAATTATTTACCACTGGCTCATCTAAAAAACAAATTCTCTGTAAGGCTATTCTTACTTCTTTTCAGGCCTTCTCCTATTCACATTCCAGTCTCTTATTCAAATAGATGCATGGTTGGTAGGTTAATTTGAAATCTAGCAACCAAACATCTAAAATCTCAAACTGGAATAAAAAGCTATACAAAAAATATACAAATAACACAAATATTAAAAACAGTTGCAAATATCACTCTCTACATCATACTTAAAGTGAACAACCATTTTAAGATCAATAAAGGGGAGCAGAGGCACTTACATAGTTTACAACAGCAAGTATCTGGCACACTGACAAGCTGCACTACTTTCAATGTGACCCCCTTATTGTAGTTGTTTATTGCAATAAACTTACCCCCTTCAAGTACTATGCAGACTAGTACAGTCAGTGGCGTAACTAGATGTTATGAGGCCCCAAACATGTTCAGAGGTTTTCCTGTTTTACCACTATATACTGTATACACTAATATTGCTCATTAATTAGAACTCATGGGGTTCCCTATACCACCTGGATCCCAAATGCAGTCGCAGGGTCTTTGTGAAGACCACCAAGGCCCGGGCCTAGGGTAGCAGGATTTTATGGGGTGGCAGGATTTTAGGCGGCGGGATGTCACCCAACCACATCCACATTAGTTCAGAATCAATGGAAATGTACGGGAAATTTTATAGTTCTAAAGCATTTCCTGTGCTCTGATCCCCAGTGTTCAGATCCGATGAAGAAAATTTGCACATTTACATGAATAAAGGGGAGGGGGCGATGAACCGTAGCAAATTTAATAATTTTAAAACATTTCCTGTGCTCCGATCCCCAGTGTTCAGATCCGATGAAGAAAATTTGCACGTGAACACAAATAAAGGGGAGGGGACGATGAACGGTAGCAGGCCTAGGGGCACCCACTATGTAAATCTGGCCCGGAGTACAGTGTTCTAGTATTCTACAGTTAACTCTTTCAAGATAAGGGTTAGTTGAATGGATACATGTATTTCTTCATTTGTTTATACTCTTTTTATAGTATTTTTGAGTAGAATCTTTTCTCTTTGGTGAGTTATGAACATGTTCAGACACAACATCAGTCTTTGGTGCATCTGCACTCAAATGCAAGAATATTTGTTATACCGTATACTGTATATCGGACTGCACAGTTACAATCAGGGGCAGATTTGTCAAGGGTTGAAGTGAAAATTCACATTTCTAATTCGTATTACGAATTTTGATTTTTTTTTTATGACCAAAACTGTCAAATACAACTAGGGAATTATAAAAATTTTATTCAAGTTTTTTAAAAAAAAATTTAATTAGATTTTCGAGATTTATACACTAGCCCTTTAAGAACTTGAATTTGACTATTCACCACCTTAAACCTGCCAAATTGCTGTTTTAGCCTATGAAAGATATCCTGTGATCGATTTGGACTTGTTTGCAACCTTCCTAAAATTCACGTTTTTGCAGACAAAAAAACTCATATCAAATTTTTTAAATTCCAATCGAATTAGATTTGAGTTTGCAAGATGATCCTATTCACCTGACTTTGAAAATTTAGATTTTTTTTATAAATTTCAATTGGTTGAATTTCGAGTTCATGGGAGTTTTAAATAACACCAATGAACTCGAAATTCAACCCTTGATAAATCTGCCCCAAATGAATAAAAAATATCTTTAAAACAAGCAAACCCTTTTAAAATCTAAATTTTCAAATTTCAATACATTGTACCAAAGTCCAGTTACGGTCCACATTAGGGCCTTGTGTGTATGTATGTATGTATGTATGTATGTATATATATATATATATATATATATATATATATATATATATATATATATATAATACTAATAATACTATACAAAGAAGAGGGCTAATACATAAACATGCAAGGAAACTACACAGACTGAGTGCAAAATTTTCTCCTGCTCTCCTACTTGTTAATTATACACTGTGCACATCTCTGTTTCAAACTCCATCTCACAGATCTCTACATATTAAAGAGCCTTATTTCAAAGTAAACATATCTGACCCTTATGATTTTTATGATTTTAAAGGATCTGTATTCTGTCACTGTCTCTGGAGTGCAACACTTGTCTAGCGCAAAAAGCTTCTCTGGGCATAGTTGTGTCAGACACATGGATAATAAAGTACGACAACAAACCAAGGGGCAGCATCATGCTGTGTGGCATGTCAGCACATTGATCCTCTGGTGGTTAGAATGGTGTTCATCTTCCCTTGTTCCTTTCGCTTTAATCCCTGCAATTGCTGCTCCTACCTGTGTATTGATCGTTCACTGCAGTGGGAATTTAACTTGCCGGGAAGGGCTTCAACAAGCAAAGTCTGACTGTTTGCAGCACAAAACAGATTTACACTTTAAAAATTGTTCTTTGCTGACAGTGAATCTAATTTAGACACCATTCACATGTTACTATGGAACAGTTACACAGTACAAAAAATATATATATCTACAACACCAATAATATTGTTTATTAACACCATTATAATCCTGGTGCCATATTACATTGCTATAATACCCAGAGAAGATAAAGTACGTTCAATTTAACTCTTGAAACAGATCACTTTATCTCCTTCTTTATGAAGCTGATAAAAGTCCCTTTAGATTTTTTTTTTTATTTGTCATTTTATTTCTCCATTGATGCGCGTAAGAGCAGCCCTTAATACGACAACTGTAGCATTGGGGTATATAAAACTGGGCAGTCTACAGGCTTTGTGAATGCACTTAGCATAGCAACTGAAAAGCTGTAAGCATTCTAAATATACATAGGAATGGATCATTTCAAAGCACATATACATGTGTTTAAAGCCATAAAAACTTCAAATAACACAGAACAAACACAACCAGCACAAGTTAACACTAGCACCGATAATGACCACCCAAAGGGCATGTTTACTAACATTGGAGAAGAATATCACTAGCAACATAGCCCATAGCAACCAGATTTTGGTTTTGATTTTCCAATCTGTAGGTAAGAGTTTGCTTGGTTGCTATAGGAAACATCACCAGTGATATTTTGTGTAAAGTCAAAATAAGGTGCCACACACACTATTACGATGTTTGAAGCCTCGGGTGCACGTTGTACTCCTCTCTGCACAGGCTTATTCCACATATATTCAACAACTGCAGCAGCACTCCGATCTTTGATTAGAATGTCTTTTTATTTGTGCACAAAACGGCAACGTTTCCAGCTATACCAGCCCTTTATCAAGCCACTTGATAAAGGGCTGGTTATAGCTCGAAACGTTGCCTTTTTTTGCACAAATAAAAAGACATTCTAATCAAAGATCGGAGTGCTGCTGCAGTTGTTGAATCACCAGTGATATTTATTTCCAATGTTAGTAAACACACCCCAAAGTATGTAGATATTAATTACCCTTATGCACTACTTGCTCTGGTCTACCTTTTGCCCTAAAAGCAAAGTTTGGTGTGAGGGTCACTTAACAATGGAAACTTCAACAATGGGAAAATCAACCTGCTGGGAAATAGTGATGATCTGAGCTGCCTCAGCACTCTAGGGGGTTGATAGCTCTATCTACAATTTGCCCTAATTCTCAACACAAAAATCTGAATTATTACAAAGTATAGAAGGAAATCTTTTGGGACAACAGCAGAACCACTACACTATGCATGTTAAAAGTTTTAAACTATAATTACTCAATAACTGCCTAGTACACAACCTCATAATACCTTACATCCCAATTAAAGAGTCATTTTTCATATCTTGTTCAGCTTGAAACAATTCACCCACGCAAAGGTTTCAACCAAATAAGTTTCTTAAGTGATCAGCAAAACCACAGAACTACACAGCTCCTTCAACACCACTGGGACTGGAGACCCTTCATCATTGCACAAATGTCCCCCATGACAATGTTATGAATCTTCCATTATGACTCTATTACTGGAATTAACAAGCACTTGCATTCTCATAACTTTGAATATGCTCCATATTGCTACTTGCATAAATGCTCCCATAGTGATCAATTAAAAACAAAATGGGACACAGAGTAACAAAGTTCACTGAATAAACATTTCTTGGTTTTGTCAAATGCAAAACTCTGCAGATGTTGTTGTCAAGAAAATAAAAGAAGTAAATTATTTATTCTGCAGGTATCAGTGGAAAATCATGGATACATGTTTTTTTATAGGCTTGCAATAAGTTCTGCAATTTATACTAGAATACCATAGACCTTTGCTGTCCAATTTCTACAGTACATTTTAAAACAGGGGATCATTATAGAATCTTATTGATGGCCAAATACAGCCCAAGCACAGATAAATAGACATGCAGATAGATAGATGAAAGATAGAGGAGGTGTATCAGTCAATAGAGATACAGACAGATATAAAGCAATGCGTTGGTAACTAGTAATGCCAAAAATCATCTTACAAACCTTTAAAACAAAACCTTTAAAACATCTACTGCCTTCATTTGCATTCAATACGTATAAAATTTAGAGTATATGGTAGATTCATGAACATAAACTGCATACGATGTCCAGATATTTCCAAGATATAAACTTTTATACAAAGTAATAAAAGGCATGTGAAATGTTAGGCATCATGTCAGGTTGGTGCCTTTGCAGCCAATTCATCCCAAATCCAAATACCCAGGAATGGATTACTGCTACTAACCCAAACAATCTTGTGTATAGCTCTAAATGTTAGACAGCAATTGCAAGAACCAATGCAACAGGCAATGTGTAGGACACGGGGTGCACATGTTGTTGATTTGCCTAAAGGTTATTTACAATTTAGCTACAGCATGGAACTTAGATGACACAAGTAATAAGTAATTATTGCTTGCTGTTCACAACTGCAATTTACAGGGACATGTGCAGCCCATGTGTTTATATAAGCAAAATCGACGACTGGTATGTGTTTCCAGGATTAGTCTTCTAAGCTATTCTTCAAAGAAAGACATTAATGCATGCAAGAAACAATAGCCAACATTTAAATGATCATGTTGGCATCACATGAATTAAAAGAGCCCAAGGCTAAATCAAGAGTATCTGAAATTAAACGGATATTTTGCTAGTCACACATACAAATTTGTCAAAGTTTCTGTACCGTGACAAATCTTAAAATTCAAAGCAGCTAAGCAAGCCAAACACTAGAATATATTAAATATGTTTAATCTTGGTAAGTGCAGACACCTACAATGATCCATACAGTTACTGGAACATATGTAGCTTACATAGAATAGTACTAAAACAGGACCAACCTGTCTCCACCATAGAGGGCATGTGGGTGGCTAAAGGGATTCTAATTACTTAGAAAATATTTTTCATATTTATGAACTGCAAAGTTGTAATAGACCATTGTTTCTATTTAGATTTATAATAGAAAAAAAAACCACAATGCAAGGTTTATTATGTATTGAGTAAAGAACTGCCAACCTCACTATGCTAAATGGTGAGATCAATTGTGGCTATGCTGGTGGGTTTTTCGGTATAGACCTTGTCTTCTTGTTTTCCCTGAGCACTGTTGGCTGGAATGGATGAAAAACAAAGAAGAATACAACAGCAATGCAAATAATAATTTTTAAGTGTATTGCGTATGAATTTGCTTTTTAAAGATCAAGGTGAGCTCTGTTACACAGATTTAAAAGTATTGAAGATCATAGCAGTTACAAGGAAACAATGTCTAATGCCTTGTCATTTTAAAGTTTCTCATTTTTCATGAAGATAAAAAAAAAGTTGAAGACAAGGTTATAGTTCCAACAATTCCTATAGCCTGTTATTCTGCAGTTGCTCTAAATTTAATACAGAACTAAGGAAAGAAGGTACATTAAATCATTTAATTCTAAACTTATGTATAAACTTCAAAACGTTAAGAAGTGAGCATCGGTGAGAATTTCAGAAAATCTCCACAACAGACTGAATCCAGGCAGAGGCCAGACCACAATTAGTAAAAATATAGACAGCTTCTTTAATTGCTTTCATATTGCACAATCTTTCAGAATAGCTTATTTGCAAACAGAACTCTTGGACATTTTGTTACCTTGGCAGTCGCACTATATTATTTCTACTATGCCAGACACAATTTATCAGACTCAAAATATATAAATTAATAGGCTGTTTATGCTATGTAGAAGATATTATTATCTGCTTTAGATAAATGATAACATTGTGATAAGATAACTCTTAAGGCTCAAAATAGGTTCAGTATTTATTTCATAAAGCATAGAAACTATAAGTATATGGTGTCTCAGTCAACGATTCCATGTAGATAATATTTTATCATTTGTCATTGAAGAGAAAAATATCATCTATGCATTAAATTTCATTTTTCAAAGTAACAATTTTCTATCCTCTTTTATGCCTTTAGCTGTGGTTTTATTAAAGGTCCATGCCATGATCCAAAATAGCTTTTTCAGCGTTATCTATGAACTTTCCACACCTGATGTGAGAAGGTAGCATTGAGGCAGATATAATCAAATGGTTTTTACACCTGCTCCCAACCACAAAGAAACCACAAGGAACATCTGTAGGTTCCTTTCTAAAATGATAAATCATCTTGTATTGTAAAGACTTTTTTTGTGAAGATAATTATCCTTCTGAAACTCCCAGGAGCAAAGGTAATTTAATGCTTTGGCCTTCATCACAATTGTAGACAATATGTTGAGCAGATGGAGGTCATTTTCTTTACTTCCTAAGCTTTTTCCACAGCAGAGTAGGAGAAGAGATGAGAAATGTCTAGTTATTATGCACAGTGCATATTCTCAAGACCTGAAGCTTAAATTGTGGAGTTCTAAATCATTCATTGTTTGTCTATAAACATAGTGTAAGAAATTACATTTTTATAATTTAATGGCATTGGCAGTAGTTCTGAAGTTAAAACAGGGTTTGAAGGGTACAAGGTTATGACAGCCTACATATAAATATCTTTGCTGTAAAATAAAAATAAAATGTAATAATACTGCACATTTCATACAGTATTATACATGGTTTAGTAAAGCAGACTAGATACTGTAACCGTCTCATTCAAATTGAATTATCTGCATTTGATATAAATACCTCAAGGCAAGAAATAGTGTAATTCAAAAATATTTGTTCTTCAATTTCAAAGTTCACTGTCAAGTTTTAAATCTACTATACAAAGGGCAACATTTGGGCAGGCACTAGTGCTGCTGTGAGGTCAGACACTAGTAAAGTAAGAATGCTGTCAGATAAGATTAAGACCAGGCTTATGAGACTTTGTTGCACACTGAGAGGCAGATTTACTAAATTAACATGAATGATTTGAAATTCGTTCGAATTTTCGAATAGATTTAAATTAGAATGTCGAATATGCAAATTAGGTAAATTCAACCAGTGAATTCAGTAAATTCGATCGAATCTATTTGAATATACGAATACTCGACTATCGAATTACTTCCCTTTAAATTTTTATTTGACTGCCTAGTTCGCCAGTTTCAACCTGCCGAAGTTGTTTGGCCGAATTTTGATTTAAACAATTTGATCGAAGGGTTAAAATCGTTCAAATGGAATTTAATTGATCGATCAAATTTTTACTTTTCGATTGTTTGACCAATCAAATAGTGGTAAAATCCTTCGAATTCGATATTCGAATTCGAAGGATTTTACTTCCCCTCTATTCACATGGTCGAATTTCCAATTTTTTTTAAATTCTAAATTCGACCAATGATAATTCTGCCCCCTTGTGTAAGTCCCAGTTTCCCATGAGAGTTCCACAGAACCGCAGACACAGCTGCAGGGTCTTTTCCTCACACACTAACAACTAACAGAAGCCTCTGGCAAGTCCCATAGGATAAGACATATTTCACCATTAAATAACATAGCCAAGCAAGCCAA
>CM044432.1:159480130-159492596 GCA_024363595.1 Xenopus borealis | reverse complement strand
ATATATATATATATAAAATTTCTGTGATATAAAGATTTAAAGGATCAGCACTCTCTTTTTGGTCAGGTGAATGAAGTGTCTTTTTATCAAGGATCCTTGCATCAAGCATCCTTGATAATACCGATAATGTATTAAATTTCAAAAACGCTGGTGACTTTTCCTTTTTTTAAGCGGGATTGCCTGTAAAAGTACTAACTTTAGACTTTTTTTTTTATAATTGGTTTTCTCCAGACATTTAATAACATATGGAACATTAATTTTACAGTGGGCTCATGTGTAGGACATTATATTATATATCTTGTCTTTATTAAGGTTCCCTGCTCATGTGTAATAAAAACCAGTAACAAACCATTTGCACCAACATTTATAATAAAGACCTCCATACAACTTTAAATTTCCCACTGTATGCAAATTGACCTAAGCACAAGATCACTAGCAAATTTTTGCTAGGCACAACTGAACTCTAGCGCATCTTCGATATGAAATGCTCGCACAGCCGAAGTGAAAAGTCGCCAGTGTTCAACACCCGGAAGGAAGCTTTGCATTTTAGTTAATTAGCTTAATCATATTCACCTGGTGAAGTGGTGTGATGGGTGCGAAGCTGCGAAAATTCACCCAATATTGAATCTGCCCCTTTGTGTCTTGTTGATTAAGAAAAGTAGGTATGACACTACAGAAAGCTGCACAACATTAATGAGATTGTGAAAAGTGATCTATAACTTATGTCATTTTAATGATGGAATTCATGGTGATTAGTTAACCAATAGGCATGCTTGCATGCAATGTTTAATCCAATCAATTCAAGGCCATTACAATTCCCTATTAACAGCTGATGAAATGAAAAAAAAAGATCATCATGACTGCTGTTTTTCTTTATGTGACATTCTATGTGCAAATATTAGAAATTCGACAAAGCTACTCTTGAATAATAAAAAAAGGGTTGCTACTTTAGAATAATCACTATAAGTAATATGTGGAATTAAGGGGGCAAAGGTGAAATAGAAAGTGCTTGTTGTCATAGCTCATAGTTAACTATACTGTAATGTGTTTCCCAGGGTATTCATTATTCTCAGACTTCTGCATTGTTATTAAGACATGGAGTGGTTATCAGAATGGAGTGTACTCTTCAGAAGTCTGAAATGTTATGCTTAGGTTTCATAAAAAAACTACATGAATAAATTAGCACACATTGCCTAGCTACATATATGGTGTCTGAAAAGAATCTGTAGAGGTTTTTCGCTCATATTATATTTCCAATGCATAGACTGGATGCCTTCAGTTGCTCCTTGAGTGTAAAGATTACAAATAATAAATGCATAAGTAATAGCCCTACTTACACTAGCAACAGTAATGTTAGACAAAGAGATGAGAACTATATCGTGGACACATGGGATTCCTAACATTTTGAATACACTAATAGCCTGGTGTGCAAAAATTGTGCACATTTCAACAGTCAGATAATTTTGCACTTGTAAGTGTAAATTGCTGATGATATATACTGTATCTATTTTTTTAATACACTGCCATGGATATCTCTGTGGCAATCAGAGCAGGTAACAGCTTGGGAGACTTTTAGAAACCAAATGCAAGTCGAGCTTGAGAACTGTACAATTTTTTTAAATAATAATTTTGTATAAACCTCAAACTGTGCTTCTTACATTTGTTGTATTGAGCATGGCCCTTTTTACCTTTAAGCATTTATTCTGTGGTGGTGTCTGGAGAAAGCCTTAGCTAGCAGAGTAAGAATTATCTTAAGGAAGAAACTAAGAATATGCTGACCTATTACTATTTTTCAAATACTGTACTCAGGGTTCTTGTTAATTAAATGGTGCAATGTGTTTGGCCATCTGTTGTACACCTAGACATGGACAAAGTTCAAATAAATATTTTAAAGTTTTCCAGCTTAAGTAAAATAAAATCACTATAATACTGATTTAAAAAGACTGTTACTTGGTTTTATGCAATTTTAGATGTTCTAACGGGGTTATTTATCAAAGGTCGAATTTCGAGAATTATTGAAAACTCTAATAAATTTGATTTTATTCACAATTCAAATGTTGTTTTATTTACGAATAATTAATTGAATAGTCCCGACCTGAAAATTTGAATTAAATTCAAACTCTGAAAAAAAAACCTTGAATATTGGCGTCATTTTCGGGCCGAAACTTGCTGGAAAATTTCACTCAGCACTACTATTAACATCTGCAAATAGTTCAAAGGACCTCTATGATTAACTTCTACATGAACTCAGCAGGTTTTAGGTGGCGAATATTCAAATTCTAATTTTTGAATAACTGACTGTAATAAATCTCAAATTCAATGTTCCAAATGAGCAGGAACGCACAACAATAAGAAGAAAATGAAAGCTGGATGCCAGTCTGATAAATGTATATAAACTCCACCAATGACAGCACTCCAAAATCAGTCAGCTTAAGCAAAAATCAAATAAAGTGAAGGTTTATTGGTGGACCAACATTTCAATTCCACACAGGAATCTTCATCAGGAAGAAGAACCCTGTTAACGTCTGTGAAAGTTCTTATTTATCCAGGATATATATATATATATATATATATATCTAGGTTACCTATTCCTCAGAACCTGGTCAGTCTGATTAAAGATATCCGCTCAAAAGGCAAATCAATTCCATTGTCTATAAAAGCTTCTCACAAAACAATATGACCAGTTCTGCCTTGGTACCCCACTATCCCATGGGTATTGCCTAAGATTTTCAATGCAAAAACTTGCAAAAATCATGCAAAATTTGGCTAATAATGCTTAAAGGCATATGTAAAGGGGTAATTGAAAAATATCAATAGCAAAAACTCTACATCAATGAGGCAAATTTATCAAAGAGAGAAGAGATTGCCACATTATGCTAGAGTGAAATTCCGCCTGCATAGCGCTTTAAAGTAAATGTGTTTATACAACTAAATGACATACATATGGAGTTATATACAATCACAATCAATGCCGGTACAAAAGGTGAGGAAGGCCCTATACAGAAAGAGCTTACAATCTAAAGGTAAGGGAGTTATACATAAGGTAAGGGAGTTATACATAAGGTGTGGGTGAGAAATGTGGTACTGTAAGTAGTGTTGCATTTGGTAGTTAAGAGTGAGGGTAGGCTTCTCGAAAGAAGTGCGTTTTAAGAGATTTTTTGAAAGCAGAAAGGTTGGGAGAAAGTCGGACAGACCATAGGAGAGAATGACAGAGGAGGGGTGCAGCTCTTGCAAAGTCTTGAATGCTAGCATGTGAGGAGGTAATGAGAGAAGAGTTGAGTAGTAGGTCAGTAGAGGAGCGTAGTAAGCAGTTGGGTGAGTATTTAGAGATGAGTTCAGAAATTTAGGGAGGGGCAGAGTTATGAAGTGCTTTGAATGTCAGGGTCATTAATTTGAATTTAATTCTGAAGGGTAGTGGAAGCCAGTGCAGGAATTGGCAGAATGGTGTGGCAGAGGAGGAGCAGTTGCTGAGGTAAATGAGCCTCGCGGCACTGTTCATTATGGACTGGAGAGGTGACAGTCTCTGGCGGGAAAGGCCAATTAAGAGAGAGTTACATTAGTCTAGACGTGATACATATGATGAGATAGTGAATAAGAATTTTTGAAGCATCTTGGGTGATAAATTATTGTTTTTCTGAATGTGTTCCTTAGGTGGAAGTGACATGACTTAATAAGTGACTGGATATGAGGAGTGAATGACGGGGCAGAATCTAGGATAATTCCAAGGCACCGGGCCTGGGAGACGGGTTGATAATGGAATTGTTAACTAGGATGGATACTTCAGGGATGTTACTGGTGTTAGTTGGAGGAAAGAAAACCATTTACATTTTAGGGAGGTTTAATTTAAGGTAGCATTGCGACATCCAGGTAGAGATAGCAGACAGGCAAGAGTAGATGTGAGTTAGTTCTGGGTTGAGATCAGGAAATGAGATATAGATCTGAGTATCGTCAGCATAGAGGTGGTAGTGGAAACCATATGATTTGATTAATTTGCCGAGGGAGGAAGTATAGAGGGAGAATAATAAGGGTCCCATGGACTTCACTCTTTGATAAATTTGCCCCTATGTGTTTTTTCCTCAATTATTTATCAAATGCAGATCTCGTAGTGCTCAACATCAATTCACTGACAGTTTAGGTGGAGCACTAGAATCTACCTGGCAGGGAATAAACCATATAGAAATAAAGAATATAGATACAGGAGATGAAACAAATTATTATTTTATTTGTCTCACTCTGTGGCTAATATATGGGTTAAGCACCTGGCAATTAGTATAGATATTGGTATATATTGTTTATGTGAGTGCGTATCTGTATGTAATTTGTGTTTCATTTAAGAGGTTGAACTTGATGGACTTTGGTATTTTTTCAACACAATTTAACTATGTAATAAAGGGAAAACTTTTCAGGCACATGGGCCTTCAGTTGGACAGCTACTAGAACTGCATAGCTTAAATTACCATATCTTAATTTACCACTACACTTAAAAACATATATTATAAAGAAGTCCAAAGGGAACTAAAATTTAGAGGAGCAAATTAACTGTGTGTAATTTTATATTTATTGAATAGAGCAATCTAGATATGTTAGCTTGCTGCAACTAATGGTGCTTTATTTATAAGCCTCAAACTAATTCAACAACAAATACAAGTTAGTTACAAGATCTCAGTGCTGCTCTGGTCAATCCATACTGGTGTGTTTCTTTTATTCAAACCCTAATGTCTCAATTGTATCATAACCTTTAGGATGTAAACTCTATTCTGTAGGGCCCTCTAATCCGATTATATTCTGTAAATAGTGATAGGCGAATTTATTCGCAGGGGCGAATTCGCGGCAAATTCCTGCGATTCACCGCTGGCGATTAAATTCGTGTAACGCCAGTAAAAATTCGGGGGAAAAAAACGAATTTTTCGGCGAAGCGAAACTGGGTAGATTCGCCTATCACTATCTGTAAACCCTTGATTGTTATCCATTATATTTTCCCTGTTTGTTATAACTAAGGTAAAGCACTGCGTATCCTGTCGGCACTATATAAATAAATGATGATGATGACAAGGGGCATCAAAATTAGTTAGAATGTCATGTGAAAATGCATGACTACTTCATATAATTGCCAAGCAGAAGTTTCTGAGGCTGGAAGAGGGGTGGACTGATATCACTGATACTGGTATTACCTTAGATAGTTTTCAGTTTAGTTTCAGTATCTAAGCAATAAAATTGCCTGTCATTTGCTGAAGTCTAATTTATTTTCCATTATTTGAAAAGAACCATGCTTTTCCCAATACATATAATACAGCTTCACGGAAAATTGAATAGCTTCCAAGTAAAGTACTGTCATATATTTATTGGATGATATATGTATTTTTGTAAACAAAAAAAATATATTCTTTGTGGATTCTGCATTGAAAAGAAGGACAGCGTGGTTTCAATATAAACCACAATGGTCCCTTTTTCATTCTGATATTACATTTTTATACAAAAAAATTTGAGATTTTGATAGTTTGCAATTTTAGAATGTTTACCAAAAACATACAGTATATGGCTTATCTTTTGCTCTATTTAAATTCCATAAAAGGTCAAAGAGTAATTGCATCAGACAGAGTGTCTGCATAGAAATGAGCACTCAATTGCTTGCAACATAGTTTTGCTTTATTTTGTCTACTGAACTTCAGCCTACTGTCAGCTATTTTACCAGCAGAAAATGATTAGTGTAATTTTGAGTGAGCAGTAATGTGCAAAAGCAATTTTGCTTTTATGCTAGTTATTTAGAAAATGGACGTTCCCCTCTTCCCCTCAAAGAGGTAAATTAGTTCATGTAGTTCAAAAAAGTTTAACCAGTGAAAAGATATGTTATTGGAACACCAAAATCTAATTATATAATCATCTATACTAAGAGGGTTTGTTCCCCAGCACTACAAAGTAGTAATATTGTGCAGAAAAAATTGTGTTGAAATACAAACACCCTACCAACCTCTAATAAAGATATCTGTAAGCAAAAAAAAACACACTTTCTCTATGCTAATCGCTGAACAAATATCAACAGACTGTGAATTGGAATTCTCGCTAATTTCTGTTATTTATTACAGTTTAATACTGGTTTTACAAATACCTATTTCAGTGCCTTTTATTAGGAATTGAACTTCAAAAGGAGTTCAGGGGAATGATAAAGTGCACACTTTCTTTGAATGGTTTACGATAGACATATGTTTGTGGCCATTAAAACATTATCATACAAGCACATGCACACATATATTTCCTCACTTAAAGAACAAATGCCACATAAAATATGTCCCCCAGGTTATGGTCACATTAACTATTAAAAGCAGTCTTTATACCAGTGCTGGGAGGGGGGGCTGGGGAACAAGGGGTCCCTGGCTGCTGTGTTTACTTCCTTTATAGTTGGACATTATTTCCCTTTCCCAGTTTCTCTCTTACCTGTAAGACGGGAGAGAGAGGATGTTGGTGGCCAGGAGAAGCCAGTATGA
Source organism: Xenopus borealis (assembly GCA_024363595.1). Lineage (NCBI taxonomy): Eukaryota > Metazoa > Chordata > Amphibia > Anura > Pipidae > Xenopus > Xenopus borealis. The sequence continues at coordinate 159,486,114 of CM044432.1, read as the reverse complement.
TACCTTTGTTGCTGCTCTCTGAATTCTCAACCCCTCAATACTCATGTGTCACCCCGTAAAGAGGATTTCATTTCCATTTAAACTGATTTTTTTTTAAAGGGGTTGTTCACCTTTGAGTGAACTTTTAATATGATATAGGGAGCGATATTCTGAGACAACTTGCAATTGGTTTTCCTTTTTTATTATTTATGGTTTTTTAATTATTTACCTTTTCATTCAGCAGCCCTCCAGTTTTCAGTGTCAGCAATCTGGTTGCTATGGTCCAAATTATCCTAGCAACCATGCATTGATTTGAATGAGAATATGGAATATTAATAGGGGACAGTCGGAACAGAAAGATGAGTAATAAATCATAGCAATAACAATAAATGTGTAGCTTTAGAGAGGATTTGTTGAAGGTGAACCACCCCTTTAATTAAAAAAACAATGTACAGAAATATACATTTTGTTTGAAAAAAAGAAAATAATAAAATAAAAATAAAAACACCAGCTGGTAAGATATGAAAGTATTGTTCTGAGCTGTTTGAGAACAATACATTTACTGATGATTGTTTTCACTGTAAAACTGAATTCCCACAACTTAGTATTTGTTGCTTGTTAAATGTAAAACTCTCTTAATTTAAAGACATATTCATTAACATTGTAATCATTTGCCAACTATATACTGTTATGGGCAGATTTATCAAGGGTCAAATTTCGAGGGTTAAAAACCCTCAAATTAGACCCTCGAATTTAGGTTGAGGTAAAAACCAATGAAATCGAATATCGAATTCAGAGACTTCTGTTGCTGTTCTCTAGCAGATTTAACTGATAGGCTGAGCAGATGAATGAAAGAATGAGAATTCCAGTAAAATAAGCAGCGAATTCTTGGTAATTTGTTTGCTAACCCGACTCTTAATCTGCGTCCTATAATAATTGCACATACTGGACACCTAAATTCACTCATTATATAATATATTTGGTACAGCATCATTGCAATCAGTTTTTATGAATGGGGGTCTCATTTGTTCTCTCTAGTGCTTTGCCAGTTCTCTCTAGTGGTTTGCCATGCCTGGGACATTATTCATATGCTAACTTGCCTAATGTGAATTTAAGCAAATGCAAGCTTACTTAGAACAGATACATATATCGAAATACATTGCTCTATAGATGTTGAGGAAATGAAGCAGGGGTCCTTAATTTCCTTTGAGGAAGAGCATATGATTGTCCCGAAATGTTGAATCCTGTAATAGCACAGGTATTTTTGTTTCTGTTTCATTAATATATGTGAATTGGTGATGGACAAGGACATCTTTCATGCCTTTATCACCCAACCACTATTGTCCTTAATTTGTGATTAAAAAAAAATAATTACTGGCGTTGGTGTACGTTTTGGTACTGCAATGCTAAGATTGAAATTAGAAAAATAAAGAAAGGCCAAATGTCACTGACTGACTGCGTATTATTATCATGCAAAATATTAATTATTTTTCTACACAAGAGGAATGTTTCATTTCTTTAGTCAATGCTATGACTTATTTTTTGCCCCATGATTCCCAATTTTTAAGAATAGATGTAATAGATGTTTTAAGATAGATGTACTATATATTGTGGAATCGTGATTATTATTATTAAATGTATTTATTTGAGAAAAAGTGCAACACTGGAATTAGTTAGTGTTATAAATGTATAATATAAAATGGTGCACAGAAAGAATTCACTGAACTTCACAGAAAATGCAATGTACACCCATTTGTTGGAAAGGATTTCTCTTGTATTATATTTCATAAGATTTTGTTGTGAGAAAAGCAAAATCAGATTAAGGCTGTTTATTTTCTTTCGGATGTATTTCCCGGCTACATTCTTGTTGTTGGCGTGTTTATGTAATAATCCTTCTGGTTTCATTTTCTGCATTTGTTCACAGAGGCCATTTCTCTAAGGGAAGACATCACACAGAGTTGAATTTGTATATTTTGTGTGGATTAATGTTATGCAGATCATTTGAAATGCACCTTTCTTCCACTGTTTTGACTGTTGTATGGGTGCTGACAGAAAAGATGAATCCGAGATTATATTAACAATTACACTGTACTAATGGAACAACTCAATATGTTTATATGATGGTTTATCCACCACCAGAGGCCCAGAGGAGCCCATGGAAGGGGCCATGAATTTATAGAACCCTGCAAGACAAAATGTTTAATGCCCCAGCTGTGTGCAATACCATTTGAGAAATATTTACTGCTGATAAGATTTTGGATACTCAGATGTCAGCAGTTATTGTTATGTAAATGTACTGCTCAGTGCAGCCAACAATGTATATATCTGTGAGGGTTTGGCAGTGTTTCCTATACTGAAGTCCAGCACTACAACAACTGAGGTTAATTTGCTGTATTTGGTCTATAACAGGATTTTTAAGGTCACTAGGATTGCCCAGGATACACATAGGCTACTTTGTATGGATTTTAGCATTTTTAGCATTAGTGCCAAATATTTGATATATTAGGGATTTTTTCCACTGGTGTAGCATTGTCTTGACTGCCCATCATACACTACTCCTGGAATACAGATGAGTTTCTGCTGGTATCACTAGTAAACCGCATGTGTGCTAACTAGCTTTGATCCAGTTTTAGCAAGCTTAAAGTGGACCTGTCACCCAGACACACAAAGCTGTAAAAATAATAGTCCTTTTCAAATTAAACATGAAATCCAATTTCTATTTTTTATTAAAGCATTCATAGCTGTGTTAAGCTCATTTAAAAATCTCAGCTGCCAATCATATATTGTCTGCCTCTCCTCTAGGCCTAGGCATAGAGGTGGGGCAGACAATTACTTTCACTTTCCATTCAGAATTTCCTAGATGTCACTGCTCTCCACACATTCTCTTCACCATTTAATTTTGTAGCCAGTGCATGAGGATGAACATCAGGTCCCCCATTCTGTTGCAAAAACAATATTTTAAGATGATGCAAGGCTTGCCTTAATAACAGTGTGCACAATATGGCTCCTGCCTGCTTGCTATAATTTTGAATTCCCAAACTGAAGGAAACAAGATTCATATAATTTATATAGGGTAATTTAAGTTCATTTTGCTTACTAATGTGATAAAATAGGATATTGAATATTTTTTTTTTTTGGCGACGGGTCCACTTTAATCACAATCCTTTACAGATTATCACATAACCCTGAAAAGAGCTGTATAGTAATTTCTCTTTGAGCACATGTAAACGCTTAGCTCATTAATATACATCCTTCTCTTTTCTAATGGAAACATTTTCTTACATTTTTATTATCATAGGCAATGCCACTCTAATGTATGCTTAATCTGTAGTTATTAGGATTTCACTTATTACATAAAGGGCAGAATAATAAGAGGCAGACAGAGGTATCTAGGTGTATCTCCTTTAGACTTTTTTTTCTCATTTTTTGCTGTTTGCTTTGCTCTTAGAAGCTAAGCTATTAAAATAGCACTAAGATTGTGTTCCCATGCCTGACACAGAAGATATATCCCACAAAGAGAGGGTATAGTTTGTCTTGTGTGTGTCCTGCATAATAAGGTTAAATACTTTACTTGATCATTTGAAATTTTCAGAAAACCAATTGAGCCTCTCTCCTGTGAAATATTAAGCATGTATACAGTTTGTATGAGAAATGATATGTTTTCTAGATGGGAACACATACATCAGCAGGAGATACGTACAGGATTCATAATCATGGCAATTTATCCAATATCAGTACGACACTTGCAGTAGAATTTCTTAACCACCACACACACACACACACACACACACCACACACACACACACACACAAATACAGACATTTCTGGGGCGGCTGTTACAAAAGTTATCTGATGAGTCTCATTGCCACCCACTTTCTTCAAAGCAAGGCTTATTTAGGTTATATTGAGACTTTTGTAATCCAGCATAGGCACATACATGTTCATAGAGATAGAGGTGGAAGAAACTACCCAGGCATATGCACAGCAGCTGGCTGTTAGGGATGGCGCGAACAGTTCGCCGGCGAACTTGTTCGCGCGAACATCCGCTGTTCGCGCTCGCCAAAAGTTCACGAACGTCGCGCGACGTTCGCATTTTGGGTTCGCGTCAATTTGGCGCTTTTTTTTGGCCGCATTTTTTTTGCCCTCTCACCCCAGACCAGCAGATACATGGCAGCAAATCAGTAAGCTCTCCCTCCTGGACCACCCCACACCCCCTGGACCACTCCCCTTCCCTATAAAAACCGAAGCCCTGCAGCTTTTTTTTCACTCTGCCTGTGTGTGCTGAAGAGCTAGTGTAGGGAGAGAGCTGTTAGTGATTTCAGGGACAGTGGATAGTAAGTTTGCTGGCTAGTAATCTACTGTACTTCAAACAACTGCCATCTAGCTGTGTGAGCTTGTTCACATTCTGTCTAAATATCCATAATATTACCCTCTCCAGAAAAAGCACCTGAGTGACTTTTTTCAAGCAGCCATAATATATTTTACGTAATCCGTATCCACCGGTGTAGTAGTGTATACGTTGACCTTGTAGGCATTATTTGCCCTGTAGCCATTTTTTGCCCAGTGTGTTCTTCAACCATCTAGCTGTGTGAGCTTGTTCACATTCTGTCTAAATATCAATAATATTACAGTGTCCACAACCACCTGAGTGACTTTTTTCCCTTTACAGCACAAAACGCAGCGCTGTGTCAACAATGGATTTTTAAGATACATTTTTGCCCTTGATCCCCCTCTGGCATGCCACTGTCCAGGTCGCTGCACCCTTTAAACAATTTTAAAATCATTTTTCTGGCCAGAAATATCTTTTTTAGCTGTTAAAGTTCGCCTTCCCATTGAAGTCTATGGGGTTCGCGAACCGTTCGCAAATTTGTGGAAGTTCGCGAACATGTTCGCGGACTTTTTTTCGGCGGTTCGCGCCATCCCTACTGGCTGTACTTGAAGTTTGTGAAGGATGATCAGGGGCTGCTGTAAGTTGCCATAGACAGTTGCTATGTACTGAGCTGGTGAGGGGCTGCTTGGGCCTCTGTGTACTTTGAATGCCAGGGCCTATTGTGAATCCCAGTCCTGACCTGGTTGGGGGTGCCAAAAAGTCCCAATTGAAAACTATTATTGAACCCTTAACTTTATAACAACAATATTATTACAACATACAGTAGTTTCAAAGAAATAACAATATTTACATTATTCATGTATGTGATTCATTTTTAATATACTGTATATGCAGATGTTTTGGTATAGATAATAGATATTTTAATGCTAGATCAGTGGAATATGATTTAATGAGAATGATTTTTTTTTTATATTTTAAAGTATTTTAGCATGTGATCCTATGTGACATTTATATATAGGTGCATACTTATGTAATAGTTGTAATTACACTAGGAAAAGCAATGTTCCTAGAGGAATAACTCATTTTCCATAGCACATTTTTCAAATCTAAGCAGCTGACGTAGAGTAACTGAAAGGGATGTGTCAACCTGTCTATTAGTTAGGCTGGGGAAATATCCATTAAACACAACTATATTTCAGCCTTTGACCGAATGTGAGCTGGCAAATTTGTAGCATCCTTATTGCTGGAATAAAAGGCAGCCAAAAATATCTATGCCCAGACTCTTTCCTGCAACTAATGGATTTAATGCAGAGATAGAATAAATTGCCTTTGCATTAATTCATTTATTTATGTGAAAATGTGGCATAACAAAATGTACAAATGTGGGCTGTTACTGTTCTCAAGAATAGGAGGCTATTGATGATTTGTTTTAAGCTATGCTTCCAGCATAGAAGACAAAGAGGCTTTTCAAATACCACATCTCTTTTGGTGAGCTGAGTTATACAAAAGTGTTACAACTTTGATTTCAAGCAAAAAGAAAGTCTGTTTAAATCTGCATTGTCATATGATGGCATAATGTGGAAGCAAGAAAGAAGAAGTTATCTGCCCCTTTGAACTATTTTGCAAAGAAAATTGAACACTGTAGCAAATTGGGACACATAGGGGCAAATTTACT
>CM044432.1:159454631-159480120 GCA_024363595.1 Xenopus borealis | reverse complement strand
GATATAGTTAAGCCTGCAATGTTACCCAAACTACAAAATGCATGAAGGCATCTGCTTTCTTACATGACAAATCATACAGTTAAACATACACTATGCTATACCAATAGCCAAATATAAGGCTGCTGCTTTAAATACAGATAAAATTTACTCCCCAAAACTTTAAAGACATACCTGATTTCACAGATTGAAAGGAACCCATGACAGCATAATTTTTTTGTGTTACTGTTCCTTTAGTAATGTAATAGTAGTAACTGTCAAATTAAAATAGAAACAACCCATGAAATACATGCATATATTTGTTGGTATTCGATGCAAGAAAGACAGACATAATATTTTAACAAAAATAAAGATAACCCTTATATTTTTAGAAGGAAACTACAACCTGAACATTGCAAGAGATCACATAAAACAGCCCACGTATAAAACACTATAATGCCATACTGAAACACTGCCATTTTAAATATTGGATTGTATGGTGTAATGTGCTCACACAAAAACCAAGTGCACACATACAGATGAAGCCACTTGGATTTGTGTGTTAAATGCATCAATGACTCTGGAATAGCTGAAGAAACTGTGTTATCTAAAGTCACCTTAACTCATTTAATGCATGTATACTTTTCATTGGCATACCAATGCACCATTGTTCACAATGGTGAACACTTTAATTATATGTGATGCTATGACACAATTTTATTTGTTAATTGGGATAAATCGGATATCTGAGTTTAGTTATTCTGTGTCAAACACACAAACCAAAATGGCTTCATCTGTACATGCTTGGTTACATCAGACATGGATAAAGAAAGCTGCCTCTTTTCCTCCCACACTTCCTGTTGTAGTTAGAACCTGCATTATTTCCTGTCAGGTGATCAGTGAGTGACACACAGAATGATGTCACAAAATGACAACAAAAATGTACTGATATAAATATGCAAAACTGATAAGGTTCTTTTAAAGGTTTCTCATTAGTATATTGGTTTTCTGGTGGCTTGGTTTTTCTTTAGAACATATATGTATGTATGTATTGTTTTCCTGTAATGGCCAAACTCCATACTTTTATAGCAGCACAAAACAAGCAGCATATACAATATACAGTAAAAAGTACAAACAATGCTACATGATAATTAGTACACTAATTAGTACACTGCACACTGAGCTTCCCTCAATGTTTGTTGATAAAATAAAAGTACTTAATTTGCTAATATTAAATATATTTAGGATAGTTTAGGTCACCATTTAGTTTAGTCGTCTGCAGTCTTGTACAGAAATTTCTCTGCGGCCTAATAGAAGGATAATAACCCTTTCTACAATATTTACACCATATCTCCCAAATGTCATGTTTTGAGCAGGACAGTCCTGCATTAGCACTAAAATGTCACAAGTTTCTCCTTGATCTCCTGCACTGAACAGTCAGAAAAAGATACAAAGTTTCTAACTTAATTGACTTTTGGCAGATAGCTCAGAATAGATACTTAAGATACTTTTGTAACAGTTTTAAATAAACAGGTCTCTTGGGAGAATGAAGACTCACAGCTTAAAGGGCAACTTACCTTCATTAGCAAAACTGTAATAACACATAAAAACCACAGAAATGTGTTCAAACATTCATAACCTGGCAAATGTTGTAGAATGGACATGGTAATTAGGGGTGTAACCATGAAATGGATGTGGTCAAAAAATCTGCTTTGCACAGCAAATCCTTTCTCCAGCTTTCTATTTCCAGAATGTTGGGAGGTATGTCACACTCCTATATAGAGCACATAATTTACACATTCATACATCTCATAATGAAAATGTGAATTCTTTATTTCTTGACAGTTAGATTCTTGGTCCTTTTGCATGTGCTGGGGCGAATGCATTCACTTAACATGTCTTCTTATTATTATAATTATGAATACTATAATGGAGGATCTGTGTAAGATTAAAATGTAAGCAATGCACTCCAAGCTAGCAGACAAAGAAAGCTTTAGCAATGATTGTTGGGTTGGAGATAATTCTAGCATGTGCTCAAAGGTCCCTAAGGAATAGACAGGAGGGTAGTAAATGCTTGTGATGTGTATTTACTTGTGAAAGAAAGTTGTTTCTGCATTCTGCAGTAGGTAGGGTCAGCCTTAGAGAATGCAGAACTTAATCAATGCTATCTTGCTTCACTCCAGCAAAAGGCCAGGCAAAATTTAGCCTTGTGTGTCATCATATGTCTAAATCAGAATTACCTCTACTTAGCAATTACATTCAGGCCAAGCTCTCTTCTTCCAGCCAGACATATCCATCCTCTCACTTAACTCTGTGCCTGTTTCAATGTACAAGGATTGATGGACAGTGAATTACAGCATGAATGTCTAACCATCAACCACCCCCCTTCCCCAAGATGAAGTAGAAACACACCAGTTCCCAAACATTTGAATATACCAGAAAGACATCATTAACTGTATTTGTGTTGTACTACAAATACATTGTACACAAAAAAAAAAAAAATCCCAGCTCATAGAAGATAAATCAGCTCTGTCAATTTCTGCTCAGTGTCCCTGCTTATTGCCTGCTGCCAATTTCTTCTTAGGAGGGAGCATGTACTTTCCATGAGTGTAAATGGATGCAGCACAGATTGATTCAGTAGCATCGCATAGACATGTATGAAAAACACAACTTCATAGAAGCTTGTCACACAGCAAGTGTATCAACAGTTCTCATTTATTGATGTTTGATTGTAACATTAAGGGGCAGATTTATCAAGGGTCCAAGAGAAAATTAGAATTTCAAATTTGAATGTCGAATTTAAAAATGCAAAATTTTGAGTTTATTTTAGTATAATTCGACTAGGTAATAGTTAAAAAAAATTGATTATTTTTTTCCTTAAAGCTGCCAAATTGCTAATTTAGTCTATGGGGGACATCCTGGAATCAATTTGGAGTTGTTTGAGACATCCTGAAAATCAAAGTTTTTTTGGTGAAAAACTTGAATCGAATTTGATTCAAATTTGAGTTAATGGGTCCATTCCATTCAACCAAATTTGAAAAAAAAAAACTAAATTTAAATTTGTCGTTTTTTTTCTAATTTTGAGTTCATGGGAGTTTATGGGAGTTTTTACAAAACTTCCATGAATTCGAAATTTGACCCTTTATTAAAGTCCAAATGCCCGAAACCCGAAAAATTCAAGGTTTTTTTCCCTATAAAATCGGAAATTGTTAGTGAAAAAATACCATGACATTTTCATGCTTTTTTATACCCCAAGGATGGATTAACTGTGAATACAAAAATCCTGCATCTCAGACCTGCCGAACTTGCACGAGTCAAAGAAGTCCCGAAGATATCCTGATCTGTGCTGGGTTTTGTGTAATAATCCAAAGATTTTGTGGTTTTTGGACTGAAAATATCAGAGTTTTCAGGCAGCAAATCAGAAAATCACAAGTTTTTTTTACTGCACAAGAAATTTCCTCTTTGATAAGGGGGAATAACTTGAGCTGATTTGGTATCTTTCTTTTTGGTATATTTCAGAAAATAATGAGATATCTTTGAATTTTGACAAATAACCCACTAGTCGACCATTTTTGGGCGGCGGACACCGGCATCTGTTTTTTTTTCTGCGCTGGCAATGGGCGCCGGTGTCAAAAACGAGACGCCAGTGAATTTTCGCTGGAGTCTCGTAAATTTGTCACAGGCAAATAAATTCGTCCACCACTACTTACAACTAAAACTGACTTAAAGAGAGACATAAAGAGAGTTTGAATCTGTGACTGACAAGAACTACTGGTGTTATATTCCGCTAACAATAAGGGGCAGAATTCAAGGGTTGAATTGAAGATTGAAATGTAATAAATTTGAATTTCAAATGATTATCTTTCTATTTAGATTAGTTCATTTTAATAACAAATATTTAGTTTAGTAGTGAACTGCAATTAACTGTCACAAAGATAAGGGGTAATTTTGGAACACAAGTACTGTGTGCTAAGTGCACTTTTGGCACAATTAGTTTTTTTACCCACAGTGTGATATCATCCAATAATTTCATAATAACTGTAGACTTACTCTAAGTGGTGTCTGCCGCATTTGCGTCCAATGACTCTTTCATGAGCAAGTTATACCTAGCATCTTGATAATGGGAGCTGCTTCATCCAGGGTAGGACTGGGGGACCCATTGGGGCTGCAGTTTCAGGGCCTCCATACAGACCATGCGCGGAACGTATGTGCAATGTGTTCTTGCCACAACCGGCCCGAAGAAGGGAGGTTGCGGCAGAAAGAAGCAGCACAGGGTGTGTATCTGGGCTGGTGGGTTTATTCCCAGTGTCCCACAACCCAGTCTGACTCTGGCATCATTTGCATCTGATTCACTGGGCGCAAAGTGCTATGGTCCATGGGAACCCTGGAGCTACCACCAGTTACAGTGTGTGGTGAAATGCAAGAGGTCCTCTGCACTCAACCTATTATCAACTGTGTATGGTGGTAGCTCCTATTCCACAGCAGGAACGTGTGTATGATGTAAAACCCGTAAGGAGAAACAGACTACTCTAAAAATATGGCAATTATATTACGCCTCTTTTCTGGTATGAATCATGCTGCACAGCACTGTACATAGGGCCCACAAATATTCCAAAATAACAATTGCCTAGGCTATTCTGAACACACACACACACACACACATATGTATATAACACAGTCCAACGGCACTCAACATTCAATGGCTACAGCTGGGGGCTAACCAAAAAACAGTAACATATTCAAAAAGTGAAAGCACTCACAGCAAGTTCCATCAGCAGTCACATTAAAAAAAAATTCTTTTTTCCACACTTACATCTATGTGTTTCACATCCTGATGACGACCCTGTGCGGGTTGAAACGCGTAGATGTAAGCGTGGAATAAAGACATTTTTTTTAATGTGATTGCTGATGGAACTTGCTGTGAGTGCTTTCACTTTTTGAATAAATATATATATATATATATATATATATATATATATATGTGATATATATGTGCTAACATCTCACTTATTTCTTATTATTATACTTGTTAAGTTGAGCAAAAGTAATGTTTTGTTTGCAAAACAGTGTTTATTAGCATTCTAGCCATTCTTTAGTGGTTTTCTGATTGTAATAATCAAGTCCCAGATAAAGCAAATATTACTTATACTTAATTGAGATCATTTCTCATGAAAATGCAATTGTTGAAGAGCTTCTACTTTCCTGTATTGGAAATGTTTATTTCTAATATAAGTATAATGTTTTTCTGTGGCATTTGCTAGGAATACATTTGCCTGTATATAGCGTATCCCAACGGCAGGAATGATGGCAAAGTCAAAACAATGAACCTCACACCACTATGGTATTTCAATTTTATTATTTTTTCCTGTTTGTAGTGCCATCATCATGGAAAATAAAAGTATATGTATATATGCAATATTTATTAAAGTGGAGAAAGCAATTGAGTGTGTTTTCCCCCAAACAAACTATTTTTTTTTCAGCTAAAACAAAATACATGGTGAAATTCTAGTGCAGAACACGAAAATTGAAATTTTGGTGCAAATTTATTTCACCAAAAAATAAGCTCATCTGTAGTTTAAGGTTTTAACCCTCAATTATTCATTTTCACAAAATTTCTGCAAACGGACATCTCTTTCTATTAAGAACATGTTGAAACAAACTCTTAATAAACACTGCACGATTTTCGTTTCTTTTTAGCTTGACAATGGATTTTTATAAAATAGGAGATTAATGGAACTAAGCAGTCAGTTTAGTAAAGCACAATAAATCTGACTATACGTTTCCGCATGTTATAGATGCAAATATTTTTCCGCAATTTTTTTTCGCAGCTACTAAGTTTACAAAACAGCGATGCTTTCAGAAGTCATTGCGATCACTTGCGGTAACTACATTAACAAACCAGCTTACGTTAGTGGTAATTTTAGACAGTTGAGAATTTTCTGGCAACATATTAAGTTTGCAAATATTTATTTATTGTTTTAAAACGGTTATTATGGCAATTTTTACTGTGACATTTATGGCCACAAATGCATCTTCAAAACTCATAAACTTTATTGACTGATGATTAGACCATCCAACAATATTACCAGAGTAACACCAATCAAACATGTATGCATCATATAAACAGATACATCATCCATCCAGTCACAAAACTTCTGCCAATAGAATCATATGAACAAGAAATCATATCCATCTCTCTTTGCATAATATAAATGCACAGTTTAATGTAGCCAATCAACCCCCTACCAAAAGTGTCAAGGCTGACAAATCCTTGGACTGTGATGTCCGCTGCCAATAATACTCCTCTGAGCTGAAACTGCTGCTGTTGCATCAGATAGATGCAGAGGCCAAAACATCCTGTAAGCAACAGCTACAAATCTCTCCCCTGTCAGCAATTGCTACAGTAAAGAATGATGGGTAAAATAAAAGGATTATGGGATATTTCCTTCCCCTTGAGAATTTTCTGGGGAAAAAATACTTTTACGCCACTACATAAGGTGGCAGAAAAATTTTGTGAATATTCTCACGTAAATTTTTTTCACACATTTTGCGGTTTAGTAAACCGGACATTAATGTGTATGTAGCTGTCAATCACATGTTCTTGTGAGAGAAAATTTGCAAATTTATATTTACCATAGGTTAGTAAACATATTTGGAGATAATTTTGTCTATATTTTGTGCACATATTTTATCGCACTTTAGTAAATGAACCCCTAAATCAGGTCTAAGACACACATTCAAATAGTTAGATGTAGAATCATTGCTATTCTAAAATGTGTAGTTCAAAATTAAACATTTGTATCTGATTCCTGTTTTTCCCCATTTTTAATGACATTTTTACTATTTCCTTCTCCTAATTTAATTTCTAAAGGTCTTCATTTTGTACAAATGCCTGTGGCTTCATCCGTACAAATCCATTGATTGGTAGCATTATGTGGCTCAAAGAGGAAAGCTCTGCAATGAAACAATATTGCTTTGTTTGATCAGAGTGGAGATGATAATAGACATGGCATAGAATGTCTGTAAATAGGAAGATCACTTTATCTAAAACACAAATCTGCCATTCTCAAGCCTGTGCAAATCACAAAAACACAAACACATTTTTAATTTATATTTTACTATGTATTCAATAGTTTCAAAACAGCTAGTTTAAGGAATAATTTGACTTATTTCAAGATATCTGAATTCTAGTTAGATGAGCCCTTCCTTGGTTTGTATCAGTTGGTACAGTATATGTATGTCATATTTAGTATTTGTTTATTACCAGCCATTAAAAAAACATTAAAATAACTGAGATACTACTGTAGGAATTGACATTGTCTATGAATACTAAAATATCAGCTTACTCAATTGCTATTTTGTCACTGTAACCCTATTTTATAACCCTTTAACCATTAACCCCTTAACAATTTAACCATTGTAACCCTATTTTGTAGTGTGAATTTTCAACACAAACTTAAAAAATAAAAAACCTTAAGCTTTTTGAAAAGTAAACATAATTTACAGCAACTTTGCAATATACATCAATTAAAAATATGAAGACTTTTCATGCGTTTTAATGGTTTGGAACAGTTCCATAATCTAATCTCTTGCTCTCCTGCTGATCTGTCTGACTACTTTGGACTTACCAATAAGTCCTTAAAGAAGAAGGAAAGCTACCAAGATAGTTTATTGCCAAATGATTAGCCACAATGTTGCAAGCTGGAATGCTATATTTGTTCTGTAGAATACTTTACCATTCCAGAGTAAACAGCTCGGGAAGCTCTCTCTGTTTGCTTAGGATAGCAGCTGCCATATTAGCTTGGTGTGACATCACTTCCTGCCCAATTCTCTCACTGCTGTGAATAACCCTAGGCTCAAATTACAGCAGGAAGGGGAGAGGAGAAAACTGAGCATGCTCATGTCCTGCCCTGGAGGTTTATGCTGAAAGATGGAAATCAGAGCCCAGAGGCTGCTAAAAGTCTGAATAACAAAGAACTCCATCTCAAACCTGAAGAGTTCATGTAGTGGGTCAGTGGCAAATGTTGCATCTACAATTGGAAGATATCATAATCTGTGCTGGATTTCACAAAATATTATTTTAGTAAATAACCCCACTATGTTGTAATTATTTTTTTATCTAGAGTGGCAGAATCAATATTCTGTATGCTATGCATCAACAGAAATTCACAACTGCTTTTTCACACGGATGATAACAGGTCTTCTCTATCTGAGAGTTAAAATCTAGATTGGCATCCCATCTTTTATTTGGAAAAGTGAAACAATTGATTGCTGTTTATTTCAGACTTTGCCTCCAACCTCAATTTTAAATGAAAAATAAAGCCATTTGGAGAGCATTTGGAAGAGAGCCTTGTTATGCATCGTTAGGGTATTCTCTGAAAAATTATCCTTTCTGTTAAATTTTATTCTGAGGAAAAATAATGTTTCAACTACAGTTAAGGGTATTGCAGCTTTACTCTTTGATGAAGACATTGTTTTCTGCTGCATAAGACACAGGAGAGTGTAAGTGGGTCAAGAAATTAGCTGTTTTATTCTTTTTATAAATAGTCCTTACAATTGTCTCCATTTTACATCATGTTGGTTAAAGAATAATATAATTAATGATATTATCTGTTAATCCTAACATATTTCTTACGTTACCATTACCACCTACAAAGCAATGATAAATTAAGGAAATTAATTCACAGTAAAAATACATGAATATAATGTATATGGTAAGGGATTAGCTCAGGGGATTCTATTTTCAGGATTAGATAGTTGTACCATGTCAGGGGCCTAATGGCTCCTAAAGGAAAGTCCAGAGTAAGCAACAGGTTAAAGTCCAAGTTTGCGGTACCCAGAAAGGGATCAGGAGTAAATGTAGTCAATTTCAGGCAATAGTTTAGCAGGCAGGCAGAGAAGAGAAGAAACAAGTTCAAGCAAGGCCGAAAGTCCAGGAAAAGGGTCAATATAAATCTATGAGCACACAGGAATAAAAATAAGTAAATTCTATAATCAGGCATTGAACCCGTGACCTTAGTGTCAATTTATATTAAAATTTCACACCAAGGGGCCGATTTACGAAATTCACGTGAAAAGATCGAAGTTCGATCGAATTCGATCGAATAACGATTGTACACATTTTTCGTGAAATCGTAAAGTAAAATTTGGGCTCTTCGATCATCTAATATCGAATAGGTAGAATAAATCGTAAATTTCGCCGGCGTTTCAGAAATTCATTTTCCCATCACTATTCACACCAATCTTCAGCATGATGAAGCCAGTGCATGGCGCTTGGCGCCATCTTGGATGAGTAGTGGAGCACTCCTGAAATACCACAAGTCAGAGCTCCATTGTTACTGTAGACACTAAACAAATAAGTGACTCTAGCAGGATGGCTTTGAAACAAAATAAAGGTAATTTTCTATATATTTTAACACAGGTTGATGCAAGCTGAATATTTACATAACAAATGATAATAAAATAAAAGGTTTGTCCATGCCTAGCTCACTTAAAAGTTCTTCTCCTCCAACAAAGCTCATGCTTCCAATAAACTCCCAGGACTCCTGTTCTGACTCCCCAAGTTCCACACAGCTCCCTTTCTCTCCTCACTCTCTAGCCAGTGACCACTCCCTAAAACACCTCAAGGTGTGCACCTTTGGTTTTGCAGACATACCTTTTATTATTTTGCATTATATATTTTATATATACATGATAAACTGATGACCATGTTTATTTATGCAATTCCTTCCTGTAAAACCCCATTAAGCCACCTAAAGTATTACTTCTGTGCTTCAATATCAGGTACATCACACAGACTTATCAAAGAGATCCAAGCACAAAGAAATACATAGAAAAGGGTGACTCTTACAGTAGTGCCTTATTAATTTACACAGAGATTCTGTCATACTAGTAAGAGGCTCTCTCCCACTTTGATTTCACTGTGTTCCCAGGAATAGATTTGAAAGTGGTAACTCCTAATATGCTTCAGGCTCTACAGTAGATTCCAGCTCTTCCTCACTGTCATAACCTGTTTATTGATTCTTTCACAGTGCTCGTCAAATTGCCTTTCTATTGTTTGTGTAGAAACTGGAGTATTATGAGAAATGTGAGCAAAAAAATAACATTAAATTATATAAACACAAATATTCAAAGAAACCTCTCCTTTTAATCCATATAGTACAAATATAATTTTAATTATTTACTTATAAAATATCAGTAAAAGCTCCATAAAATGTTAGGCAGAATATGGGTTTGCCAATTTACCACCACACAGCTGATAAAATCCTTTTTTTAAAGTCTAAAGGTTTATTTATTTTAAGTGAGTTTGTCAGTTTATGTATACCACATAAAACAATTGGGAATGCAGTTGCACATATAAAGGACAACAATGATAATGTTATTGATATAAACATCTTTGTTATATGAACCAGGAGATTTTTTTGCCATGAGTCAATATTAGGTTACAATGTATGGGTATGGAATCCTTTATCTTGAAACCCATTATCCAGAAAGCTTCAAATTATGGGAAGGCCATTTCCCACAGGCTCTAATTTAATGAAATTATAATTTTTTTAAAAATTATTTTTTTGCCTCTGTAATAATAAAATAATACTTTGTACTTGTTGGTGGCAAAACAATCTTACTGGGTTTAAAGGTCCCCAAACAGGTCTCTAAAAAATATAAACAGCTCATACATAAAACCCTCCTTCATGTAAATAAAGCATTTTTATTATAATATACTTGTTTAGTAGTATGAGCCATTTGGTAATCTTAAATAGAAAACTGCCATTTCTACAATTCACGGTGCACACAAACAAACCATACATGTCAGATGAAATTAGCTAATTAATGGACAAAGTTCTGTCTTTTTACTCCAAACTTCTTCCTGTTACAGTTAGATATGCAGTATTTTTGGTCATGTGATCTGAGGCTGCACACAGACCATTACTAAATTTACTTAAATATATATATATATAATCAGTTCGGTAAGATTATTTAATATGCCACTTAATATGATATAAACTTTTCTTGTAGACTTAAGATATGGACATCCAAATTATGGAAAGATCCATTATCTGGAAAACTCCAGGTCCCAAATATACTTGATAACTGATCCCATACTTGTAGTTAATATTAACAGGAAATTCGGCTCTTTTTACAGCACAAGAGCTCATACCCAACATGATCCAAGGTCTAAGGGCAGCCCAGAATTACCCCTAATATGAACTACACAGTGTTTGCTCTCAAGCAAACTAAGCAAGTTAATTAAGTAGCTGCTTCACAAAATTCTAAATACATTATCCTTGAAAATATAATTTTAACATTCAACCACAGTCAGTAAAAGTAATTTCTTGGCTTGCTCTTTATTTATTTATATGTTTTCACACCATCAATAAAGCAGCCCCGAGAGCAGTGCTTGAACATTAATATTCTATCATTTATTAGCAGACAATTTTTAGATTTTGTATCATTGAAATCTCCTGTAAGCTAATGCTATTGCTGAAACGGAATGACATAAAACATTGACCAATTCTAACCCAATTGGCAATATTGTTTTAATTTGCTTCAACGACTCAAAAGAAACCTGATCCAGAAGATCATGCTTAAATACGCTGTTGTACAAGCTTGTATTGTGTTAACATTAGACAGCTGCTTTTGTTCAACAGTTTACCAAAGACTTGTTTCATGAAGTGAAACATCAGACGGCTTGTATCCTACCCTATTTTCTGTGTGTATGTCTCTGAACAAAATGAAAATCACCTCATCTGCAGATTGAAATATGCATCCTACTGGGGAACCGGTTGAGTAGTATGCTTCTCCTAAACAACTGAATTTGTAAAAAAAACCCGATAACATTCAAGAAAACAACTTAGAAGCCTATCTAAGTGCTCTGATCCATCAAATCATGTGTTTCAAATAACCTCAATACAGTGAAAACAAAACAAATGGAGTCAGTGAACCCATGTACGCTATTGTGGATAGTCTGACCTTGTTAGAGCGATATATTTCTGTTGTGGTTATTGTGTGTATCATCACTTAGGATTGTATCTTTCCCATGTTGGAATTCCTTTCTCACAATAAACTAATAACATAATGTCTGCACCCACAAGAATCTCAAGTTGCATTTAATAAATGCCTTTTGTACACTAGAAAAGACAACAATTGTTCAGTCTTAAAATAAGGATTAGAATATGTTGAATACACATTTGAAAAAAATACTCCAGACACTGATCTTTTTGTTTATGAATAACATACAATGTTTAGCTTAAAAGAAATTAGATATGAACTAGCATTGGTACATCTGTAACAGACTCTACATTGGGCACAGTCAGAAAATTGATTTCCAAGAGAGGCAAGAGTTGGTGAAGAGTTAGCCCAAGGTGCAGAGCCTCTAGGAATTTTAAACCACTGTAAATCTTGAAGAATACAACAATATACAACAATCATTCAATAAAATGCATGGGATTGCACCAGAGCACATTCTCAATATGGAACAAAGACATATTTTGCCATGGCATAAAACAACTCAGGCCAGGGGCTGTCTCTTTAGAAGTACTGGGAAACAGCTTTGCCTCACACTGAGATATGTCAGATTTTAATGGTATTGATGTGACATACATTTGGAGAAGTGAATTACCACCTATGGATTTCTAAGGAGGAGAAGCATGTTCAGGACTATTAACCACTTCCCTTATTATTCCAATGGGATCACATTTGCAGTTAGTGCATATGTGGACTCTGTGGTTCTCACTTGTGTTTCTACAGCTGATCATTAGAAGACCTAGCAGGAGCCTGAATTGTCAGGTTCCTTAAAAAGGGTACTATAGCATAACATGAAAATGAACTGTAATGATTGAAATTTTTTGGACATCCATTTAAACTGTTAAAGTGTTATTTATAAAATAAGGGAGCCTTAATTGCAATTTTAAATGTGCAAAATACTTAAATGATCAACTAAGGTCCGATAAATTGATATTAAGTAAGAAGGTATTTTGCTTATTTCTCCATTTGAAAAAAGATTTTTGTTTCTTTTGTATTTGTAAATAAAAAAATGCAAACCAGCATGTATAATTCACTTATTCTGGTAAATTCTTACCCCATTGATCCTCAACACTAATGCAATGTAATGAGACAAAACAAAGGCTTCTAAGG
Organism: Xenopus borealis; assembly: GCA_024363595.1. Taxonomy (NCBI): domain Eukaryota; kingdom Metazoa; phylum Chordata; class Amphibia; order Anura; family Pipidae; genus Xenopus; species Xenopus borealis. Next base: position 159,467,010 of record CM044432.1, on the reverse strand, counting down.
ATTTTTCCCCATGATCAGCATCTCAGATCTTGAAAATGAAAAATTACATTTGAAGTAACAGATTCCAGAACCAAACCACTAAGCAGAATCAGATGTATGGGATACAAAACCAATACATTTTATGCAAAAGAAAGAAGTAATAAAAGTCATAAAAATTATATATTATATATATGGCACATAAGCTGCAAACATTTCCACCTTATTTAAAATAAACAAGAAGATGGTAAACTTATTAACAACAATTGATCAGTCTTAATACATTGGTCTGGATAGCATGGGTCTCCTTGTGGAACCTAGAAAGGTCCCTGAGTATCTAATTATTTTTGAGAAAGGATGGAAGTTTTTTAATTCCCTAATTTGCTTTTATCGGAACATTGTCCTGTACTACTTCATTAGCCAGCTTTTTTTTCAGAAATACAGTTGATTTTATTGACATACAGTAGAGCATTTATCTGTCTGTGCATGAATTTAAAAAGATCATCAGGAACACAGAAGCATTGCTTTCTCTGCTGGAGTGCTGATGGAATTGTAGTTTGAGGATTTGGTTGATATTGCTGATAGTCTGACTAATACAAAGATTGATAATTATTAGTGATGGGCGAATTTATTCGCCTAGGTCGAATTCGCGGCGAATTCCCGCGATTCGCCGCTGGCGAATAAATTCGCTTGGCGAAATTTCGCCGAAAAACGAGTCGCGCGTCGTTTTTGACGTGACGCGCGCCGAAAATGACGCGATGCGTCAAATTTGACGCGATGTGCGACAAAGTTGACGCGATGCGCGACAAAATCGTCCCGCGACTCGTTTCGCGCATTTTTCGCTGATTCGCGAATTTCTAGGCGAAGCGAATCGCGGGAGATTCGCCCATCACTAATAATTATGAAATTAAGTTTTAAAAAAATAGGTTGAGGCCTAAATGTAAACACTTTAACTAATACTGTGACATAAATTTGGCACATCAGAAAACTCATCTCATCATCATACAGTTTAAAGTCATTTTGGGCAACAAAATTCAATTAAAAAAATTAGAAAATTCGAATTTCTTAAGTACTGGCTCTTTAAAAAAAATTCTAATTCGGCACTTCCCCACCTTAAAACTGCCGAATTGCCATTTTAGTCTATGGGGGACCTCCTGGAACCTTTACTGAGATTTTTTCCAAGTCCTGAAATTTCGAAGTATTTTTTGCAAACTCGCTCAAATCAAACAATGCCTTTGAATGCTTTCGATTGAAAATGCCCTTAAAAAATTCGATGGTCGATTTTTAAATTTTTTTCTATTCGAAATTAGACCATTAGTAAATTTGCCCCTCAGTTTGCAGCCAATGGGTTTGCTTCATTTTTACAATTAGCAGTGATCATAAAATCCCAAGTGTCATTAGAACGGCAACTCCTAAATACATTACTTTCATTGAACGTCACTGTATTAAAGCTAACTTTTTTTTACTGAATTGGAAAGGTGGCGGCTAGTTGGCGAATCTCATTAATAACAACAGCACCAAATAGATTGAAATAGATAAGGGTGTAAAAAGACATACAATTGTTTAGATACGATTTTTAACAACTTTACATATAAGAATACTCTTCTACCCAAATGTGTTCCATTGCATTCAATAAGTTACACCAGTGGGACGATTTCTTAATATTCAAATTTGAGGGTTTTTTTATGCTAAAACACAGAAATTCGAAATAGGTTTTCCAAAACTCAAATTTTGAAGATTTATTAAGTGCAAAAAATTTAAATATAAAAACTTGGTATCTACAGCTGTACTGTAAAAGTCAATGGGAGTTGACTTCCCCAAAATTTTTGATTTAGTGGAATTGTGCTTCATTTAAAGTTTTTTTCATATTTATATCCTGATTTTAAGTTTTCTTGCATTTTACACTGTTTCCATTACAATTTTGAGATTTATCAGATTTTACATAAGGACTGCAACAGAGCTTCATAACTGTGTCATGTATTTTGTCTATTACTCAAACATCCAATTATTTTTAAGAGCAAACTACTGGAAAAATAAATGTTTTTTGTTAATTCTCTACTTTCCTTACTGTGCTTCTTAGGCAAGTCCAGAATCAATATCGCTTTGACAAGGAACAGAAACTGGCCTGAGAATATTCTAGTGCTTTGAATATGCTTTAAATATAAAGCCGCAAATCCTTTATTTTTGTTGAAACCAGAACTGTTGTATCACAGAGCAGAGTTTATGAGAAGAAGGTACAATTTCTATCTGCATTCTTCTCCACTGAGTATTTTTTTATTTGGTGCAAAGTGTCTGGATCAGATTAAAGTATATCGAATAGGACACCATTGTTCCATTGTAAGTGCTTGCAAATAAAATCATATAAAGCGATTCCTATGTGTCCTATTCAGTAATCTATTTTAATTTTTTAATAATTTAATTATTTAAACATGGACATCAATAATTTCTCTCTTGTGCCATTTAATATAAATACACATCTAAATCAAAAGTGTAGTTAAAACAGCTCCTATATGAAAGTTTTCTAACACCCCCAGTCCCCAGCTGTTAAAATTCTACAGCTCCCAACATCTAACAGCTGTGGTAGATAAACTGCCCTCATGAAAGGTCAAACAATGTTTTATAATTGCTTAGATCTATGGCATCTACATTAAAGTAGAGATTAGTGATGGTCAAATTTATTTAGCAAGAGTGAATTCACTGCGAATTCCCCGGCGTCTGTTTTTTGGACACTGGCGCATTTTCACCAACGAATTTGCACTGGCGTCCAAAAACGGATGCTGGCATAAAAAAAAAAGAGACAACGTCGCCGTTCCACGAATTCGCCCACCACTAGTAGTGATACAAAAGCATTTAGGCATTTCAATAATGATTAGGTCACGGTGTGCCTGGTGCCTACTGGTTGCTGTTGAGGGTTATACTCTTATCCATAAATAAATATATGCAAATATATATTCCTTTAGCAGTATAACCTAAGCAAAAGTGGATTACGTAACAAAGTAGTATTAATCAATGTAATGACTACTTATAACTGTAACACCATATCAAAAATAAAAATCAGACATTTTACTGGAGTAAAACCATTGGTGCCTAATGCAACATGAGGGAAAACCGGACATTGTGGAGTATATTCCTTTGAAGTTACTGGTCACAGAGTGCTAATGTGCCTGCTCCCAGGTTCCAAGTACATTATTGTGGTGGTTCACCTTAAAGGCAGAACTATACGAACGATTGACGTCTGTTTTTGGCAGATGCAAAGCTAGGCGTGAAAACGGATGTGGCAAGTCGGATGCGACAGGAAAAAGGTAAGGTAATAGTAAGTCGGATGGTATCACAGGGTTGATCCGACGCGATGTTACATTCGGATGAAAATGCTGCAAGCTGAGTCTTCATATAACAATTGTGTCGCATCGGATCAACACTGTCACACCATCCAACTTTTCTATTACTATCTATTGAGTTGCATGCGTTTTTGTGCACAGCGTCCATGTAGTTCTGCCCTTAGAAGGAAGAGGAGGTTTTGTCTGTAGTGACTATGATTTTTTAAACTGTTGATACCTACATGTAATGATAGATAGAGATAGTTATATATTTAAAACTAACATTACTTCATTTAACAATTTCTGCAGACAAGTGGCAATTATAACTATTTCTGTTGTGAACTGGAAAATGATTACCCATACAAAGCACAGCCAAAAGCTACATTTGTGACTCTAAAGTTGCTCACAAAAATGTGTAAGCTGTCATGCCAATTTGCTAATGACATCACTTACATCTGCGTTGCAGGCTGTGTTTAACAAGGGCCAATTTAGTATGAATTATGCATAAAAGCTTGCGATAGATAAAAAGATAGATATACAGACAGCTTAGATGGATGGATGGATAGATAAGATAAATAAGATAGACATATAGATAGATAGATAGATAGATAGATAGATAGATAGATAGATAGATAGATAGATAGATAGACATGCAAGACAGAGTAGATGGATGCATAGATATATAAGAGAGAGGTAGACATACAGATAGATAATAATATAAATAAAATAGATAGATAGAGATTTTATTCTGATATTTTGTCCTTATTAAGTTGAAACAAGTTTAGAGCTACAATGAGCCATCTTTAGAGTGCAAAACAATACAAAGGCACACATAAAAGGCATAAATTCATGGTTACACCATTCCAAGAAGTGATGTCACAAAAAAAAGATGCAAATGTAAAGTGCCTTATAAAGAAGCACATCTAGTGCTCATCTATCTTAGAAAGGACAATTACTCTTTATATTTCCCACAATGACCTTCCATGTTTGGTAAGTCTTAAAGGAAAAGTAACATCAAAAAATAAAGGTGTTTCAAAGTAAGAAAAAGATAATGCAGTGATGCCCTGCACTGGTAAAGCTACTGTGTTTGCTTCAGAAACACTACTTTAGTTTTCATAAAAAAGCTGCTGTGTAGCAATGGGGGCAGCCATTCAAAGGCAAAAAGACACAGCTGATAGCAGATAAGCTCTGTAGAACATCATGGTGTTATCTGTTATCCACTATTTAACCTGTGCCAAATAGCCTTTTTTCCCACCATTGCTACACAGCACCTTGTTTATAAGAATTATAATAGTATTATTATAATAGTGTTTCTGAAGCAAACATAGAAGTTTAACAAGTGCAGGGAAAAAGTACATTATAATTTAATTAATTGAAATACTTAAAATTGTTTGGTTTTACTGTTCCTTTAACATGCAACTGTAACTGAACTACATCTCCAAAGATCTCTCTTAGCAACCAGCTGCTCTAAGCTGAAACATAATAATAGTCTGCATGTTGGACATCCTTGATACAAACAATATAGCAATTTTAAGATGGTTTCTTGAAAAGGTACTAGAAGGACTTCTCATGTTAGGCCGAAGACAACAACATGTCATGTTCAGTCACAAGAGAGATTTTTGGTCTGCTTCTCAAGATTCTTTTCATTGTGACTGGTCACTTTTATGTGCACATATGACAGTAACAGAAAAATAAATTGAAAAGCGCACTGAGGCAGAGTGTATTTCACGCACTAGTGCCAATGTTTCATATCTCATGAACCTCGGGAAAACAATTCGTTGGACTAATTAGTTTACAGTGTTTAAGCAGCTTGTTTCCCATCTTTAATCTCCTTTATGTAATACTGTGAACAAAGCCATATTATCTTCTGGTTTTTTTGTACAGTTTAACAAACATAATCTTTTCTTTCTTTGAGGAGATTACTTCATTTAGACATCAAACTTAGGTTGGTATTTTCTTTTTTCTACCATTCTTTCTTTAGTGGGGGAAGGGTATAAACAGCTTAGGATCTATTTACTCGTATGTCAATAGCTGCAAATATTAAATAATCCATAATCTCCTTTGGTCCACCTGCTGCAATTAGTAGAAAAATTAAGTGCTTCCGAATAAAGTACTTTTCTAGCCTGAAAAGTTCTGTTGGAAAGTGGAAAACTGTTTTTTTTTCAATTTTTTTTTTCTTAAAGTAAGAAAGGGTAATGGTTATGGTCTGCAAAAATGTTATTTAAGTTTAAGTAAAACTACGTTTTGTGAGATTTTCAATGTGTGGCAGACAATCCCAACTGATATCACTAACATTGATGTTGGTTGGTTGGTTAGTTGATTGATCAGACATGTTTAAAAATATTGGTTAGCTTAAAGAATAAGTAATATAAATGAAACTACAACAGAGTGGCCCTTTTTTCTCTACCTTCACATCTGCTAGATTTAGCTGTTTCCCATGACTATTCTTATATATAGTCAGCTTAAGGATTATAAGAATTGGATGACAATTTAGTTAAAAAAAGAAGTCCTTCCCTAAAATAAGATTCCCATGTATTATATTGCAGCCAAGCATACAGTCATGTGTTTGTTTTTATGGCAACTATAAAAGAAGCTAAAAAGTGCTCACTCTCAGCAGTATTTGCCTTCCTGGCTCTTGTCTTGTTTCATAGCTGCTAATTTTCCCAAGGTGTCACTTTGCATTTAAAGTTCATTCTTTGTAATTGTCAGATACATTCATCATAAACTTAATTACTTTCAAGATAATATAACAGCTGTATGATTCTGCTATTTTAAACACCTTCATGATATGAAGCCAGCTGAGATATGTTTGCTTGTTCTTCTGCTTTACTTTAAACACAAGGGGTTACTTCCAACCCCACAGCAAAATCTGATTCTACAATGACGTTATTATAGCACAATTGAAAGTCATGCTATGCTCCGAAACCTAAAATGTCACTGCCATAACCAGCTAAACTAGTAACCTGTGATGAAAAAGTTATGCAGTTAAGGTTCTTGAGTCAAAAAGGGGCCTGCACCATAAGGTTAGTGGGACACAATCACTTCATAACAGCTTTAATATCACTTTGGCAGTAGGGCTTCATACCTCCCAACTGTCCCATTTTTTTATGAGAAAGTCACAATTTTGACATAACAACCTGCAGTGGATTGTAACTGAAATGTTCCAACTTACTTTTTCATCTCCTGCACTGAACTGCCAGAAAAAGATACAAAATTTCTAAAACATAATTGGCTTTTGACAGAGAGCCCAGCATATGTGGCAGGTGTACTTTAGATACATTTGTAGCAATTTAAGATAAGCAAAGAAGCAATTGTAACAATTTAAGATAAGCAGATCTCTTGGGGAAACTGTGACTTGCAGCTTAAAAGGAAATTCACTTTCATTAGAAAAACTGTAATAGCAAATAAACACCACAGAAATTTGTTCAAACTGTTATTACCTAAAAAAATTTGTAAAATAAGCATGCTAAGGAAGGGGCATGGCCATAAAATGGGGGTGGTCTAAATATACGCCATGTTGTTCACGCCAAATCTTTTTGACCCTCTTCCTCTTTCCAAAATGTTGGGCGGTATGAGACTTTTCCCCTATGTTTTCCCCTATGGTCGTCAGTTTAATAATTGTAAATATGAGTTTCATCTAAAACTTGATTGTAGAAAAAATTAATTGGTCGAGAAAATACAAGTAGCACTATAAGCCATTCATTTTTTTTTTTTGAGTTTTTTTTTTTTTAAGTGAATTGAAAAACATCTTGAATTTTAAAATACAACTCTTATTGACATTAATAGAAGCTGGACAGGTTTTAATTGCCATTATTTTCATTTGATAAATTTTGAAAGTTTGAGTTTGGAAAATGTACCTGTATTTGAAAATAATTGAATCTGTGGAGAAGTTTTTCTATTATTCTCAAAATGCTCAGAATCCAATTTCAATACATTTCCCCCCAATGTATGCAAACTGCTCCAGTGAAAATACATTTTTTATAATCATTCTGTATAAAAATAAGATTATAAGGCAAAATGAACCAAAAGGAAGGAAGTTGCTGTCAGATGTCTACATTATATTAACAGGTATTAGGGTAACAATAAAGTAACAGATTTTTGCAGTACATTAGTCATTAACCAAATGAGCTATTGGTAGCAGTGACAGGTAACAACAAAGATGCTATTATGGGAGGCCAACATCAGTTCACATTATTTTTATTTATCTATTAAATTAGGTATGAGAAGAGCAAAGTAGAAGGAACAAGAGAGACAGAGAATGTTAAAATCACTATAGAATGCATACTGTATGTGGTGGTATATAACAAGAGAAGCAGCTGCACAGCCAAAGCACTCATATATATATATATTTTTTTTTTTTTTTCTACCTAGACTTGATTTTTTTAAATAAGTGAAATCATCCACACCTTTAAATTACCTGTTTACCCTTCTCTAAATCTTTTCCAGCTCTTCTAAGTATTAGAGAAGTATATTCAAAATAGTACCAGATATTCCAGGTATAATCTGAACAGAACATAATGTTTTCATTCATTGGTTCATTTACCTTTTGAAATTAAGCAGGACGGTATTTAATTTGTCTTCTTGTCACCTTTTGGCCCTAAGAGTGGATAACCAAGCGTGATATCTGCTAATATTGCCAAATCTATTTCCATCTCTCTGATTTCCATTAATGTATTGTAGTTAAACTACAAGTAACCTATGTTCAGGATTTTAAGTTCATCTATGCAGAACCTCATCCGTGATTTCGCCAGTCTAATCTGCCCTTGTGTCTGAAACTCTCTGTCATCTGTCACTATAATCGCCTTTACGTTCAAATGATCTAAACTATACTAATGCAGAGATAGCAGACTTTATGTAGTTTTTATCCCTGGGGTACCCTTGTTACAACCTAATCTTATCTGCATCAAAACATAATCTGTATTGCAGTATCAACTGCTAACTAGGACATTATGCAAGAAAAACAAATGTCAGAATATGCAAGTAGCTTATATTACCTAATACAGGGAATTAGGAATTGGAGATCCTTTACACAGTAAGGGGCAGATTTATCAAGGGTCGAAGTGAAAATTCAAATTTCGAAGTAATTTTTTGGGTAATTCGACTATCGAATAGGCCAAAATTAAGTTCGAATTGAAAAAAAATTGTTAACAAGGATAAAGCCCCTTAGGTGGGCCGAAACTTTGGACACACAGATTTAATGCAATAAATATAACTTTATTCAACTGAAAAATTTGGAATGTGTATATATACATATATATATATAGTGAATAAAGTACCCCCTATTGTAAAATATAAGGATATTATAAGTTACCGAGGAGTTTCATGACCATATAAAAGGTCATGGAACTCCGAGTTAACTTCTAATATCCTCATATTTTGCAACTGGGGGTACTTTATTTATTATAATACACAAGTTTCAGTGAGTCATGTGACAGAAATGACATCAGAACTCACCGTTTATAACTGATGACATCAGATCTCACCGTTTATAAGGATATAATTTACAAGATATTCACAGCTTTGTGTATTATATATATATATATATATATATATATATACGTATATATACTCCCCCTAACAAAGCAGCTTTGTGCCCACTGTAGCTGAGAAACATGTCTATTCTTGGCCTGTAGAGGTTACTTTGCTAAAAATGTGCATGGGAAATAGCAGGGGTTAAACAATGTGCCGATAACTTGGTACTAGTAATTTAAGATTTAAGGCTGCATATAAAAGGATGTGGTATAGTTTATAACTCATTTCATGAGTATAATAAATTTCCTGCTTTACTGCTGGGATTAAAAAAAAATCATATTAAAAACGTGAGACCTCTGTAAAGTAAGACAAACATAATAACCAAATTCTGTGCTGTATGGAGAATAGTTCTTGTAGTTCAGACCTTCTTTTCTTTGAATGTCAACTCTTGAAAGTCAGCCTACGAGCAAGTCATTTCAGCAGATATTTTGAGTTGATATTTGATTTTGTGACCAACAGAGTCCCTCTGAAAAAAGTATTAAGAGCCAAATGATCCATGGAATGGGTATAAAGCTTCTTTCACAGAATAAAAATGTATATTCAATAACGCATGTGCTCTATTTAACTAAATACTCTATATCACAAAGCAAACTACAGTATTGAGCGGCAAATATTATCCCACCATTATGCTGACATTAAACAGACTATTGAGTTTCTGTTATATACACAAGGACTAACTACTTAGGCAAGATGAAATCACATTTCAGTGTTAATACACATCCTATGATCACACGCTGCAACACATTCACATACTCTGAAAGTTCAATTTCAGAACCATTTGGAGAAGTTTGCATTCCTATAAATTTAAACGGAGTACAGGTACACATATACGCACGCCCTTCCTGAAACAGCTGTGCTCCTTTTACTGTTATATGCCTTCTGAATAAAGATGAAGAATAAGCTACCAAGTAAATAAGGGTCAGTATCTCCTCTTCCCACCCCCATCATCTCTGAAATTTCAAGGAAACTTTCTCCCATCACTTGGCCTATAGATTTTCCAAATTAAGGCTAACATATGGCTGAAAGCATTAAATGGTTCTTGTCGGTTTGTGGTTGATTGATTCCCCCCCCCCCCCATTCTTTGTATATAAGATGAATACATTTAAAATATGACCTGGACTGGAAATAACATTGCTTATGATTTTTGGAGAATTCCAGAGCAAGGTCCCATTACAGGCAAATAGCTGTTCAGTTTTACACTTGATTGAAACAGGATATGAGAATCATACTAGTAAATTAAATTTACTCAAGGTTTCCCATGCAACAACAAAAAAAGATTACAGCCTACATCAGCCTGTGCAGCAGCCAAAATGGAAATTGAATCCTCTAAGGGAAATGGAATCACAGTTAGAAAATTGAGATAAATACTAAATGCAGCTTTGGAAAATATAAAAACCTAAAGTGCTAAATAGGGGAATGCATGTCACATTTGCAGCCTTTTCTAAAAAAAAAAACAGTTTATTAGCTTTATCACTCAAAAATACCTGAGCTTCAATATACAACACACCTTGCTACTGTTACAGCTAAACTGAATGATACACAGTCTGCTCCATAGCACACAGGTGCTCACCAGCACAGCAAAACCTTGCACTACCCATAGCAGATTGGTGTTTCCTTTCACACTTGTAAAGACTGGCTAAAACGATGAGCTACCATGTCGTACCTCCCAACATTAGAAAAAATTCTAAATCTGTTACCAAACATCTCCCCATATTTTGCTGTTAAGCATACAGCCTGACAAAAATTAAGTATGACACTTAACATTTGAATGTGGGACAAATTAAACAAAATTCCAGATATGCCCAATTGTGCCCAGCCCTACCCCTTTGGGTCCCATGATTTTTTATGTCCTGTCCAAATCTGGACCATTGGGAGACATGGATAAGTACATGTGATCCTGCTCACAAAACCCGCGTGCGCAAAATAATGATAATGGATTACTATTAGATTTTATACGGATGGTGTAGATATTTACAATGCATGTCATTATTTAGTGAAGCTCTCAATGTATAGCATTTAATCAGCACAAACTAGGGTCACTTTCTTCAACAGCCAATTAAATTTCAGTTCTATTTCTTTCATTTTTTATGTTTGACCTGGATATTTGTGTTGAGTATGGTGCAAGAAATAACATTTGCAAGCCCCTACATTCCTTCCCCTAATCTCTGCTTTGAGTTGGTTTGGCAACAGAGTAATCCATTCCAAGGTAAAAATGTGTATTCCAGAGGCATGTGAGGATCACATCTTGAGTGGGAAATAACTCCCCGTTTAAGCACACACTAACTTTAAAAGGTAAAATTAAAACAAAAAATTCCAACCAGATTCCTAACAGACTTACAAGCAGATGAATATCCTGTATCCGATTTCAGCCTTTTTCTCCTATTTGTACTGTGAAGCAGTAGCCCTCATCTGCACACTAAACTCACAGGAAGCAAGTTACAATTGACTAATATTGTTAGGGTAAATTCTGCTGAAAATCGCATACAGATGGTTTTTGAACTTAAGCAGAACCATGTGACATTATTCCTGACTTACTTAGAGTTTTGAAGTGGAAAATTATTAGAGATGTTAGAAGCTAGTTGTCAGGCAATGTAACTTCCTATCCATTCCTGCACTAGTGTTGGACAGTCCATGGCATTGACAAACAGTGTCAAAGGTTAATGAACTGCACATGTGCTTAGTGTTGAGTAACTCGCCCTGTGGACACTATGTACATAAAACATCCTTTAACTCAGCCACTTTGTCTTGTTCTTTATAGATTTAAAGCAAGCTGGATTTATAACACTAAAGCAAAAACATCATATAAAATATCTTTATTAGAGTTTCTCTTTTATTGATCTCCGCATAGTGTGAACAATGTTTCTTTGCAGTGATGAGTTTAATTGAAAATTGTTGCTTTGCTGTTTAGGGGTTCTATGTCCTGGGCATGCCTCATTACTTCATGTTATCAATAAATAATGTATGTTAAGCCTTTCAAGAACTGTCCACTATGAAGATAGATTAACAAGTCACCAAACTGCACTTTTTAATGACAAAAACTTTGGTTTATTTTCTATAAAGTAGCCATGGACAGGCCAAGTCAACCAGGGGCCTAAGGGAATCTGGCAGGCAACCTCCGTAAACGTGCACATGCATACGCAGTGATGTTGTGGTGACAAGAAGGGAGAGTAGCAGAAGAATCAAGTGAAACCTAACTATAGGTAGGAAGAAGACCCTTCAAAAGGTACCTGCCCAGTGCCCCTTAATAGTTGCATCCTAGGTAGGTGCCTCTTGTGCATACCCAGGTCTGGACTGAGAATTAAAAGAGGCCCTCGAATTTCAGGTACACAGAGGCCCAATCAGCCCACACAGAGGCACAAACAGCCCCCACCAGCCCACTAAATACTGACTTTCTATGGGACCTTATAGCAGCCCCTCTTGCATTTGCCAGGACCCACAGATGCCAGTCCGGGCCTGTGCATACCCCTAGCTCTGGCCCAGTATAGCCATATGTGTGTGTTTAAACTGCAGCAGTACACAAGGGCTGTGTTCCTTTCAACTCCATTCTTCTAATT